>JALIGW010000073.1:0-102500 GCA_023053685.1 Diadophis punctatus similis | reverse complement strand
AGATCCTACACCATTTCTGACAGATGGCAGTCCAGTCTCTTCTTGAAAGCCTCCAGTGATGAAGCTCCCACAACCTCTGAAGGCAACTCGTTCCATTGAATATAGAATAACAGAGTTGGAAGGGACCTTATAGGTCATCTAGTCCAACCCCCTGCTCAAGCAGGAGACCCTACACCATTTCTGACAGATGGCAGTCCAGTCTCTTCTTGAAAGCCTCCAGTGATGAAGCTCCCACAACTTCCGAAGGCAACTTCTGTTCCATGGGTTGATTGTTCTCACTGTCAGAAAATGTCTCCTTGTTTCTAGGTAAAATATTACCTTTCCTTTTTTTCTTCTTCTTTTTATCACACACTGTGCCTCTTTCCCTCCCTGCTTCCAGATATTTAATTTAATTTAATTTAATTGAACGTTCTTTTTTTTTTTAAAAAAAATAGTCTTTATTAAATTTTTACAATAAGAAAAAAGACACAAACAAAACACACAAACAGACAAACAAAACACACAAAACACAAACAAGTACACATATTTACAAACAACAACAAGAAATAGTCCAATGCTTTAACAGCGTTATTAAAGTGTTCGTTTCGTATCAAAATCTATATATACATTTTAAGTACATTCCATATCGTAATTATCGGTGAATATCATCCGTGAAATAGCAATAGCAATAGCACTTTTCTTATATACCGCTTCATAGTGCTTTACAGCACTCTCTAAGCGGTTTACAGAGTTCAGCATATTGCCCCCAACAATCTGGTCCTCATTTTACCGACCTTGGAAGGATGGAAGGCTGAGTCACCTTGAGCCTAGTGAGATTTGAACAGCTGAACTACTGAACTAGCAGTCAGCCTGCAATGGCTGCATTTAACCACTGCACCACTTCAGCTCTAAATTAGTTAATTTAATTACAGCTTGTAAAGAAAGCATTTATAAATATATCTCAATTCATCTTCATCCTATAGCCAAATTTTTAATTTTGGGTTTTGTTTAATCCAATTATATACCTTATTCCATATTTCCGTAGAAATCCGTGTCATCAATTATCCACGGATAATTGAACATTCTTATAGGCCGCCCAACTCCCGTGGGACTCAGGGCGGCGTACAATACAATATATTGATGCTGCTCCATTCCTTGAATGGCAGCAATGATGATTAAACTCAAGGCTAAACAGAAGCAGAAGATTGAGAAAAGGAATGAGGGAGGATGTATTTGATTGTCCCGGGGAAGAAGGAAAAATATGATAAAAATTGCAGCGCAACGGCGTAGCATCCAAAGGGGATAATATTGCTGGTGAGATTTTTGAGAGAGATTGCGACATGGGAAAACTGCAGCCACCTTCTCTATCCTCCCGGCGCTTCTCCTCGGGAGAATTAAGTGAGGATTTGTGACTCGCAAGTGGCAGATCGATGGTTATTTGTGAAAAGCCGGTGCTAAAATTGGACAAGGGGAGATTAGCTGGATGATCACCTGGGTGTCCATCACTCATGATTTTGTGTTCTTAGACAGGAGGCGTTTATCTTCCATCCTTTAACTTGAGTCGAGGCTAGGCAAAGATCTGCTAAAGGGAGATTTCAACACTCGTTCTCCAACAAAAGAGAGAGGGGGGGAGGGAGAGGAAAGGGGGGAGAGAGGGAGGGAGGAGGGAGGGGAGGGGGAGGGAGAGGGAGAGGGAGAGGGAGAGGGAGAGAGAGAGAGAGAGAGAGAGAGAGAGAGAGAGAGAGAGAGAGAGAGAGAGAGAGAGAGAGAGAGAGAGAGAGAGAGAGAATCAGAAAAAATAAGACGCAGGGGGCATCCTTGGAATGGACCAAGTAGTCCATGACATCTTGAAATGGGAACAGGACTTTTAATTTCTGTTTCTCCTAGTTTCTCTCACACAGTTTCAACTTTGGTATATGGAGACCCTCAGGGACATTTTTAAACTGCAATTTAGTACTCATTCTTCCTTTCCTTTCCTTTCCCTTTCCTTCCCTTCCCTTCCCTTTCCCTTCTCCCTCCCTCCCTTCCTATTTGCACCTTGCCTTCATTATTTTTTACAAATAATTCAAGAGGGAAACATACCTAATACACCTTCTTCCTCATATTTCTACTACAACCACAACCCTGTGAGATGGGTTGGGCTGAGACAGAGCAACTGACTCAGGGCCACTCAGCTGCCTTTATGCCTAATGCAGGTCTAGAACTCACCATCTCCTGGTGATTGGCCCAAAGTCACCCGGCCAGCTTTCATGACTAAGGTGGGGACTAGAACTCACCATCTCCTGGTGATTGGCCCAAAGTCACCCGGCCAGCTTTCATGACTAAGGTGGGACTAGAACTCACCATCTCCTGGTGATTGGCCCAAAGTTACCCCAGCCAGCTCTTATGCCCAAGGTGGGACTAGAACTCACAGCCTCCTAGTTTCTAGCCTCGTGCCTACACCAAATTTCAGTAGCAAAATCCCGAATAGATAATCATTCACCTCCGAAAATCTCCCTGCCATCTCTTGGGACTTGCCTCTTCACGTTGAGCATTTCTTACTCAGAGGTTGCTCATGCCTCTTTTAGCCCCCCTGCCCAATCCTAGCTCCCCACCACAGCGTTTATGAATCCCTAAGAAAAGGCAAGAAAAAAATATACAAACACGATTTTAATTTATTGGGAATTCTCCATTGACTGCAAATTTTGTTTTAACAGAGTCCCTGTTTGAGGGGGGGGGGACCAGCCACAGCTTCACATGTTCCTCTTAGGGACAAACCAGAGTTGGAGAACCTCAAAAATGGAATCCTGCCAGAGGACTTAATTTTATTATCCAACTTGCTATTAAAAGCAATTAGGTTGAAGGGCTCCCTGTTTAGCGTGTTACCGAAACAAGCACGTCTCTTCAAAAGAAGAGGAAGGGATGGAAAAGCTTCTCCGAACCAAATTATTTTAGTGATCTTCCCTCTAGATATTTCTTTTTATGTGTTGGAGAAAAGAGATAGGAGGCTAAATGTCAGGTCAAAAACAATATGAGAGGAGTTATTTAACCGTCTGCGATATGCCGAAGAATTTCTTCCGGGAACTTGTCAACTTGGCAGGAGGTAAAATATTAGATCCACATACAGAGTCGGTCCAAGAAAAGTGGGGAATAAACTTATTCAAAATCTTATTTCTGGTCCACATCAGTATTCAACATTTCTATCAGAGGGTGCGTTTGTCATACTAAGCCATGGTTTACTTCAACTGTGTTTTATTGAACAAACCAGATTTGTTTCGAATTGTACAACAGACTAAGTTACAGGTGCCTTATATACTAACTTCCTTGGCCAACCTTCAACCACAATTGAGCCCAAAATTTATGTTGCGCAGTGAGAAATTCGCGAAGTGAATTTTGCTTCGTTTTACGACTTTTCTTGCCACCGTTGTTAAGTGAATTAATTAAGTGAACACCGTTGTTCAATTCATAACCCGGCTGTTAAGCAAATCTGGCTTCCCTGTTGACTTTGCTTGTCAGAAGGTCGCAAAAGGGGATCACCTGACCATGGCACACTGAAACCGTCATAAATGCGAGTCAGCTATCTAGCATCTGAATGTAAATCACGTGACTGTGGGACGCTGTAACGGTCATAACTGTGAAAAATGATCCTGTCACTTTTTCACTGCCGTTGTAACTCCGAACGGTCATTAAATGAACTGTTGTAAGTCAAGGACTACCTGTACTTGGGAGGAGGGAGACTTACAACTATGGTGTACGTCAAGCCAGGGGTGGGCTGCTGGGGGTTTGCAGGGGTTCGGGGGAACCTCTAGCTAAGATTCTGTGCAGTTCGGAGAACCCCCAAATCCCACTCCTGGCTGGTCCCGCTCAACCCGCCCCACCCCGCCCCTCCCAGGAGTCCCCGCATGGCCCGTTTTGGATGCAGGTAAGCGCAGGGCGCACGCAGAGGCTTGGGGAGGGCGAAAAACGGGCCTACCGGAAGTTTGGGAGGGCCGGAAACGGGCCCATTTCTGGCCTCCAGAGGGCCTCCGGAGCCTGGGGAGGACGTTTTCGATGAAAGTCTCCGGAGCCCAGGGAAGGCAAAAATGCCCCCCTCCCATGGTGCAGGAGGCCGACTAGGAGTGGGATTTGGGAGTTCTTGCTAAAATTTTTGAAGCCCACACCTGCGTCTAGCCCAGACGTGACCAAGTTTAAGAATCAAACAGAAGCCTCTGATCTCCACTTCAAAGGTCAGAGATGAACCTTCTCAGCCCCCAACCATGTTCTTGGCTTCAAGATTGGCTTCACATCGCTGTTCAATTTGCAGCGTTCCTGTCACGCAGTGATTTATATTGCCTGTTATATGTATATGCAGGGAGATGCATCCCTATTCATTATAATGGTTTATTCCTGAGCACGTGATTGATATGTTCTTGTACGCATGTGTGCATTCCATTCTCTCCTTCTGTTCCTGGCTTCCATTGAAGCAAGACCTATTTTTATATCAGAGATGTAGAATAATGAGGATTTATTGTTTTGTACCGAAATGAACATTTTTTACTTAGACTTTTAAACTGCGGTTTCTTTTCTAATGTTTGATGTCCGGGAAAGATCTATTTCTCCTTCGTGAGATTAATTATCGCCTCTGACAGTTCTTCAGGGACGCAAAATGTGGCTCTAAGCCGTAAACCATAGTTTATCAGTTACAGGGCTTGATCGGCCTAAAACTAGACCGGAATTAAAAATGAATGAACCCCATTAGGGCTGATTGTGATCGATGAGCCCAACTTACCCATAGTCAACACATTTGTCTTGAAGTTGCAACCTTCAGTTGACTTCTGGAGAAGCTATGTCAGACTTGACTGATTTGCTTGACGGACAGCAAATATTGCGACCAGTATTTGATGGCCTTTACATTACAGTCAGTCATCATCAGCCCAATTCCCTTCATTAGAACGTGAAGAAGACTCCATAGCAAATTTCCATATTATCATCAACCTGGGAGAAGAGAAGAGAATAGGAGCTGAAAGGGACCTTGGAGGTCTTCTAGTCCAGTCCCCTACTCAAGCAGAAAACCCTATACCATTTCAAGTCCATAGGTATTTCACAAGAAGGGTACTCCACTCCTCTGCTCACAACAGAATACCTTATGCCACCAGGCTTGAAATTTTGGGATTGGACAACCTACAACTACGCCGCCTATGGTCTGACCTAAGCGTAGTAGTACACAAAATTACCTGCTACAATGTCCTACCTGTCAATGACTACTTCAGCTTCAACCGCAACAATACACGAGCACGCCATAGATACAAACTCAAGGTAAACCGCTCCAAACTCGATTGCAGAAAATACGACTTCAGCAACAGAGTGGTCAATGCCTGGGATGCACTACCTGACTCCGTTGTTACTTCCTCAAACCCCCATAACTTCAACCTTAAACTATCTACCGTGGACCTCACCCCATTCCTAAGAGGTCTGTAAGGGAGCGTGCATAAGCGCACCAGCATGCCTACCATCCCTGTCCTACTGTCCCCATTTATTCGTACCAATTTCCTGTGTTCATATTCATGTTTATACTTATACCTGTTATCTTGTACATGTTTGACAAACTAAATAAATAAAATAAATAAATAAATAAAAAGTGACTGTCTAGTCTCTTCTTAAAAACCTCCAGTGATGGAGCGCCCACGATTTCTGAAGGCAACTTCTGTTCCACTGGTTAATTGTCCTCACTGTCAGGAAATTTCTCCTTAGTTCCAGGTTGCTTTTCTCCTTGATTAGTTTTCATCCCTTGCTTCTTGTCCTGCCTTCAGGTGCTTTGGAGAATAGCTTGACTCCCTCTTCTTTGTGGCAGCCCCTGAGATATTGGAACACTGCCTACTGGAAGTACCGGAAGTCCGGAAATGGGCCCGTTTCCAGCCTCCAGAGGGCCTCCGGAGCTCTTGGGGAGGCCGTTTTCGCCCTCCCGGAGGCTTGAGGAAAACCTCCAGAGCCTGGGGAGGGCAAAAATACCCCCCCACATGGTGCAGAAGTTCAGATAGGCCACGCCCCCATGGCCACGCCCACCCATCAACTGGGCAGAGAACTGATTGCTAGTTTTTTTCAATCCCACCCCTGCTCCCAAATCTGGGAACTGCAGAACGGTTTCATCTCTTCTTAGCACGTGCTATCAGGACTGGAAAAGAGTTTCTCTATCAGGAGAGAGAGAGAGAGAGAGAGAGAGAGAGAGAGAGAGAGAGAGAGAGAGAGAGAGAGAGAGAGAGAGAGAGAGAGAGAGAGAGAGAGAGAGAGAGAGAGAGAGAGAACAAAACCCTGTTTATGAATTCTATTAATATAGAGGCTTGCAATTATTCTTACAATTTTATTGCCCTGATTATTGATCTTTCCTGGGAGCAGAAGGTAAGAGAAAACATAATTAAGCTGCCGAGATCTTAACACCACTTCTTACAAACATGACCAGAGGAAACCAAAGAGGTTATAGCCAACTAACCTCTTCTATTATTCAAGAGTCTCAGAGAAAACCTGGTTTGAATTTCCCACCCAGGAGGAATGGAAGATGCTCTATTTCGTAGCCATCACCATCGGCGAGTGTCCCTCAAACCTTGCCGAGTCTCTGGGTTTTGATCACGTGACCATGGCGATGCTGCAGCAGCCGTTAAGTGTGAAAAGTCACTTTTTTTCCAGCACCATTCTAACCTTGAACCATCACTAGGCAAACCGTTGTAAGTTACAATGCCTTGGTAAGACCACACTTGGAATATTGCTTCCAGCGTTGGTCTCCACGATAGTAAAAAAGATGTTGAGACTCTAGAAAGTGTGCCGAGAAGAGCAACAAAGACAATTACGAGACTGGAGGCTAAAACATATGAAGAACGGTTGCAGGAATTGTCTAGTTTAAGAAAAAAAGGACTAGGGGTGACATGATGTTGTTGTTGTTCGTTGCAAAGTCATGTCCAACCCATCGTGGCCCCATGGACAACGTTCCTCCAGGCCTTCCTGTTCTCTACCATCCTCTGGAGTCCATTTACTGCTTCAGTGACTCCATCCAGCCACCTCATTCTCTGCCGTCCCCTTCTTCTTTTGCCCTCAATCTTTCCCAGCATTAGGCTCTTCTCCAGTGAGTCCTTCCTTCTCATTAGGTGGCCAAAGTATTTGAGTTTCATCTTCAGGATCTGGCCTTCTAAAGAGCAGTCAGGATTGATCTCCTCTAGGACTGACCGGTTGGATCGCCTTGCAGTCCAAGGGACTCGCAGGAGTCTTCTCCAGCATCATAGTTCAAAGGCCTCAATTCTTTGGCCCTCAGCCTTTCTTATGGCCCAACTTTCACAGCCCTACGTTGCAACTGGGAAAACCATAGCCTTGACTATACGCACTTTTGTTGGCAGGGTGATGTCTCTGCTTTTTAGTATGCTGTCTAGATTTGCCATAGCTTTCCTCTCCAGGAGCAAGCGTCTTTTAATTTCTTGGTTGCAGTCCCCATCTGCGGTGATCTTGGAGCCCAGGAAAATAAAATCTGTCACTACCTCCATTTCTTCCCCATCTATTTGCCAGGAATTGAGAAGGCTGGATGCCATGAACTTAGTTTTCTTAATGTTGAGTTTCAAGCCAACTTTTGCACTCTCCTTCTTCACTCTCATCAAGAGGCTCTTTAGTTCCTCTTCACTTTCTGCCATTAGAGTGGTATCATCGGCATATCTGAGGTTGTTGATATTTCTCCTGGCAATCTTAATTCCAATTTTTGATTCATCTAGCCCTGCCTTTCTCATGATGTGCTCTGCATATAAGTTACGCAAATAAGCAGGGCGACAGTATACATCCTTGCCGGACTCCTTTCCCAATTTTGAACCAAGGTGGCATGATAGCAGTGTTCCAATATCTCAGGGGCTGCCACAAAGAAGAAGGAGCCAAGTTATTCTCCAAAGCATCTGAAGGGAGGACAAGAAGCAAGGGATGAAAACTAATCAAGGAGAAAAGCAACCTGGAACTAAGGAGAAATTTCCTGACAGTGAGAACAATTAATCAGTGGAACAGAAGTTGCCTCCAGAAGTTGTGGGTGCTCCAACACTGGAGGTTTTTAAGAAGAGAGTGGACAGCCATTTGTCTGGAAAGGTATGGGGTCTCCTGCTTAAGCAGGAGGTTGGACTAGAAGACCTCGAAGGTCCCTTCCGACTCTGTTCTTCTGAGGACTACCTGTAACCTCCTAGCTAACCGATGGTGTTCCACCAGGAGGCTGTTTGTTTTTCTAACAGAGCCGTCACTCGATCCCAAATCTTGGATCCTTTGGGCAGTCATATAGTGACAGCATGGATTTATGAGGCCTGCTGAGACTATGAAGCTTCCTCAAGATTGGAAAGGAGAATACGGAGCTATTTTGGAGGACAGAAAGCTCAGGGGAAGGGAGAGGGAGAGGGAAAACCAATTTTCTAGCATTGTAGAGAACGGAGAAGGAGGGCAATGTTTTTTGTCTCTTGGGAAAGGAGAAGCATATGTTCTGTGCACTGAAGCGGAGCGCTATATACACACCAAAGTTGCAACGTCAACATCAGCAATGCAAAAATTGTCTTCTCCAGCCATCTGTCTGACTCCCTTCCTCTCTCTGCCTTGTCTTTCTGGATTAGACCACGGGCCGTTTGGTTCCACGCTTCCCCACCAATGGATGAAGGGTTGGGGAAGGTGATGGGAGCGCTGAACGAATTCCTTTGATTCCAGAAAAGGGCAAGAGCGATGTTTAGGGCTGGGAGGAAAAGCCCTTGGAGGCTTTTTGGGTGAAACAAATGAACAACAACAAAAAATGCTCTTGCGACTTTGCTTTTGAGGGTCAGGAAATAGTTGGGTAGTGGAAAAAAGGAAGCTTTATATTGTAATCTTAAGAAATAAATCCTTCCTTCCTTCCTTCCTTCCTTCCTTCCTTCCTTCCTTCCTTCCTTCCTTCCTATCTCTCTCTCCCTTCCCCTTTTATCCATTATTCATCTTTCCTTTCTTTCTTTCTTTCCTTCCTTCCTCTCTCTTTTCTCTATCCTTCTTTCCTTCCTTCTTTCCTTCCTATCTCTCTCTCCCTTCCCCTTTTATTCATTATTTGTCTTTCCTTTGTTTCCTTCCTTCCTCTTTTCTCTATCCTTCCTTCTTTCCCTTTCTTATCTCCTTCTCCCTTTCCATTTTATCTATCATTCATCTTTCCTTCCCTCCTTCCTCTCTTCTTTCTCTTTTTCTCCTCCCTCCCTCCCTTCCTTCTTTCCTTCCTATCTCTCTCCCCTTTCCCATTTTATCCAGTATTCATCTTTCCTTTCTTTCCTTCCTTCCTTTCCTTCCTTCCTCTCTCTTTTCTCTATCCTTTTCCTTCTTTCCTTCCTTCCTATCTCGCTCTCCCTTCCCCTTTTATTCATTATTTGTCTTTCCTTTCTTTCCTTCCTATGAAGTGCAGATAACAAACCCTTAAGAGACACCATGGAAAAATATTTAACAGGGATGAAAAGAAAGGAGAGAGACAGAGATAATGAGACAAACGTAAGTCTCCCGAAAGCTAAGACGAGGAAATATGACGAAGCGTACGTAGCGCTTGGCTTCACTGTGACTATGGTGGGAGACAAGAAAAGACCGGTATGTTTACTGTGTCTAAAAATGTTGGCAGCGGACAGCATGAAGCCAAATAAATTAAAGCGTCACTTAAACACATTACACCCCAATCACGCTGATAAGCCGCTTGAGTTTTTTTCAGCGAAAACGTGTCGAATATTGCAAACAATCATCCCGGCGGAGAGTTGTTGGGGCGCGAAATGTTTACTTCTTCCTGGGGGGGGTGTAACAGAAAATAATTGAGAAGCACTGGATTAAGTCAAGAACACATCTTGGCGCAGAAAAATAATGGAGGTGATTTATTTATTTTTTACTTCATTTGATTCTGCTAGGGAAGGACTCCTCATTATCCTAAGCTGCAAATGGAAAACTGAGGTGAAGAAACTTGGAGGAAGAGGGGGAGAAAATGGGGTTGTTGTTTTTTAAAGTTGTGGTAAGCTCTCCAGCTCCAGGGTAGACCTTGTCACGTAGTGAATATTGTCAGTTGTATGTCCATGCAGGGTGATGCACCCCTATCCTAATATTATGGTACATTCCAATACAGGCAGAACACGTGATATAAGTTGTACGCATGTGTGCATTCCTAAACCACCATTATTCTCTTTGACTTGGCTTTTGACTGGAACGGTCGCGTTTTCTTAGCAAAGATGTAATTATTCAGGATTTATTGTTTTTGTACCGAAATAAATATTTTCTATTAGACTTTTAATCTCGGCTTTATTTCTAACTGTCTGAATTCCAAGAAAAGATCTAAATCGCCTCTACGAGATTTATTCTCACCCCAACATGGTAGCTATCGGACAGTTCGAAGTTATATCTTCACCTTTAACAGACCTCATGTCAATTTCATGATCAAAGGTCGCACGCACTGCTTGGAACTCAAGAAGCTGACTCAGTCAGCTCAGAAATAATTATTTATGCTGGTGGAACTCCCTGACTAGGAACAAATGCTTCCGAGTTTCTCACAACAGGCTAAGCTGATTGAAGGGAGAACTGCCAAGTATTTCGTGAATACCGGTAAAATCCAGGTGCTTCCTGCTTTAAACCAAATTAAGCGCTTGAGTCTCCAGGAGGAATGTTTCTCCCTGGTGGAGAATTTATCTTGTGAGGTACCAGTTGCTGAGATTTGGCAGAGGAAGAGAAGCTGCAGAACAGCTGTTGGGAAAAAGCAACCGATTGGGTTAAGAAGAGCCGAGATGGTGCAGTGGTTAAATGCAGCACTGCAGGCTACTGCTAGTTCAGCAGTTCAGCTGTTCAAATCTCACCGGCTCAAGGTTGACTCAGCCTTCCATCCTTCCGAGGTGGGTAAAATGAGGACCCAGATTGTTGGGGGCAATATGCTGAACTATGTAAACCACTTAGAGAGGGCTGTAAAGCACTATGAAGCGGTATATAAGTCTAAGTGCTATTGCTATTGCTATTGCTATTAAACTCTAAGCCAGAGGAAGCCGTTTCAAAGGTTTTTTTAAAAAAAGCAATTATGATTGACATTGTCAATTATAATGGACAGTTATAGAGAATGATGTTGATATAGCAACTGCGTCTAAAGGAGAGGATGGGTGGATGAACCTCAGGCTGATTGGAGCCTTCATCTCATTCATTCATTCATTCATTCATTCATTCATTCATTCATTCATTCATTCATTCATTCATGGAATCGTTAGGCTGCTCCATTCTGTTTATGACCTTTCTGAGTGAAACACCAACTACCAGACAACAGCTGACTATCAATTATGGAATGTGGGAAAGTCCTTGAGAGGCAGGGGGAAGAGATGCTGCCTAGGGCAGGGGTCTCCAAACCTTGGCAACTATAAGACTTGTGGACTTCAATTCCCAGAGTTCCTCAGCCAGCTGGCTGAGGAATTCTGGGAGTTGAAGTCCACAAGTCCTAAAGCTGCCAAGGTTTGCAGACCCCTGGCCTAGGGAACAGTCAGATAAGAGACAGCATAGCCCACAGCTACATAAGGGGCAAGGCAAGAAGCTCAGTAGAGACCATCGCTAGTTTCTCAGGCTGTAAAGGAGATGGTGGGAGATTTATACTTTCAGACTTGCAAGATTTGTGTCATCCTTATTCAGTAGACCGGGCAGGAAACACAACCCGATGAGCTAATTCTACTGTATTGTAAACCTACATTACAGAATCTTGCAAGTCTGAGAGTACAATTCTTTCGCTGTCTCTTACAGCCCGAGAAACTATGGTAGGCAGGGTCCCTTCTCAGCCTCCTACTCCATCCACTATACAGCTCTGGGCTATGCTGTCTCTTATCTGGCTCTTTCCTAGGCAACATCTCTTCCCCCATCTCACAAGCTCTTTGTCACATACCATTACAGCTGCCTCCTTTACAGGATGAGAAACTAGGGAGGGTCCCTTCAGAGTGTCTTTCTCCACCCACTATGCAGCTGAGGGCTAAGCAGTCTCTGATCTGACCCTTCTCTTGGCTTTTGCCCCGACTCCCAAAGTCTTTCCTGCATACCATTATAGCTGTCTCCTTTACAGGATGAGAAAACAGGGAAGGTCTCTTTGGAGGGTTTTTCTCCACCCATTATGCAGCTGTGGGCTAAGCAGTCTCTTATCTGACTGTTCACTAGAGAGGATCTCTTCTCCTCATTTCCCGAGCTCTTTCTCACATACCATTACAGCTCAAGAGACTAGGGAGGGTGTCTGAATGGCCTTCTCCACCAGTTATGCAGCTGCGGGCAATGCTGTCTCTTATCTTATCATTCCCTAGGGAGCTTTTCTTCTACTTGTCTCCCAAGGTCTTTCTCACATGCCATTACAGCCATCTCCTTTACAGCCCAAGAAACTAGGGAGGGTCCCTTCTGAGTTTCTTGCCTTGCCCATTATCCATCTGTGGGCTAAGCAGTCTCTTATCTGACTGCTCCCTAGGCAGCATCTCTTTCCCCATCTCCCAAGGTGTTTTCCACATACCATTACAACACCCCTGAGCTATGTTTCCAGATCCAGTGCTTCCTTTAACGAAAGTAAAGCTGTCCAGGTAGTAGAAAATATATCCAGGGAGGGTCCAGGGAACAATCAAATCCCTCTCTAAATTTTTTTTAAGAAGTACAGTACTTGCTATCCTGGAATCCAGCCTTCCTTGGATTGTGGCATACTCGGAATACAGAAATCTCTAACCTTCACTCCAAAGCTGAAGTATTTTTCCTGCATCTTTTAATTTGCTCCATTCGGTCTCCATCTCTCTGTTTTTAACAGATTGATAGCCGTTCCTTTTTTTTTCTTTTTACTGCTTTGAGAAATGTAGAACTGCCTTCAGCACAAAAGAGAATTTTGATTTTGTTTGAGCGGTCTCCGCACCAATGATATTCCGCCTTGTTGCTCCTTCAAAGCGTATATATTTTATCTCACACCGAGCGTATGTGTGGCGCGGAACAAAAGGAAGTCAAGGCAATAGCAGCCCTTGGAAAAGAAAAAGAGGGCTAATTTAGCGGCTCTGAGCTGCAAAATGTAACAGATGTTCGCAGGATAGCAATGGAAATCATCGGATGTGAATGGTGCTGCCAAACCAGAACTGGCAGAAAGAGGGTGGAAGACTGGTTAGCTGAATCAACATTAACGTTAACAAAGCTATTTCTAAAAGGAAACGCATGTGGCAATTTCTCCCTCTACTTGGTATTCTTCGGTGATTCGAAAATCCAGTATAATTAGTCCTAGCACAGATTTGTGGTTTTCTGACATCTCTCCTTCCTTCCTTCCTTCCTTCCTTCCTTCCTTCCTTCCTTCCTTCCTTCCTTCCTTCCTTCCTTCCTTCCTTCCTTTTCTTCTTTCTTTCCTTCCATCCTTTGTTCATTCCCTCCTTCTTTCCCTCCCTTTGTCCTTCTTTCCCTTCTTTCCTTCTTCCCTCCATTCCTCCCTTCCTCCTTTTTCCTTCCTCCTTTCCTTTCTTTTTCCTTCCCTCCTATTGTCCTTTTTTCTTCCCTCCCTCCCTTTGTCCTCACTTCTTTCCTTCCCCTCATTCCCATCTTCCTTCCTTCCCTCCCTTCCTCCCTCCCTTTATCCTTCTTCCTTCCTTGTCTCCCTCCCTTTGTTCTTCCTTCTTTCCTTCCTCTCATTCCCCTCTCCTTCCTTCCTTCCCTCCCTCCCTCCCTTCCTCTGTCCTTCCTCTCTTTCTCCCCTCTTCTCTCCCTTTATCCTCCCTCCCTCCCTCCTTCCTTCCTTCCTTCCCTCCCTCCATTTGTCCTTCCTTCTTTCCTTCCTCTCATTCCCCTCTCCTTCCTTCCTTCCTTCCCTCCCTTCATCTGTCCTTCCTCTTTCTTTCTCCCCTCTTCCATCCCTTTTTCCTTCCTCCTCCCTCCCCTCCCTCCCTCCTTTTGTCCTTCCTTTCCTTCCTCTCATTCCCATCTCCTTCCTTCCCTCCCTCCACTGTCCTTCCTTCCTTCCTTCCTTCCTTCCTTCCTTCCTTCCTTCCTTCCTTCCTTCCTTCCTTCCTTCCTTCTCCTTCCAAACCTGGGCCTCCTGGCATTAACCTAAAAAACTGATTTTGAAAAGATAGACGCAATAGGCCTGTAGTTTGACTCCTATCCCTTCCGCTCCGATTGCATTCGGCTCTGGGTGTCCTTTGCTTTCCCTTCAGATGAAAGAGCTGCATTAGATATTTCCTCTTTCCATTTGACCTGCCACTGTCTTAATGATTTGTTGGGTTCCTCTAAAGCAGCACAAGTGGCTCAGCTTGCTTCATTTCTCCACATCGTTTCCAATAAAAAGCAGGGACTTGTCAGGAACAGGTTTCTTCACTGAAGAGACCTCAGTCTTTGGAGAGCGGGGGGGGGGGGAGAAGCAAGCCAAATGCAAAATTAATGGGCTGCTTGTCCCCAAAACAAAATAAAAATTAGGATGTGGTTTGTAAGAAGATTAATGTTTGTGATGTAGGAAATGACCAGGCTGAGCCCGAAGGAGGGGTCAAACACATCATAAGTCATGAGTCCCTGCGCACCCGCAAGAGATCTAAGTCCAGCCCACCTTGAATTTCTTCTTATCTCCCGCTAATTTCCTTTGACTGTTAGTTGGTCAGATTCTTCATCCTCAAAGGATGAATTAAGCTTAAAGGCTGTTTCAGGAGTTTTCAACTTTAGGAAAACCAAATGAAAAGAAATTCTGAATGTTCTAAGAAGAGTATTTTGTTAAAGGAAAGGATAGCATTAAAAAAACACCCTTGTTTGTTTGTTTATTTGTCTATTTGTCTGTTTGTTTGTTTGTTTGTTTGTTTGGGAGTTCTTCTATGCCGCCCTACTCCCTAAGGACTCAGGGCGGCGTACAGCATTTTAAGGAACACCAAACAAATCATTAAAAACAATTTAAAAACAATTAAAAAACAACATATAACATCATACATACATGGGGGAGACGTCAGATGGAAGGTCGTCTCAAAATCACCCCGCCTGCAGGAAGAGCCATGTCTTAATGGCTTTTCGGAAGGCCAGCAAGGTGGGAATGATTCGGATCTCTGGGGGAAGTTGGTTCCAGAGAGCAGGGGCCCCTACAGAGAAGGCCTTCCACCTAGGCCCGTCAGTCGGCATTGCTTGGCTGACGGGACCTGGAGGAGACCCACTCTGGGACCTGACCGGTCGAAGGGAAGTATGAGGTAGGATGCGGTCCCAGAGATAGCCTGGTCCTAAGCCAGGAAGGGCTTTAAAGATGATGATCAACACCTTGAATTGTATCCGGAGACCAATGGGCAGCCAATGCAGCTGGCGGAGTATTGAAAAGCCGTACAGATAGTCCTCAAGTTATGACCATAATAGGGCCTGCCCCTCACGGTCATAAATTGTGATAGTCGTAATATGGGTTGATTATGTGACCAATCTGATTTTATGACCTTTTTTGCAGTCGTCATTAAGCAAATGCTGAGCTCGTTAAGCAAATCAGTGGTTTGCTATTGGCAGTTTTCCTGTTTTCCAGTTTTCCAATTGCACTCCTCATTTTACCGACCTCGGAAGTCAACCTTCAGCCGGTCAGGATCGAACTCTTGGCATTGGGCAGAGTCAGTCTGAAATACTGCATTCTAACCACTGTGTACCATGGAAGAAAGGAAGGAGGGAGGGAGGGAGGGAGGGAGAGAGAGAGGGAAGGAAGGAAGGAAGGAACGGAGGGAGGGAGGGAGGGGGAAAAGAAGAGCAATAGCACTAGTAATAGCACTTATCTATACTGCTTCACAATGCTTTACAGCCCACTCTAAGCGGTTTACAGAGTCAGCCTATTGCCCCCAACAACAATCTGGGTCCTCATTTTACCGACCTCGGAAGGATGAAAGGCTGAGTCAATCTCAAGCCAGTGAGAATTGAACTGCTGGCAGTTGGCAGAATTAGCCTGCAATGCTGCATTCTAACCACTGCGCCACCACGGCTCTTTTACTTTGTGGATGTTTTCTGCAAAGTCATTGTAACGTGTGCTCATGTGGCCCCCCCAGGATGCCACAAACCGCCTTCAATGCAGCCTGGTTGCCAAGCCCCAAAGTTTGGTCATGTGATCCATGGTGAGGCTCAACTTTGAACCTGGATCATAAGTAACCCCAAAGCAGATCTAACGTAACTTTGAATTGTTATCCAGCAACCGGTCGTAAGTCAAGGACTCCCTGTGAACTTAGGTGAAAGTTTCAATTGCAGCATCTGAAGAAAAAAAAACGTAAAACAGTAGCAACTGTGCCCTCTGAACGTCTTTATCCCTCAATTAAGACAAGAGAGGAGAGATAGAAGACAGTAAATAGGGCATCCGCCTGGATGAACACAAGCCACTGAAGAGCTACAGTAAATCCATTCACTTGTGTTTGCCTTTTGCCCTGCATGCAATATTCCCCCTGTTTTCTCAAAGTCAGCACATGTCAGCCAGTAAATCAACTTAATGTTCACGCGGAGGAACAGACCCATGAACACCAATGTCATGTTTCCTTCTCACCAGGAAGATAGGAGAGGAACTAAGCAGATTCACGGGTATCTTCTCGACGAAAGCTGTTGAGCAAGAAACACACCTATCTACATGCGTTGCCTCCATTCAGAAGAGGGCACTTCTGTGGTGGCCAGTTTCTTGACGTTCTCTTCCTGGCTGTAGATCCAGTTAGAAAGGTGGGGGGAGAGAGGGAGAGAGGGAGGAAGGGAGAGAGAAGAAGAGAGAGAGGAAGAGAGAGGGGGAAGAGAGGAAGGGAGGGAGAAGAAAAGGAAGAGAAAGAGACAGGAAGAGAGAGGAAGAGAGGGAGGAAGAAGAAGAGGGGGAGAGAGAGAGGGAGAGAGGAAGGGAGAAAGGGAGGAAGGGAGGGAAATGAAGAGGAAGAGGAAGAGAGAGGAAGAGAGGGAGAGAGGAAGAGAGGGAGGGAGGGAGGGAGGGAGAAGAAAAGGAAGAGAAAGAGACAGAAAGAGAGAGGGAGGGAGGGAGGGAGAAGAAGAGGGAGAGGGAGGGAGAGAGGAAGGGAGGAAGGGAGGAAAATGAAGAGGAAGAGGAAGAGAGAGGGAGAGAGGAAGAGAGGGAGAGAGGAAGGGAGGGAGGAAGGGAGGGAGGGAGGGAGAAGAAAAGGAAGAGAAAGATACAGAAAGAGAGAGGAAGAGAGGGAGGAAGAAGAAGAGGGGGAGAGAGAGAGGGAGAGAGGAAGGGAGAAAGGGAGGAAGGGAGGGAAATGAAGAGGAAGAAGAAGAGAGAGGGAGGGAGGGAGGGAGGGAGGGAGAAGAAAAGGAAGAGAAAGAGACAGAAAGAGAGAGGGAGGGAGAAGAAGAGGGAGAGGGAGAGAGGAAGGGAGGAAGGGAGGAAAATGAAGAGGAAGAGGAAGAGGAAGAGAGAGGGAGAGAGGGAGAGAGGAAGGGAGGGAGGGAGGGAGGGAGGGAGAAGAAAAGGAAGAGAAAGATACAGAAAGAGAGAGGAAGAGAGGGAGGAAGAAGAAGAGGGGGAGAGAGGGAGAGAGGGAGAGAGGAAGGGAGAAAGGGAGGAAGGGAGGGAAATGAAGAGGAAGAAGAAGAGAGAGGGAGAGAGGAAGGGAGGGAGGGAGGGAGAAGAAAAGAAAGAGAAAGAGACAGAAAGAGAGAGGAAGAGAGGGAGGGAGAAGAAGAGGGGGAGAGAGGGAGAGGGGGGAGAGAGGAAGGGAGGAAGGGAGGGAAATGAAGAGGAAGAGGAAGAGAGAGGAAGAGAGGGAGAGAGGGAGGAGGAAGGGAGGGAGGGATGGAAAGAAGAGAATGAGGAAGCAAAAGAGAAAGAGAAAAAGAGGGGAGATGGGGAAGGAAGGGAAAGAGGACAGAAAGACAGGAGGGAAAGAGAAATAGGGAGTGGGGGAAAAGGAAGGAAAGAGAGAAAGAAAGAAAGGAAAGGACAGAGACAGACGGATGGACAGAAAACAGTGCTACAAAAAAGCAAAGTGAACTGGTAATAATCACCGCTTAATGACAAGGAATTGCAGTGTTCAATAATTAGAGCCATCCTAGTTGGGTGGCTTCAAAAAGTCTTAAGAAACGAAACATCTCCCCCCCCCCCCAATAATCAATACAGAAAAAGAAACCAGGAAGAAGAAAAACATAAGAGCTGTCTTTTTTTTCCCTTTTTTAAAAAATCACATTTGTTTTTTTGTTTTTCTGAAAAGATGAAACCTTTTGTCTCCTCTGAGGACCCAGAGAAGAAATGACTGAAGTGATTTGAGATGAAAGCAATATAAAATGCCATCTGTCTCCTGGCACTGTCAAAATCCATTAAGATAACCCCAGGTCATTTGCTGAGGTTTTTAGTTTGTGTGGGGTTTTTTTTAATATATTTTTTTTGCAATAGGTAAAATTTCTTTTTTCTAAAGGTTATGATGGTTGCCGTTATTATTTTTTAAAAAAAGACCAATGTCCTCTTTGCTTAAAGGTAAAGCTTCCCCTGGCACTTATGTGCTAGTCGTTCCCGGCTCTAGGGGGCGGTGCTCATCTCCGTTTCAAAGCCGAAGAGCCAGCGCTGTCCGAAGACGTCTCCGTGGTCATGTGGCCAACATGACTAAACGCCGAAGGCGCACGGAACGCTGTTACCTTCCCACCAAGGTGGTCCCTATTTTTCTACTTGCATTTTTTACGTGCTTTCGAACTGCTAGGTTGGCAGAAGCTGGGACAAGTAACGGGAGCTCACTCCGTTACGCGGCGCTAGGGATTCGAACCGCCGAACTGCCGACCTTTCTGATCAACAAGCTCAGCGTCTTAGCCACTGAGCCACCGGGTCCCCTCATTGCTTACCTGCCTGGAATTCTTAGGATTCTTGGGAAACTGGCACCGTTGTCATTGTGGTCTGAAATGGAGAAGAGAGCTGACTTTTAATTAGCTTGCAGCAGGGATGGGTTCTAACTTACCTCGCTGCCAGTTCGCTTCCTCCCACGCACCCCCAAAAATCAAAAATCTTTTTAAAAAATCGTCCCTCCAAAAAAGCCAAAAACAAGACGGCAACCGCATGCACAGTGCCGGAAACTCGGCTTCTGTGCATGTGCAGAAGAAAAAATACTCGGAAATAAATTCCCCCCCCCAAAAAAATATCCGAAAAAAAAATATCCGAAAAAATTCAAAAAAAATTATGGCGGTGCCAACGGACTGGCACCGACCGAACCGGTTCCGTGACATCATTGTGACATCACCACCTGGTCGCTACCAGTTCGGGCAAATCAGTCGAATCCGGGAGCATATGGGTTTTAAATGCTTTATTCTCACTCCACGGGGTTGTTGTTGTTTTTTAATTACAGACGCAATTATTGATTTCCGCTTCAAGGGAGCTCCTGGGTGGCAATTAATTTATTAATTAAGATTATTGAGAGTCTGTGACAATGTGAAGCCCTGGCCGTTGCCAGATAGCCAGGAAACTTGGAGGTGCTGCTTGTCCAAAATGATTATCTCAAACCAGGGATTTCAGTATCTAAAAGGCAAAGTTAGTTTTTTTTTTGGGGGGGGGGAGATCTCAACAGAATGTTTAGCATCAGAATAGAGCTTTGAAGGGACCTTGGAGGTCTTCTAGTCTAGCCTCCTATACCAGTGATGGCTAACCTTTTCCGGACCGAGTGCCCAAAGCGTGTGCGTGCGCGAATGCGCATGTGCACACCCGAACCTCCAAAATGCAATGCATGCATGGCCCCCCTGCATGCACCCCACCCCCATGCATGCGTGCGCAGCCCCCGCATGCACCCCCCACGCTTGCACACATGGCCCCCCGCATGCACCCCCCACGCATACAAGCCCCCCACATGGTGCCCCCATGCATGCATAGCAGAGACCCGAAGACCAGCTGGCTGGCTGGAGGCGCCCCCGCATGCGCGGCGGAGCTGAGCTGGGGCGACGGCTCACGTGCCCACAGAGAGGGTGCTGAGTGCCACCTCTGGCACGCGTGCCATAGCTTCGCCATCACGATCCTATACCATTTCAGACAAGTGACAGTCCAGTCTCTTCTTAAAAACCTCCAGCGATGAAGCACCTACAACGTCTGAAGGCATTTAGGATGCTGGCTTGTTTCATTCTTCCCCCCCCCACCCTCGCTCTGTCTGAGAAACCGCGAGCAGATTTGTTCCTCTCTTTTTAATGAACATCTTTAAAATCCTTTGGGGACCCATGAAAATACAAAATAGTGGTTTAAAGAGTCTAGTTTCATTACCACAACTTTTATATTAAAGACGTCTTATGCACTGAACCCCGTATCTCTCCAGGGCTAGGTGATGAAATCCTTTTTGTGCACAGTAAAGTCTCAAGTCTTAAATAAACCATGTCCCAGATCGTCTGCAGATTTCAGATCCACTGCAGATGTTAAGAAAACACAGAAGGGAAGGCTTCGTTCTTCAGCAATTATGGAAAACTTTTGCTCAAAGGGGGGGCCATCTGGCCTTAAAGTTTTGGGTAAAGGCCCCCTCACCCTTCTCCTCAAGAAAGGCCTGGAAGGATCAAAGGCAACAAGAGTTTCAATCATGTAATCAAGCCCCTCTCTTCTCTCTTCTCCTTTGAAGGCGGCTGCAGAAGATGGTCCGATAATTCAGCCGTGCATGTAGCAGATCGTTTATCCCTGTCTTTTTCTGCAGAGACAGAAGCAGATGTTATCCTTAATGGAGGTTCTGAGGAGCAGAAATTCTAACCACATATTCCCCCAGCTTGCCAGATGACAAAGAAAACCAGATATTGCTCCTAATTTTGGATGCTTGGAACTGTCTCTGAGGCCCAGAGTCCATTGAGGGGGGGCACCTGCATTAGCACATGCTAATTTGTTTCTGATCATCAGGATACCAAAAAAAAAAGACGCAGAGACCCTAGAAAGAGTACAGAGAAGAGCAACCATGATGATGAAGGGCCTGGAGGCTAAACCATATTATGAATGGTTGCAGGAACTAGGTATGTCTAGTCTAACGAAGAGAAGGATTAGGGGAGACATGATAGCAGTCTTCTAATATTTGAAGGACTGTCACAGAGAAGAGGGGGTTGGTCTCTTCTTCAGGGCAGGACAAGACGCACTGGATGGAAACTGATCCAGGAGAGATCCAATCTAGAACTAAGGAGGAATTTCCTGATGGTGAGAACAATTAATCTATGGGACGGGTTGCCTCTGGAAGTTGTGGGTGCTCCATCACTGGAGGTTTTCAAGAAGTGACTGGACAGCCATTTGTCTGGAGTAGTATGGGTCTCCTGCCTTGAGAGGGGGTTGGACTAGAAGACCTCCAAGGTCCCTTCCAACTCTGCTATTCTGTTCTGTTCTATTCTATTCTATTCTATTCTATTCTATTCTATTCTATTCTATTCTATTCTATTTTCTCTTCTCTTCTACTATTCTATTCTATTCTATTCTGTTCTATTCTATTCTCTGTTCTATTCTATTCTATTCTCTATTATGTTCTATTCTATTCTATTCTCTATTATGTTCTATTCTATTCTATTCTGTTCTCTATTCTATTCTATTCTATTCTATTCTATTCTCTATTCTCTTCTCTCTTCTCTTCTCTTCTCTTCTCTTCTCTTCTCTTCTCTTCTCTTCTCTTCTCTTCTCTTCTATTCTATCCCTTCCAATCCTATTATTCTATCTTCCATGTTCTAGTTGCAATATTCCAGACCTAACTATGGTGATAAATTGAGGAGCTCCCGTACTTGCACTCAGGTCTGAAGGACACACATAAATCACCGCCGTTGTGACACACAGCCATCACACCTGTCGTTCATCTCCTTTTGCCTCTTCTCCCCGCCCCCTTGCAAATTCCCATTTCCTAGCTTCTTACATTACGATCGGTGGGTAAGCAGTGGAAGGAATTTCTGCCGGTGTCAATTTTCCCATTTTGGAACATCCAGAGCCGGAGGGAGAATCTTCGCCTAGAATTGAATGGTGCTGTCCCCAGAGGGGAACCAATAAAGATTTCCCTGTGAATTGCAGCAAGGCCCAAAGCAAACCATCCACTATTTGGTGACATCTGAATTTTCACAGTCTCTTCTCCCATCATCATAAAATGTAACCGGATCGATGAAATTGTTGCTAAGGGGGGGAAAATGACCAATTAAATTGAAGTGAACCGTTCATGTCCTTGTGTAATGCTGGGTGATTTAATATTCCGGCTCGCTACTTCTATATTGTCCATCTCGGATAGCACATCCCAATATTGCCGGGATAAAAGAACGTGAAAGTTCTTATCGTTTTTCAGTGGAATCCAGATTTAGAATCACGGAGTTTCAAGGGCCGGATGAGATCTCAGGAATTGATATCAGGGGTGGGTGTGGTGGTCTCCCATGAGAAATGAGACACGCAGGCAGGTATCTCGGGATAGGAACACAAAATTTTCTCTGTAACCCTCTTTTATTACAAACCAGTTCATATCCAATTACAATCTTATGACAAAGTTAGTAAGGGGTGGGTATATACAGCTGTTGCTACCATATATGGTTATATTGTTAATCTACTCCTGAGTACACATCCTTCAGGTAACTTGTGCATAGTGTCACGTATCTATGCATTCGGGTCACGTAGGCACTGGGGTCAGGAGATTTCAGATGAGGTGAGTCACATCCTGCTTTCCTGTCCTGCTTAGTGCCACAGTCCTAACAGTTAACCATTACAGGCTGAAGTAAAGTACTTTGTTCCCAAATTAATCCCACAGGTGGGTTCCTCCCGGTTCGGACCGGATCACCCGAACCGGTAGCGACCTGCTGGTGACATCACTTTCGGTGCCTTTCCGTGCGCGCTGCCACCTTTCTTGGGGGATTTTGTGCTAATTTTCCCCCTTCCGCGGCTTGAAAAAGGGCCCGCCCGCCCGTGGGTGAATTCTGACCTTTATTTCTTCACCCAATGCACAGCTGATGAGCTCCTCAGCTGTGTTTCGGGCTCATTCCTGCTTCTGAGCATGCGCAGAAGGCAAATCGCATGAGGGGACGCACGCGAAACGTCGCCATGCGAACCGGTGGCGAAGCTAAGTGGAACCCACCCCTGACTGATCCGCTCCAGTTGTGGTGCAGGAGTGTGTAATTACAGCCCCTTCTATGGCCTTTATTATACCTCCTTTGGAAACATGAGCTCGCCATCTTCCCAAGCGATCTTCTCGAGAAGGTTTCTATTCATGGTTATCCAGAATCTGTTTTCCCACAGTTTTCAATTAATCGTCCCAGTATTTTCCTTTCTGAAGTCGTGAAGAACTGGTCTGGTCTGTCTTCTTATTTGACAGCCCTTCAGAGCCTCAAAAAAAAAAAACATTTATCTTTCCTTAGGTTTTTTTTTTAATCTCAAGCTAAACATAACCAGACTTTCCAGGCGAGTCCTCTTTAAGACTTCGGATTTCAACCCCTATTTTGTAACTTTTAATAGGACCACATGAGGATCATAACGCTGCTGTCAAGCTTTTGAGGTTTCTAGGAGAGTAAAGTACGAACTGGAACCAATTCACCTAGAATAGAGAATAAAAAGAGAAATTCCATAATCAGTTTGGTGCACTGCTGAAGAGTCTGGGCCAGGAAAAGGGAGATGATGAATTCTAGTTCGTTTTTAGAACTTTATGGAAGTCAATTGGGTGACTTTGGGCTAATCACCAGGAGACGGGAAGTTCTAGTCCTCTCTTGGCATGAAAGCTGGTTGGGTGACTTTAGGTCAATCATCAGGAGATGGTGAGTTCTAGCCCCAATTTAGGCATGAAAACTGGCTTGGTGACTTTGGGCCAATCACCAGGAGACTGGGAGTTCTAGTCCCATCTTAGGCATGAAAGCCAATGGGTAACTTTAGGCCAATCATCAGGAGATGGTGAGTTCTAGCCCTACCTTAGGCATGAAAGCTGGCTGGGTGACTTTGGGCCAATCACCAGGAAGCAATGAGTTCTAGTCCTTCCTTAAGTGTGAAAGTTGGCTGGGTGAATTTGGGTTGATCACCAGGAGACTGGGAGTTCTAATCCTCCCTTAGGCATGAAAGCCAATGGGTGACTTTAGGCCAATCGTCAGGAGATGGTGAGTTCTAGCACCATCTTAGGCATGAAAGCTGGGTGGGTGTCTTTGGGCCAATCACCAGGAGACTGGGAGTTCTAGTCCTGCCTTAGGCATGAAAGTCAGCCGGGTTACCTTGGGCCAGTTACTCTCTCTTAGCCCAACAGGATTGTTGCTGTGGAGAAAATAGAAGGCATTAAGTACATGACCACCTTTGTTTTTCTTCCATCCAATCATTTATTTATTTTTATTATTAGAGTTGGAAGGGACCTTGTAGGTCATCTAGTCCAACCCCCTGCTCAAGCAGGAGTTCCTACACCATTTGAGACAGATGGCAGTCCAGTCTCTCCTTGAAGGTCGCAAGTGTTGGGGCTCTCACAACCTCTGCTGGCAAGCTGTTCCACTGGTTGATCGCTCTCACCGTCAGAAAGTTTCTCCTCACTTCCAGGTTGAATCTCTCCTTAGTCAGCTTCCATCCGTTCCTTGTTTGGCTTTCTGGTGCCATAGAGAACAGCCTGACCCCCTCCTCTCTGTGGCAGCCCCTCAAGTATTGGAACACTGCTATCATGTCACCCCTGGTCCTTCTCTTCGCCAGACTGGCCAAGCTCAGTTCCTGCAACCGCTCTTCGTATGTTTTATTTTCCAGACCCTTTATCATCCTGGTTGCTCTCTTCTGCACTTTCTCTAGGGTTTCAGTGTCTTTTTTGTAGTGTGGAGACCAAAACTGATGTCCAATTCCAGAAGATTGCTTGGACAAGTCCTTGGAGTTTTCTTGGCAAAGTTTTTTTTCAGAAGTGTTTTGCCATAGCTTGTTTTCTAGGGCTGAGAAAAAAGTGGCTGGCCCAAGGTCACCCAGCCGGCTTTGTGCCCAAGGCGGGACGAGACCGTGCATAATCTGAAATCACTCTGCCCCACTCAGACATGTTAGCCAAGTTAAAAATAATAATAATAAAACCCTCAAGAGCTCAGATATTTTAACTGAGTTATTTCAAAGGATGCCAAGTCTAACTCTAAAAATATAAGCAAGTGCTCTGCTGGATGTAGTCCAAGTCACCCAGCTCCATTGTCAAGAATTGCAGCCAGAGATTACAGGAGACGTCAGAAATGATGCAATGGACAACCAGAAGTTCATGGAAGGAGGTGAGCAGAACTCAAGAATAGGGCACCTTCTTGCATTCAGGAAGTGACACGTTCGGTCCCTGCATTTCCAGACCGCAGCGCAGGGGACTGGAACTCTCTGGATGAGAATTTGGAGAGGTGACTATATTGAACCGTAAAGATCAGCAAGGTGTCAACTTGCAAAGCTTTCAAGTTGCCATAAGCAGGTTGGGGGGGGGGGAGAACTGATGGAGCTGCTTGGTTGCCCTAACTAAAACTACATTCCACAAATGCCTTTCTTGCTTATTGTGTCCTAGGTTACCGGAGTCAGCAGGAGGGGTGTGGGTTTCATAGCCCGCCAACGTAGTTCATTGGAGAATGTGATTTATGACATGCCCAGGGAGGAGGGGGGAGACAGGGTCATGGGGGCCCGTAAACTAAGTGAGGCCAGTTCTGACTGCATCGGAGTATTGCCGGAATGTTGCTCCTAATAAATGACTGTATTTCTTTTGAAGCTTGGCTTGTGGCTCATGGATTAATTAGGGCATCTTTCGGAAACTTCACACAAGGAATAATTGATATTTTTTTTGCCCACTTTTCTTAAAGACAATCCTTCTTGTATTTGAGGTTAAATCAAGAGCAAAACGTGCTTTAGGGAAGCTAGCTCTCTTTGCAGAAAAGATTTGCACCATGGGAGAGGTTGATGGTGTGTCAATGCTGCGAGCTAGAGAAAAGAGATGACGGGCAAACGATCGTAATTTATCATTAAAGGTTGAATCCTTTATCGGTGTGATTTATAGTTGGGTTGATCTTTCCACCACTTTTACAAGATGTTGCCACCACCTAATCCTCAGACGCAAAGCCAACCAAGAGTAGCTTTGTCTGATCTCCGTAATAAGGAAAGTTGGAAGTCATAGAGTCATTCAGTGGAAAAGGGTCCCTGGAGATCTTCTAGTCTAACCCTCTGCCTAAGGCAGGAGACCTCATATCATCCCAGACAAATGGTTTTCCAGCCTCTTCTTAAAAACTTCCAGTTAATGGAGCACCCAAAACTTCTGGAGGCTGAGAATCAGAGCAAGGTCCAAGGTCCATATCTCCTGTGATGTATCTTATGAACAAGGTCAAGATGACATTAAAACACAACCAGGACCATCCTAACATTCAAGCCAGCTTCTTTCCAGGTTTAAAAGGATAGCTGAGTGAAGTCAGTGTTTGACGTTAGATGTTGGCAATGTTAGGAAGCACAACAAAGAGCCGAGGTTGTCACGGTGTGATTTATTGCCTGTTACATGTATATGCAGGGAGCTGTATCCCTATTTAATATAATGGTTCGTTCCTGAGCACATGATTGATATGTTCTTGTACGCATGTGTGCATTCCAGTCTCCGTTCTATCCTTCTTCTTCTTCTGACTTCCAATGAGAGAAGTTGCATTTTTATATCAGAGATGTAATTAATTAGAATTTATTGTTTTTGTACCGAAATGAATATTTTAATTAGAACTTTAAACTGCGGTTTCATTTCTAATGTCTGAATTCCGGGAAAAGATCAAACATCCACCTCTGTGAGATTAATTCTCACTCCGTCAGAGGTGGCGCAGCAGTTAGAGTGCAGTACTGCAGGCTACTTTAGCTGACTGTGATCAGCAGGTCAGCGGTTCAAATCTCACCGGCTCAGGGTTGACTCAGCCTTCCATCCTTCTGAGGTAAGTAAAATGAGGACCCAGATTGTTGGGGGCCAATGTAAAGATATACATTGCTTACTGGTGTAAACCGCTTAGAGAGTGCTTGCACTGTGAGGCGATATATCAGTCTCATAAATAAATAAATAAATAAATAAATAAATAAATAAATAAATAAATAAATAAATAAATAAATAAATAAATAAATAAATAAATAAATAAATAAATAAATACATGAATACATGAATACATGAATACATGAATGAATGAATGAATGAATGAATGAATGAATGAATGAATGAATGAATAAAAAATAAATAATAAATAAATAATAAATAAATAATAAATAAATAAATAATAATAAATAATAATAAATAATAAATAAATAAATAAATAATAATAATAAATATAAATAATAAATAATAAATAATAAATAATAAATAATAAATAATAAATAATAAATAATAAATAATAAATAACAAATAATAAATAACAAATAATAAATAAATAATAAATAAATAATAAATAAATAAATAATAAATAAAAAATAAATAAATAAATAAATAAATAAATAAATAAATAAATAAATAAATAAATAAATAAATAAATAAATAAATAAATAAATAAATAAATAAATAAATAGCAGCCAGGGGAAGAACATGGAACAAAGAATAACAGAATTGGAAGGGACTTTGGAGATCTACTAATCCAACTCCCTGCTGGAGCAGAAGACTTTATCCCATCCCAGACAAATGGTTGTCCAATCTCTTCTTAAAAACCTCCACTGATGGAGCACTCACAATTTCTGGAGGCTGAGAATCAGAGCAGGGTTCAAGAACCTCAACACTACCCAGTGGTGTTGATGTCTGGCCCCAACCTGAATCCCAACCTAACCCAACTGTGAGCCAAATAGAGGAGAGAAGTTAACTCATTTGCTCCAAGTAAGCTCTGGGTTTCCGTTTTGTCATAGGGTGTGTATGAAGATGCAGTGGGGTGTTGTTGTTTGTTGTTGTTGTTGTTAAGTAAAGGTGTTCCTGTTATTGGACAAGGAGTAGAATAAGCCAGAAGAGAGCATCAGCAAAACGCTGTGTGTTTCAGCTTGAATTTCATTAGATGTCTATGTTAATTGAAAGCTGCCACCCATTGCAGCTGCTAACTGTACCATTATCTCCAACTCATTGGCACTTCTTAGAAACAGATGAGTTTGGCAATGGGAGAAAACAGCTGATGAGTGGGTATTTACAAAGGCCCATTCCACTCCACTGGGACACATCTTCACAGCGTGCTATCGCTTCACAAACACACTTCCCAGCTGCAGCCGCTATAAGAGAGTTCCTTTCACAGCACATCTGGACCTTCGGTTGCCAACGACATCTTTCTCAATCCTGTTTCGATGCCTGGGCTTCCCAAGTCCCAAAGGTGCTTCTTCAAGAGGCAACTGGATTTTCTGGTTTTTTCTTTGAAGACATTTCACTTCTCATCCAAGAAGCTTCTTCAGCTCTGACCGGATGGTGGGGAATGGAAGGCTTTATACTCCTTGCAGACAGCTGATCATTTGCATCCTTTAAGAGAGGCCACCTGGAGGTTTATCTATGTCCTCAGGTTCACCAGAGTAGTGCAAATGGGTGTGAACTCTTGGAACTGCTGAAAGGACTGTATTGTAGACTGGAGATATATGATGTCGTATCCCTCCCCCTCTGTTGAGAGAGGGCTGTTCAATTTTGACATAGATGGCCTCTTTGACCCCTCTTTCAACCCATTTGCATTACAGATGACGCAGATAAACCTCCAAGTGGCCTCCACGACCCTCTAAAAGGATGCAAATGACCAGCTGTCTGCAAGGAGTATCAATCCTTCCATTGCCCACCATCCAGTCAGAGCTGAAGAAGCTTCTTGGATGAGAAATGAAACTTCTTCAAAGAAAAACCAGAAAGTCCAGTTGCCTCTTGAAAAAAGCACCTTTGGGACAACCATGACCTGGATGACTGAGACTCCCCATAGACATTTAGACTTCCCAAGGTTAGAGGAAGCTCCTTTAGACAGCAGAAGGCAAGGCAGAGCAGACGTCCGGCTGGGGAGAGAGGGAGAGGGAGAGGGAGAGGGAGAGGGAGAGGGAGAGGGAGAGGGAGAGAGAGAGAGAGAGAGAGAGAGAGAGAGAGAGAGAGAGAGAGAGAGAGAGAGAGAGAGAGAGAGAGAGAGAGGTTGTGGGAGAGGGAGAGGGAGAGGGAGAGGGAGAGAGAGAGAGAGAGAGAGAGAGAGAGAGAGAGAGAGAGAGAGAGAGAGAGAGAGAGAGAGAGAGAGAGAGAGAGAGAGAGAGAGAGAGAGAGAGAGAGAGAGAGAGAGAGTTCTACTTATTTATGGTGACAACCTGAACTTCCACCTCTCTGAGCAAATGAAAAATATTGGTTGCAGGAACGATTTTCCACCCAGCAAATGCATATCAGCCTATTTCCTCCAGATATACCTTTTTGCTCATGCTTTTAACTTAATCAATACATGCACTATTTTTTAATTTATTTTTTTAATGTAAACCATGTTGCAAAACTCAGCAAAGTACAGGCTGCGGCACGTACCTTGCTGTGTATGGTTGGAGGTTGTATGAATTATGCAAGGTTGACTCAAAATCCAAATCTAGTCCACAGCCAACTTTTCCATGGACATTGGCTTGAGATGAGCGCCCCCGCAGGCAGGCGTTGAAAATTTGATTCCTTAAACCTTGGAAGAGTCATGCCACAATCACTGTGTCATTAAATCCTCAGCCTTGATTCAACATGTAGAATCACAGAAGAACAGAGTCGGAAGGGAATTTGAAGGTCTTCTAATCCAACTCCCTGATCAAGGCAAGAGACCTTAGAATCATAGCACTAGAAGGGACCTCAGAGGCAGGAGTGGGTTCTACTCAGTGGTGAAATCCAATTTTTTTACTACCGGTTCTGTGGGCGTGGTGTGGCTTGGTGGGTGTGGCTTGGTGGGCGTGACAGGGGAAGGATATTGCAAAATCTCCATTCCCTCCCCACTCCTGGGGCCAGCCAGAGATGGTATTTGCCGGTTCTCTGAACTACTCAAAATTTCCACTACCGGTTCTCCAGAACCTGTCAGAACCTGCTGGATTTCATCCCTGGTTCTACTTACCTTTGCTACTGGTTCGGGGTCATACCGAAAGTGTTAGATAAGAATTACTCTCATCAGAGGCGAAATAGATCTTTTCCTGAAACTCTGACATTATAGAAAGAAAACCACAGTTTAAATACTAAGGTATAAAATATTTATTTTGGTTCAAAAACAAATAAATCACATCCTGGCTATAAAACAGGTCTTTCTCCTTACAGAAGCAGAAGAAGAAGGAGGGAACAAAAGAAAGGAATGTACACATGCGTACTAGGAACATATTAATCACGTGCTCAGGAATAAACCATTATATTTGATAGGGATGCATCTCCCTGCATATACATGTAACAGGCAATATAAAATCACTGCCTGACAGAAAGTGTGCGTTTTGTGCATCACTCCTGGGTTAAACTCGTCTGCGCATGTGCAGGAGGCTTTGCGCATGCACAGAGGACTATTTTATCGTAAATTTGGCTCCGGTGGACGGATTTCAAGCCGGACGACTGGTTTGGGGGCGTGTCCAGCTGGCCATTGCTGCCGGTTTGGCGAGTGGGGGGAAATTACCGCTACCGGTTCTAGAGAACCGGCCCGAACCGGCAGGAACCCACCTCTGCTCAGAGGTCTTCTAGTCGAACTCCTGATCAAGGGAGGAATTGAATCACAGCGCTGAAAGGGATCTTGGAAGTCTTCTAGTTCAAATCCTGCTCGAGGCAGGAGACTTTATAGCTTCCCAGACAAATGGTTGTCCAGTCTATTTTTGAAAACCTCCAGTGATGGAGCACCCGTAACTCCAGGAGGCAAGCTCTTCTATTAATTGTTCTCACGTTCAGAAAATGTCTCCTTAGTTCTAGGTTGGATCTCTTTGTGACGATCTTCCACCAACTACTTTTTGTCCTGCCCTCCAGATGCTGGCTTGGTGACTTTGGGCCAATCACCAGGAGACTGGGAGTTCTAGTCCCATCTTAGGCATGAAAGCCAATGGGTGACTTTAGGCCAATCATCAGGAGAAGGTGAATTCTAGCCCCACCTTAGGCATGAAAGGTGGCTGGGTGACTTTGGGCCAATCACCAGGACACTGGGAGTTCTAGTCCTTCCTTAAGTATGAAAGTTGGCTGGGTGAATTTGGGTTGATCACCAGGAGACTGGGAGTTCTAGTCCCATCTTAGGCATGAAAGCCAATGGGTGACTTTAGGCCAATCGTCAGGAGATGGTGAGTTCAACGCCATCTTAGGCATGAAAGCTGGCTGGGTGACTTTGGGCCAATCACCAGGAAGCGATGAGTTCTAGTCCTTCCTTAAGTGTGAAAGTTGGCTGGGTGAATTTGGGTTGATCACCAGGAGACTGGGAGTTCTAATCCTCCCAACCACCTGTTCTTTGTGGCAACCCCCCAAATATTGGAAGACTTATGTCGCCCCTAATCCTTCTCTTCGCTAGACACACCTAGTTCCCACACCCATTCTGGTCATGTTTATTTCTTCTGCCCAAGCCTCTTTCCTCTCCTTCTGGGCCATCTATGTGTTGTCTGGTGTACTCAGTTTGACATCTCAATCACGGCCAACTCAACTCTCTTCCTTTCTAATGAATTCTAATTCACCCTCTTAACCTCTCTTTGTAGCTAGACCCTTCAAGGGTTTTAATAGGCTTGTTACCGTGTCGCGCACCCTTTCCCCTTCCTCGGGATGTGTTCAGTAATCAGGACAAAAAGCTAGTAGGTCTTTGGCGAGAGAAGGGAGATTAATTCAAGGCAGGCCTGGATGGAAAAACATCCAGTCCCTTCTCAAGCGACGTGCTTTGGATTGCTTCTTCTTTTTAACACATTCTGTACGACCATGTGGAATACACATACATGTGGCCACAGGCTGCAATGTGATAGGCTGTCTATGTGAGAACCATCTTCACTGCCTACAGGTTAACCATAGCAATAGCAATAGTGACGGAATAAGAATTATTCCTATCGAGGCGATATAGGATCTTGCTTCCTTGAAGTCATTCTTACTTAGAAAATAAAACCGAGATTTAATTCTAATTAACAAAATATTTATTTCAGTATAAAAGTAACAAAATATAAACCTTAATAAGCTACATTTTCTCAGCTAAGAATTCACGTCTGCCTCGGACGAGGCTCACAGGAGAAGAAGGAAAGGAGGAGATTCCTGGAATGTACACATGCGCAGTAAAACATATCACATGTCTGCTTGATTAGAAAATACAGTAAACCTAGAAATAGTAGAGATGCTCAACTGGCAATATTCACATCGTGACAAATAGCACTTAGACTTATATACCGCTTTACAGTGCTTTACAGCCCTCTCTAAGCAGTTTACAGAGTCAGCCTATTTCCCCCCAACAATTTGGGTCTCCTCATTTTACCCACCTTGGAAGATGGGAGGCTGAGTCAACCTTGATCCTGGTGAGATTTGAAGTGCCAAATTGCAGGCAGCCGGCAGGCAGCAGAAGTAGCCTGCAGTACTGCACTCTAACCACTGCGCCACCGAGGCTCATCTACCATAGATTTATTGGGGTAATTTATTGGGGGTTTCAATGGAAGGGAAACCATATGACCACTCCTTTTTATGGAGTAGGAGTGGGGGATCTACATGCAGGCATTTAAGTACAAATGAACTAAATCAAAGCAATCTGTAGACCTTATAAGGTCTTCTTAGATACCCATCAAGATAGTACTGGCAAAGTTCCCTAGCACTTCATCCTATCCTGCCCTGCCCTGCCCTGCCCCTCTCAAGTTAAATTATTCCTATCCTATGCTATCTTATCCTATCCTATCCAATCCAATCCTACTCAAATTAAATTGCACTAGTAAATGGCAGACTGAATTAATTCCACTTTCAGCAAGAAACCAATTCTCTCCCCCCCCTCCCCCAAAGTGGCTGAACATTTATCATATTCTTTCTCCTACGCTGCAACATTTTCTGCAGCCAACTTTCGTAGGCCAATATTTAAAAGTCAAATGCAAACAGAGTAAAGCTGCCCAATTCTTCATTAAACTTGGGGAAAACCTGATTAGAAGCTGGTCTATAGAAAGAGATAAGTTCTTTGAGTGGAGTGGAGTGGAATGTGGAATGTGGAATGTGGAATGTAAAATAATAGAATATAGAATATAGAATATAGAATATAGAATATAGAATATAGAATAAGATTAGAATATAGAATAAGAATAAGAATAGAATAGAATAGAATAGAATAGAATAGAATAGAATAGAATAGAATAGAATAGAATAGAATATAGAATAAGAATAAGATAGAATAGAATAGAATAGAATAGAATAGAATAGAATAGAATAGAATATAGAATAAGATTAGAATATAGAATAAGAATAAGAATAGAATAGAATAGAATAGAATAGAATAGAATAAGAATAAAATATAGAATAAGAATAGAACAGAACAGAATAGAACAGAATATAGAATAAGAACAAAAATAAGAATAAGAATAGAATAGAATAGAATAAGAATAAAATATAGAATAAGAATAAGAATAGAACAGAACAGAACAGAATAGAATATAGAATAAGATTAAAATATAGAATAAGAATAAGAATAAGAACAGAATAGAATAGAATAGAATAAGAATAAGAATAAAAGTAAGAATAGAACAGAATATAGAATAAGATTAGAATATAGAATAAGAACAAAAATAAGAATAAGAATAGAATAGAATAGAATAAGAATAAAATATAGAATAAGAATAGAATAGAATAGAATAGAACAGAACAGGATAGGATATAGAATGAGATTAGAATATAGAATATAGAATATAGAATAGAATAGAATAGAGTAGAGTAGAGTAGAGTAGAATAGAATAGAATAGAATAGAATAGTGTAATGAAGAAATGAATAGAAGTGAATAGAAATAAATAGAATAGAAGTGATAGAATAGAAATGAATAGAAATGAATAGAAATGAATAGAATAAAATAAAATAGAATAGAAATGAATAGAAATGAATAGAATAGAAATGAATAGAAATGAATAGAATAGAATAGAATAGAATAGAATAGAATAGAATAGAATAGAATAGAATAGAATAGAATAGAATAGAATAGAACAGAACAGGATAGGATATAGAATGAGATTAGAATATAGAATATAGAATATAGAATAGAATAGAATAGAGTAGAGTAGAATAGAATAGAATAGAATAGAATAGAATAGAATAGTGTAATGAAGAAATGAATAGAAGTGAATAGAAATAAATAGAATAGAAGTGATAGAATAGAAATGAATAGAAATGAATAGAATAAAATAGAATAGAATAGAAATGAATAGAAATGAATAGAATAGAATAGAATAGAATAGAATAGTGTAATGAAGAAATGAATAGAAATGAATAGAAATGAATAGAATAGAAATGAAATGAATAGAATAGAAATGAATAGAATAGAAATGAATAGAACAGAATAGAATAGAATAGAATAGAATAGAAAATGGAATAGAAATCTATATTGATTTAATAATTTGACCATATTAAATTATAAAACTACATGCTCTGGTTGCCCCAAGCATCAATTAAATCTCATTTTCAAGACCTAAAACCAAGTGAACTGTACTCCATTCCTATTGAACAAAAACATTTTAAAAAGTGGTCATCTAAAGACACGAGTAAACCACGAGTTAAGAAATGCTTCTTTTTCCTCTATTTTGATTTTAAGACCCCAAACTCCGGATAAGGTTTTATTGGCAACTAAAACATTTGGACTGTCCTGGGTTGAATAAAGACATACCTAGGAATACTGGATGTGCTCGCCCCTGCTGCCTTCCGTCCTTGACAGAAAGAAAACGAGGGTGTAGATCCTATCTAAGCAAATCAGAGACATAAATAAATGCATTTTCTCTCTCTTTCTTTCTTTTTTTTAAACTAAAGAGAAGCCAGGGTACAGAGCAATCAACAGATCCAAGGTTGTACAAGGAGAATAGAGAAGAGCTGGTCTTCTGTCAAGAATACACTGTCTCCACGTGTTTTCCTCTGACTTCAACCATCCAAAACTCTATTGCTTCTTATCTCCTTAGGTTGATTTAGCGATTAAAAAAAAAACCTTTTCAATTACATTTTGCTGCTTTGTGCAGGGCAGATGGCGGTGAAGGCTAATCAATTTATTTATCTATGCTCTTCAGTCTCCTTTATACCCTTCAGCTTGTGACTGCAATAAGAATGAAGCCGGGAAGAAGAACCAAGAAAGAACAACGATGATTAGGGGACTGGAGACAAAAACATATGAAGAACGGTTGCAGGAACTGGGTATGTCTAGTTTAATGAAAAGAAGGACCAGGGGAGACATGATAGCAGTGTTCCAATATCTCAGGGGTTGCCACAAAGAAGAGGGAGTCAAGCTGTTCTCCAAAACACCTGAGGACAGGACAAGAAGCAACGGATGGAAACTAATCAAGGAGAGAAGCAACCTAGAACTAAGGAGAAATTTCCTGAGAGTTAGAACAATGAATCAGTGGAACAGCTTGCCTCCAGAAGTTGTGAATGATCCAACACTGCAAGTTTTTAAGAAGATGTTGGATAACCATTTGTCTGAAGTGGTGTAGGGTTTCCTGCCTAAGCAGAGGGTTGGCCTAGAGGACCTCCAAGGTCCCTTCCAACTCTGTTATTCTATTCTATTCTATTTTGTTCTATTCTATTCTATTCTATTCTATTCTATTCTGTTCTAAATCCAAGGGATTTGGACATGTTCTGTTTCTTGAAGTGAGAAAGAGGAGGGTGGAAACTGACATGCTTGATATACATCGAGCGAAGAAATAAGGAACTGTCTGGGAGGAAAAAACAGAAGCCACAGTTGTTAAGTGAATCACTGCAGTGCTCAATTAGTAACACGGTTGTTAAGTGAATCTGGCTTCCCCAGTTGACGTTGATCGTCAGAAGGTCACCAAAGGGGATCGCATAACCCTGCAACTGTCATAAATGAGTCTGTTGCCAAGCGTCTGAATTTTGGTCACGTGACTATGGGGGTACTGCAACAGTCGTGTGTGAAAAATGGTCCTAAGGATAAATAATAATACTACAGCCATACTATGTGGGTAGTATGCTACATGTAAGCTGGAAAGTCGGCAACCCAGGTTCGAGACCCGAGTTTCACAGGACAGGGTGAGCTCCCGTCCTCGCCTCGTCTCCTGCCAACCTAGCAGTTCGAAAGCATGCAAATGCTAGTAGATAAATAGGTACCACTTTGGTGGGAAGGCAACAGTGCTCCGTGACGTCATGCTAGCCGCATGACCGTGGAAATGTCTTCGGACAGCGCTGGCCTTGAAACGAAGATGAGCAACGCCTCCTAGAGTCAGCAACTAGTGGAGTCAAATCCGCAAGGACTCCTCTCCCTTTTTTTACACTACGTGGGTACATTTCTTGATTTGAAATGAAGCATTGGGTTTATGAATTTAGTCCTGTTTTGATTCAAACATCAGAAATTTCAGTGGACAGTGGTGAAAGGCGGAACATCAATCTCCTAGTGTTTGCAATGAAAGAAAAAATTTTCCTGCACGCGTTTCAAAGAGAGAGGAGATCAAGTGGAAAGGAAATGATAAAAAAAAATGCATTGTACCCCTCTGAAATCGCTACAGGTTTTTATGCTGTGAAAAAGCAGCTAAAATCACGGGCGAGCCAGATGGAGCAGAGAATACACACCCGTGTGGACATTCATTTACAAAGGATTCCTACAAAAGGAATCCTTTTTTGCTGAGCAAATAAAATGTACCTACATATGAGAGAGGGAGGGAGGGAGGGAGAGAGGAAATGAAGAGGAAGAGAAAGAGAGAGGAAGAGAGGGAGGGAGGGAGGAGGAAGGGAGAGAGAGAGAGAGAGATGGAGAGAAAAATTTATTTTGAGCTTGCATTTCATCAGTGGGTACTCATCGAAATGATATTTAGGCAAGTGGTGAATATATAGGGAGGAGAACTCTCTGGATTACACAGCGAGATTAATGTGCCTCTGGGTATATTAATGTTTTCAGGGTACCTTTTCTAAAAATATGCAAGCCTCACATTTTTAATCAGGTAGGACAATTTTCTCCCTAATGCCAGCTCAAGGGAAATGTGAATTCAGAAAGAAAAAGAGAGGGGGGAGGAAGGGAGAGAAAGAGAGAGAAGGAAAGAAAGAGAAGGAAGGAAGGAAGGAAGGAAGGAAGGAAGGAAGGAAGGAAGGAAGGAAGGAAGGAAGGAAGGAAGGAAGGAAGGAAAGAAGAAATAGGGGGGAGGAAGGGAGAGAAAGAGAGAGAAGGAAAGAAAGAGAAGGAAGGAAGGAAGGAAGGAAGGAAGGAAGGAAGGAAGGAAGGAAGGAAGGAAGGAAGGAAGGAAGGAAGGAATAGGGGGGAGGAAGGGAGAGAAACAGAGAGAGGAAAGAAAGAGAAGGAAGGAAGGAAGGAAGGAAGAAACAAACAAACAAACAAAGGGAAGGAAGGTAAGACAGAAAGAAAGAAAGAAAGAAAGAAAGAAAGAAAGAAAGGAAGGAAGGAAGGAAGGAAGGAAGGAAGGAAGGAAGGAAGGAAGGAAGGAAGGAAGGAAGGAAGGAAGGAAAGAAGAAATAGGGGGAGGAAGGGAGAGAAAGAGAGAGAAGGAAAGAAAGAGAAGGAAGGAAGGAAGGAAGGAAGGAAGGAAGGAAGGAAGGAAGGAAGGAAGGAAGGAAGGAAGGAAGGAATAGGGGGGAGGAAGGGAGAGAAACAGAGAGAAGGAAAGAAAGAGAAGGAAGGAAGGAAGGAAGGAAGAAAGAAACAAACAAACAAAGGGAAGGAAGGTAAGACAGAAAGAAAGAAAGAGAAAGAAAGAAAGAAAGAAAGAAAGAAAGAAAGAAAGGAAGGAAGGAAGGAAGGAAGGAAGGAGGAAGGAAGGAAGGAAGGAAGGAAGGAAGGAAGGAAGGAAGGAAAAGGAAGGAAGGAAAGACAACCGATTGGAGATAGAAAATGAGTTGGACCTTCTCTCCTCCTGAAAAACAAGTTTTAAAAAACAGATCCTTTCTTTTTTCTTTCAAAAAGAGCAGGAATGTTTATTTCAGTGAATGATCGATTATGCTAGAAAATAGAGAAGAATAGCAGAGAAGAATATCTAACAGCTTTAGGAGATGTGAGAATTGGGAAACTGTTCTGGGCTCTGCTCCCAGTTTCCTTTGCAGAGATTGGAAGGATGGTGGAAACGTAGCACTACAACATGGGCTCGGCCAATCCTGAGGTAGTATAACTGGCATGAGAATAGATTGTGGAGTCAATAAAGGAGAATAGTTGTAGCTCATGGTTGAAATGAGGAGTCCTTGGTGCTCTCTGAGTTTGGTGGCTTTCTTGCAGATATTTCTTGACCCGAAACCAGATAGCACTGATGATGTTACCTAGTTGGGTCATGAAACGTCTGCAAGAAAGAAAACCACCAAGCTCAGAGAGCACCAAGGACCCCACAGTTCAAATCCTGAGCTACAAATACCCTTCACTTGGCTCCATGCCTAAAGCAGGACTAGAACTCATGTTCTCTCAGTTTCTAGTCCAGGATCTTTAACCACTGCAACATACCAGCTCTCAAACTGTTGTGCTTTTCCTTGAAAGCTAGAATTTTCTGCAATCTAGCCTCAAAACTATTCTCATGAAATGCTGCTATGTGGTTGCAATTCTTACCTTTTTTTTTTTTGCAGCCTGGGGTTCAGCGGTGGGTTGCTCCCGGTTCGGCCCGGTTCGGCGAACTGGTAGCGGCGGTGGCGGGAGGCTCCGCCCACCCGCCCAGGAAGCTTCTGCGCATGCGCGAACCGGTAGCGACGGGATTTAGAACCCACTACTGCCGGAGTTATATATGAAGCATCATAATAAAACAACAATAGCAAGAGGATCAAACTCTCAAAAGAATCAGTGCCCAAATCAAGAGTTCTTTGTGCAGTTTTCCTCTTAGCCCCCACTTTGATGGGACTTCAAACGTAGAAAAAGGATCATGTTTTGGACCACAAGTTGGTTTCAGAAAATCCTGCAGGACAGAAAGAGAAACAAGAATTGCCAGCCAAACTGTGTTTGCGTGACAACACTTCCATCTAGTGGCTTGAGGCTAATCCTTCTGCTTATGTTTCCTTTGGCTTGCTCTTTTTAAATTGAAACTTTCCAACTGATCCTGAAATTGCCGAAAATTCTCCTCTACAAGAAAAGGGAATGCAGTTTGTGGTGTTTTGAGCTGGAAAATAAAGGCGACGAGAAGATGGATGCTCTTAAAGGAAGCCAACACCAATTCTGGACCATTTTTTTATTCTGGGCTGTTGTTTAGATTTGGGAGGTCCTTGGGATATACAGATACAGATTACAGAGTTGGAAGGGACCTTGTAGGTCTTCTAGTCCAACCCCCTGCTTAGGCAGAAAACCCTACACTACTTCAGACAAATGGTTATCCAATCTCTTCTTTAAAACTTCCAGTGTTGGAGCATTCACAACTTCTGGAGGCAAGTTGTTCCACGGATTAATTGTTCTAACTGTCAGGAAGTTTCTCCTTAGTTCTAAGTTGCTTCTCTCCTTATTTAGTTTCCACCCATTGCTTCTTGTTCTACCTCAGGTGCTTTGGAGAATAGTTTGACTCCCTCTTCTTTGTGGCAACCCCTGAGATATTGGAAGACTGCTATCATGTCTCCCCTGATCCTTCTTTTCATTAAACTAGACATACCCAGTTCCTGCAACCGTTCTTCATATGCTTTAGCCTCCAGTCCCCTAATCCTCTTTGTTGCTCTTCTCTGCACTCTTTCTAGAGTCTCAACATCCTTTTTACATCGTGGCGACCAAAACTGAATGCAGTATTCCAAGTGTGGCCTTACCAAGGCATTATAAAGTGGTATTAACACTTCGCGTGATTCTTGAGTCTATCCCTCTGTTAATGCAGCCTAGAACTGTGTTGGCTTTTTTGGCAGCTGCTGCACACTGTTGGCTCATCCCCCCCCCCCCATGGTCCTTTTATTTACTGCTAAGTCTTCCAAGCAGAATTGCAGTGAATTCACCCCGCATGACATGGCCAAAATAAGTGAGACACAGTTTCATGATTTTTGCCTTCCGGTGACATGTCGGCTGTTATGCGTGCCGGTACTCGCTTGTTAGTTAGCTTTGCTGTCCAAGGAAATGTAGCCTCATAGTAAAGTGGAATTAGCTCCACTGGTCATGTTTCCTGTCTTGTCTGCTTGGTATGGCTGACAAGTTCATGGTCCTGGGTTTCTCACGTTGGTGCTTCATCCTAGTGTTATCCAAAGCTGATTTGTCAAGACTTTCTTCACTCACAGCTTGACTATAACAGGAGGAGGGGTGGGTGGATTGCAAGGGTGGGAGAATGGTATTAAAGCATCCGTAGGCTTCCGTGAGACATTGCTGGCATTTCAAGGACACCCCGAGCAGATGTACCTGCGTAGCTGGCTGTTTCCCATAACAAAATGAACATAAGTGATTGGTTGACGTATTGGACTGTGGCAGTGGTGAAATCCAATTTTTTACTACTGGTTCTGTGGTTGTGGCTTGGTGGGCGTGGCTTGGTGGGCATGGTAGGGGAAGGATACTGCAAAATCTCCATTCCCACCCCACTCCTGGGGCCAGCCAGAGGTGGTATTTTCCGGTTCTCCAAACTACTCAAAATTTCCACTACCGGTTCTCCAAACTACTCAAAATTTCCGCTATGGGTTCTCCAGAACCTGTTAGAACCTGCTGGATTTCACCCCTGACTGTGGGTGGCCTTTAGGGAAAAGGGAGAATTAACCATGCTTGCTTTTGCACGGGAAACCCAGAGTTGGCTTCGCTTCTTCTGTGCCAATGTGGTTTATTCAGTAAAGTTTTATACTCTTGGTAAAAAATATGTCCCAGGAGTTCTTTTTCTGGATTCAGTTGACAGTCCCTACTTACTTCATTTCTTTAAAATGAACCAATGTCTGCCACAGTCTATGGGACTCATCTCTAAATGATACGTTCAAAAAGGATCAAAAAGTCGCTTAATAGCTTCTCACTCTCCAAAGTTCATAGCCTGCCAATTTCCACCCATGGTGATCAAGGAAAGAAGGAAAAGCTAGTTTTTGAGTCTGGAAATGACCGTATTTCTATTATTCTACCCAAGGCAACGTCTGAAAAATCTGGTCTCTACCACCAGATGTCAGAGTTGTTCTTTGAGTCATGTTTCTTTGATAGCTCATCTTCCCGGGGAAGAAAATTCAGAAAGCTCACCTGACAACATTGTTTCGGGATAATTGAGAGAGGATTGTATCCAAAACCTCAAACAGAGTCATCAACCACAGCTTCCATTGATTCCCAGCTAAGGTGATGGGCAGTAAGTTTCCCTCTTTCCTTTCTCTCTCTCAAAGTTGCTTTTCTGATATTGTTTAGGGAAAAAATGTGGAATGAACACTTATGACTGTATGACTGTAACTTGTTGCTCGTATCCTTACGATTTATATTAATATTGATTGTTTCCGGATTGCTTATTTGTACCCTATGACAATCATGAAATGTTGTTCCTCATGATTCTTGACAAATGTATCTTTTATTTTACGTACACTGAGAGCCTATGCACCAAAGACAAATTCCTTGTGTGTCCAATCACACTTGGCCAATGAAGAATTCTATTCTATTCTATTCTGTTCTGTTCTGTTCTGTTCTGTTCTGTTCTGTTCTGTTCTGTTCTGTTCTGTTCTGTTCTATTCTATTCTATTCTATTCTATTCTATTCTATTCTATTCTTCTATAATATTTTCTATTCTATTTATTCTATTCTATATTCTATATTCTATTCTATATTCTATATTCTATTCTAATTATTATTCTATTCTATTCTATTCTATTCTATTCTATTCTATTCTATATTTTCTATTCTATTCTATTCTATTCTATTCTATTCTATTCTATTCTATATTCTGTTCTATATTCTATTCTATATTCTATATTCTATTCTATTCTATAATATTTTCTATTCTATTCTATATTCTATTCTATTCTATTTATTCTATTCTATTCTATTCTATTCTATTCTATTCTATTCTATTCTATTCTATTCTATTATTATTTGAGAAGGGAAAGAAAAAAAGGAAGTTCAAAGGGGGAGAGAGCTGAAGATCTATGGGGGGGGGGGGAAGAGCTCATGAGGTTGGACAGAGGGTTATTCCCTACCTTCAATAGCAATAGCACTTAGACTTATATACCGCTTCATAGTGCTTTACAGCCCTCTCTAAGCGGTTCACAGAGTTCAGCATATTGCCCCCAACAATCTGGGTCCTCTTTTTACCCACCTGGAAGGAAGGAAGGAAGGAAGGAAGGAAGGAAGGAAGGAAGGAAGGAAGGAAGGAAGGAAGGAAGGAAGGAAGGAAGGAAAGACAATAGCAATAGCACTTAGACTTATATACCGCTTCATGGTGCTTTCCAGCCCTCTCTAAGCGGTCTCACAGAGTTCAGCATATTGCCCCCAAACAAAATCTGGGTCCTCATTTTACCCACCTCGGAAGGATGGAAGGCTGAGTCAACCTTGAGCCGGTGAGATTTGAACTGCTGACCTGCGGATCACAGTCAGCTGAAGTAGCCTGCAGTGCTTGCACTTTAACCACTGCGCCACTGCGGCTCTTGCTCTTTATCTCAAGCAGATAAAATGATTCCAGACTCAGAATATGCCTAGCAATTCCTCAATATTTGGCAAAGTAGCTTAGCTTATTCTGGACCAATTCAAAGGCGTGGACTTTGGGAAGCAACGCTATCAATTCCCAACCATATCAAATCACGGAATGTTTGATAGATTTTGCAAATTACCACTTGGGTGACTTGAATTCCCCAACCAGTTGAATGGATACCCCATTCGGCCTGTGGGCTGGGAGTTTAGACATTCTACTCCCCCTCCCCACCTGAAAAGAACTCTGTTCCAACTGCCAGTTGCCTTATGTTAACACGCTCTGATGCTACCCCTGCGCTAAATTGGGTGTGGGCAGCACGTGACTCATCCGGCTTGCGGGCTAGGAGTTTAGACATTCTACTCCCCCTCCCCACCTGAAAAGAACTCTGTTCCAACTGCCAGTTGCCTTATATTAACACGCTCTGGTGCTAAGGAGTTACACATTCTACATAAATTTTCAAGCTTTAAGTGTCAATGTATCAAGCCTGATCATAACTACGCATTAATTTTTCAAATTTTAACTGTCAACTTATCAAGCCCGATCACATAGTTTCGTAGCGAAGCACGGGTATACAGCTACTAGTGGCCCATAAAACACATGCCAATGTTCTGCCATCTCGAGAGCCATATGTAAGGCCCTACAGACCGTGCGGGGATGTGATCCACCGCAGATAATATGCGTGATAAATTATTCACTTAGCCAAAAATTGTACATCAAGCCTCGGCAGCTGGTAAAAGCTGGATCTCTGCCCAGTTACATTAAGGGAAGTTTGCTTCCTCAAAGCTTAGCTGTACTTTAGGGGATGTTGAATTATGCATGTTACTCGGAAAGCTAATGCCGTACATACGCATTCAAAGTTATTATTAACCTCATCAAGCTGGAAAGGCATGGGGGAGAAGCAGCTGTTTCCCCCCTCCCCGCGAATCCATTTAGGACACAAGGATGTTTGTGTAGATAACAAGCGTCTCCTTTCGACAAGAATATCATCATCCTCGGATGAGATTTGAGTTGTAGTCGCTGGAGAGTTGGGGAGAAGCTTAGGGAAGGGGGCTAGGAAGGAAGTGGGATCCATTCTTGCTGCTTTTTGTACAGGTACTCCTGGACTGATTTAGTGACCGTGCGAAGTTACAACGGCACGGAAAAAAAGTGACTCGTGGCTGTTTTTCACATTTAAGACTCTTGCGGCATCCCCACGGTCAAGTGATCAAAATTCAGAGGCTTGGCAACCGACTCGTATTTATGACGGTTGCAGCAGGGGCAAGTTGCTAACTTATCGAGACTGGTGTGCTGCTCCGCGTTTCTACATGCTTTGTGCATGCGCGCGCGCTATGCGCGCGCATCTCCTCGCACGCTTTTGCTTCTGTGCATGCGCGGAAGCAAAATCGCACCAAAATCTCGCAAGGGGATGCGCGCGAGAGAGAGATTTTGCTTCTGTGGTGGAGACGGTACCGGAGCAGTCGCGTACAAATTGGGTTACCGGTGGGTCCCTACCAGAGCTATGTAGGAACCACCCCTGGGTTGCAGTGTCCCAGGGTCACGGGATCCCCCTTTTGCGACCTCCCAACAAGCCGAGTCAACGGGGAAGCCAGATTCACTTAACAACCGCGCTGCTAATTTAAAAACTGCAGTGAATCACTCAGCAGCTGTGGCAAGAAAGGTCATAAAACAAGGCAGAACTCGCTTAACAAATGTTTCACTTAGCAACAGAAATGTCGGGCTCAGTGGTGGTCGTAAGCTGAGGGCTACCTGTAATTTGATTGTCGTGAAATCTGTATTGCCTCCTTTATATCCCAATTTAATCTTTCTGAAAGAAAGAGAGGTCTCTTTCTCAATCATTTGTTTACAGTCATTCCACTTGGAATTAAACCTTCGTTGCATCCCAAATGAACGACAGCTTTGCTCAGTTGCACCCAGTGTATTTTATGGTACACAGTCTTTTGTTTCATAGGTTGTTTCTATTTAATCTTTGCTAATCACCAGAGGGCAGGACAAGAAACAATAGATGGAAACTAATCAAGGAGAGAAGCAACCTGGAATTAAGGAGAAACTTTCTAACAGTGAGGACAATTAAACTGTGGAACAGCTTCCCACCAGACGTTATAGGTGCTCCAACACTGGAGGTTTTTAAGAAGAGACTGGACAGCCACTTGGCTGAAATGGTGTAGGGTCTCCTGCTTGAGCAGGGGATAGGACTAGAAGACCTCCAAGATCCCTTCCGGCTTTATTCTGATGGATTGATTAATACTAAATGTTCACTAGAGTGATCAAGGGAAGGGAACAGATGGCATAAACTTTGCCCCAACTCATAATAAGCTCTACCTATTTTATAGACGGGTTGGAATGCTGTGGACACAAGGGAATCAATTCTAATCTCTAATCTCTCTAGGGCTGTGCACATGATGGAGTCTTCACAGATATGAAGGTAATTCCTAACGTAGTTCAGAAAAAAGACTTTATCACAGGGCGTTCCTGAGCTCTATGCCAACCAGATTCCAGTATTTAGAGTTTTATTAATTTATAATATGACATACAAAAAGAATACAAAAGCAAATATTAGGGAAATTGGGGAAGGAAAAAGGGAAGTGGATTGTGGGGGAAAGCAAGGGAAAAAGAAAAGAAAAAAAGAAAAGAAAAGAAAAGAAAAGAAAAGAAAAGAAAAGAAAAGAAAAGAAAAGAAAAGAAAAGAAAAGAAAAGAGCATTGACGTCTGACTCCCTCGGTGCAGTAAAATAAGGCATTAAAATCTTAATGCGTTATGCCAACCAGATTCCAGATCCACTCCCAAAATACTCCTGCTTCATTCAGAGTTTTGAGTCCATGTTCTCCCCTAACCAGAAGCAATAGACTTATTTAAAGAACAGTGAATTACAGCAATCCTTCATTGTAAAAAGTTGGGCCTACTTGGTGAAGGTCCCAAGTTAATTCTCCAAAACACTCAATGTTTGCGGAATGAACCGTATCAAAAGGCTGCTACTCTAAATTCAGAGAATGTCCAAATGCCGACGCTTGAACAGAGAAAGATCGCCAAGCCAACTGCTATGCTCGAATCAATGCAATCAAACTCTACTCAGTCGAATGCTGAGTATAACCCTCATCTTCCAATCATACCGATCCTAGCAACTCGAATCAGCGGGGATGCAAATATTATTTATTAGCCCGACCTAATTCCTTGGCTCCCTGCATCTTCAGGGCCTCTTCGACTCTGTTTCACCTCAATGAATCTTCTTTTGAGACTGAAATTGAGCAGCCAATCACATTACTTCCGACTGGCTTCATTTTTTAATCCAGCAGTGCGCGTAGTGCAGTGGGGTGTGTGACAGGAGCGATGTGGATGGAAAGGAGCGCTGAACTATTACTGACCTCTCAGCCACATTTCTAATCACAACGGTCCTATCAAAAGGAGTCAAGACTCAAGTCAATGGATCGCTGATTGCCCACCAACCGTCATGGGCTAAAGGCAATTGAAGAGTTTCTCCCCTTCTCAAAACACCTCCCCTCTGGTGATGTATCTTCATCCAGATAGTCCTCAACATACGACCACAATTGAGCCCAAAATGTTATACCACCCTGGGCAATTGTCTGGTTTAAGTGAAACATTTGTTGAGTGAGTTCTGCCCCATTTTATGACTTTTCTTGTCACAGTTGTTAAGTGAACCACTGCAGTTGGTAAATAAATAATGTTAAGTGAATCTGGCTTCCCCATTGACTTTGCGGATCAGAAGGTCACAAAAGGGGATCCCCTGACACTTGGACACTGCAACTGTCATAAATATGAGTCACTGGACAAGCGTCTGAATTTTGATTATGTGACCTAGGGATGCTACAATGGTCATAAATGCAAAAAATGATCATAATCTATAATTCTCCAAATGTAAGAATTCAACTTCCAGGCTCTACAATGAGAGAATAAGCCACAGAGAATTGATAGAAACCAAAGACAATGAACACAAGAACATGCTGCAATGGTCCTAAGTGTGAAAAATGGTCATAAGTCACTTCTTCCCCGGTAACATTGTATTGCTAACCAGAGCGTACAAAACATTTGCCAGACTCAATTCTTGAATACAGCTCATCCACCTGGAATCCACACTTTATATCGGACTTTAACACTATTGAGCGGGTCCAGAGGTATTTCACAAGAAGAGTACTCCACTCCTCTACTCACAATATAATCCCTTATGCAACCAGACTTGAAATTCTGGGCTTGGATAATCTGGAACTGCGCCGCCTGCGGTCCGATATAAGCATAGTACATAAACTTATCTGCTACAATGTCCTACCTGTCAATGACTACTTCAGCTTCAACCACAATACAACGAGCACACAATAGATACAAACTTAAAGTGAACTGCTCCAAAACTCGATTGCAGAAAATACGACTTCAGCAACAGAGTGGTTAACAGTTGGAATGCTCCACCCAACTCTGTTATTGTAGCCTCAAACCCTCACAGCTTCAACCTTAAACTATCTACCGTAGACCTCACCCCATTCCTAAGAGGTCTGTAAAGGGGGCGTGCATAAGCGCACCAGCGTGCCTACAGTCCCTGCCTTACTGTCCCCATTTATCTGTACTCACTTCCCTTTGTTCATGTTTATGTTCATACCTATACCTGCCATCTTGTGCAACAAATAAATAAATGAATGAAAAGGTTGATGATGCTGTCACCTAGCTGGATTTTCTTTGATTTGCACTCTATCCTTGTGACCACATGGACACAAGCATGGAATTGTCCTGGTCACAACAGAGAAGCCTTCCTCTGGGCCATTTTTTTCAACTTCCCACCCCATCCTTCCATCCAGGGATCTTCTAAATTCATCCCAGCACTGATCAAACCTGATCCTGTCTTACTTCCGAGCCCAGACAAACCAGGTGTTGGTACCTGCTGAGACAAGACAGATACCTGCCGGAGAGATCACCAAGTACTTTCCTCATGGTTTACAACATTTATTATCTTGCCTTCCTTAAACGATGACATTGTTTTCAAGGACAAGCTCCATCAAACAAACATCCCAATCTGTTGCTCATCCTGTTTTTCTTACTTGCTTTACGTAAACATAGTCAGTTTGAGATATCTCTCTCTCTCTCTCTCTCTCTCTCTCTCTCTCTCTCCTCTCTTCCTCTCTCTCTCTCTCTCATCTCTCTCTCTCTCTCTCTCTCTCTCTCTCTCTCTCTCATCACTTAAGCCTAGAGAATCAATTCCAAGTTACCCCCTTGTTAGGCAGATGTTCTGTGGATGATTTATGACTCTCTTTCAAGCCTGATATCCCTGCAGAAGATTGTTAGTGAAAAGCCCAAAGTAATCCTTTGGAGCCAGGATTTATGATGTTTAACTTAGCTGTTCTCAGCAGGCACTCAGACAGGATAGCAATAAGCTTAAGGGCAGTAAAAGGTCAGTCCCCCGACACTGGTCTACTGCTGTACAAGGAGCTGGAATGCATCTCCACATGACTTAGCTGTTAAGAGACACCAGAGAAGCATCTCTGAGAAACTCTAAGGTTTCCTGGCAGAATCCAGGATCTGTCAGCAGGAGCGTTTCCAAAGGAACCGAAGCAGTTTCCATCTATTGATTCACACATAAAATATAGAATTGTAGAGTTGGAAGGGACCTCGGAGGTCTTCTAATCCAACCCTCTGCAACAGGCAGGAGACCTTCTACCATCCTGGGCAATGGCTGTCCGGTCTATTATTGAAAACCTCCAGTGATGGAGCACCCATAACTTCTGTAGGCAAGACCAATTCTCGAATACAGCTCATCTGTCTGGAACCCGCACTGTATATCGGACATTAATACAATTGAGAGAGTCCAGAGATATTTCGCGAGAAGAGTCCTCCACTCCTCTGCTCGCAACAGAATTTATACCACCAGACTTGAAATTTTGGGCTTAGACAACTTAGAACTACGCCGCCTTCGGTCTGACCTAAGCGTAGTACATAAAATTATCTGCTACAACGTCCTACCTGTCAATGACTACTTCAGCTTCAACCACAAAAATACACAAGCACACAATAGATACAAACTTAAGGTAAACCGCTCCAAACTCAGAGTGGTCAATGCCTGGAATGCACTACCTGACTCTGGGGTTTCTTCCCCAAACCCCCACAACTTTAACCTTAGACTGTCTACGGTTGACCTCACCCCATTCCTAAGAGGTCTGTAAGGGGCGTGCATAAGTGCACCATTGTGCCTAGCGTCCCTGTCCAAATGTCCCCATTTATTTCTATCCATTTCATGTATTCATAAACATGTTTATACTTATATCTGTTATCTTATACATGCTGACAAAATAAATAAATAAATAAAAATAAAAAATAAAGACGTTCCACTGGTTAATTGTTGTCACTCTCAGGAAATTCCTCCTTAGTTCTAAGTTGGATCTTTTTTCTTTTCTTTCTTTTCTTTTCTTTTCTTTTCTTCTTTTCTTTTCTTTTTTTCTTTTCTTTTCTTTTTTTCTTTTCTTTTCTTTTCTTTCTTTTCTTTCTTTCTTTCTCTTTCTTTCTTTCTTTTTTCTTTTTCTTTTTCCTTCTCCTCCTCCTCTCAAATCACATTCCTTTCTGTTTTTTAACTATTTTTAAGGTAATGCATTTATTCTTCAAAATAAATATCCATTCAGAAGACTCTTTGACCTTGAAGATGTCAAGGAATAGGTTGGTCCATCACGAATAACCACAAAGAGGCCTTCAATATATATATATCTATATATATTTTAAAAAGATCCATTAATGACACAGCAGGTTCTCTGCTGGAAAAAAATATCACAATTTTTCTAGAGAGGATGAAAAATGTAAAAGGGGAGTCAGGCTGCATTTGTCTGCCACGGAGAATTACTCCAGGCAATGGCTTAATACGACTTCGTTCTGACACCAGAGTCCAAATGGAAAATTAATGAGGCAGCATGATCTATGGATCTTTTTAAATCTCATAACTGGCTTCCTCTGGAGAATAAAAAATGGCCCACTCAGATTGATAGTAGCAGACAGGGCTCAGCGCATCTCCCTTGGCAGCATGCAGAGATACGGAGATGCTTTTTCTGGTTGGAAGAAACAATGACCTTCTCAAGAGTGATCTCCTCCTCAGCGTGGACCTCTTTTCCATTTCGTTCTAAATGGATGGAACTAGAACAGCACAACGGGAAAACCCAGTAACATTAACCTCTGTATCAAAATAGCTTCGGTAGAATTAAGAAGGTGTCACCTGGAAGCACAGTGTTGTTGAATTCTAGGCCCATTAATTGATAAAGTACAGCGTGTTTCTTTCCTCTCCTATTCTTGACAAGAGTTCGTCCTTTTGTGTGCTAGCCTGAGATGATGAGAGGAGATCAGCACGTTGAGGAAATCACCATGTTGAGAAGATGGTCATCAGAACCATCTTTGAGCATCGTGTTAACTTGCAAATGTGCAGACTTCAACATCCATAATCCTCCGCAAAGGTCACACTGGCTGGGAAATTCCTCCTCCTCCTCCTCCTCCTTTCTAACAGATTAACAGAGTTGGAAGGGACCTTGTAGGTCATCTAGTCCAACCCCCCGCCCAAGCAGGAGACCCTACACCATTTCTGACAGATGGCAGTCCAGTCTCTTCTTGAAAGCCTCCAGTGATGAAGCTCCCACAACTTCCAAAGGCAGCTTCTGTTCCATTGCTTGATTGTTCTCACTGTCAGAAAATTCCTCCTTATTTGAATCTCCCCTTGTTCAGTTTCCATCCAGTATTCCTTGTCTGGCCTTCGGGTGCTTTGGAAAATAGCTTGACCCCCTCCTCTCTATGGCAGCCCCTCAAATATTGGAAGACTGCTATCATGTCTCCCCTGGTCCTTCTCTTCACTAGACTAGCCATGCCCAGTTCCTGCAACCGTTCTTCATATGTTTTAGTCTCCAGATCTTTGATAATCTTAGATAGATTCAGAATAACAGAGCTGGAAAGGACCTTGTAGGTCATCTAGTCCAACCTTCCACCCAAGCAGGAGACCTTACACCATTTCTGACAGATGGCAGTCCAGTCTCTTCTTGAAAGCTTCCAGTAATGAAACTCCCACAACTTCTTAAGGCAACTTCTGTTCCATCAGTTGATTGTTCTCACTGTCAGAAAATTTCTCCTTGTTTCCAGGTTGAATCTCTCCTTCATCAGTTTCCATCCATTATTCCTTGTCCGGCCTTCAGGTGCTTTGGAAAATAGCCCACTCCCTTCTAGTGGCTTGCCCTGTCAGTGTTGGTGGAAGTGGTCTTAGAGGTTCTAGAATATAATATAAACTGAGAGCAAACCTCACTCCTTACTGGCACTGATGATGTTATCTGGCCGGATCATGAAACGTCTTCAAGAAAATAACCAAGTTCAGAGAGCACCAACAACCTCACAATCCTCCTCCTCCTCCTCCTCCTCCTCCTCCTCCTCCCCCTCCTCCTTCTCCTCCTCCTCCTCCTCCTCCTTCTCCTCCTTCTCTTCCCAAACCACATTCCCTTCTAGCACTGATGATGTTATCCAGTTGGGTCATGAAACGTCTGCAAGAAAATCACCAAGTTCAGAGAGCACCAAGCACCCCGCACCTACAGTTTTAATAGCCAGCACATTTATTAAGCAAAGTGTCAGCGATAGCCAGAGGGAGTATTCTGCCGGTTCGGACCGGTTCGGGCGAACTGGTAGCGCTGATTGTGGGTGGGTTCCCTCTTTACAACACTTTTTGCGTCAGTAACAAATTTAAATTTTACAATATTTTCCTCTTTCATTTATCAGTTCTATTATATACATATATTTCACCTATTTTTACATCATATACTTCATATAGTACTGTACTTTATTTCTGACCATGTTTTTTATTTTCCTTTTATTTGCTTATATCTAATACATTCTAATAACTCCTTTATCCTCTTTCTTTTGTATATTTGTCCAATTATATTGAAACCAATAATATGTGTATATATATTATGTATATATTTACTTATTTTTATTCTATTTCTAATTCAATCAATAACCATTCTTATTTCCTCCTCCATTTTTTTTCTTATTTATTAGTCATCCTTATTCTCCTTGCATACCTTGTTTCCATTTGTGCTTTTTCTTTTAATCCTTCTCTTGCTATCCGTTCTTTTTCTTGTTCTCTCCTTTCGTCTCTTTCGCACTTTCTTTTTTTAAAAGTTTTTTATTTATAAAACAGATAAAAAGACAAAGAGACAAAACATACAATAAACATAAAAAACAAGTACATGACGAATAGTAATCTAGTATACATATTTACATTCCGCTAATTTATACATCGTTATTTATCTTAAATTGCAAAGAATAAGTTATAGTTTTTCTTTTCATCTCCACCATTTTTAATTTTTAATCTTGGTTCTCCTTTCTCCCCACCAATGATATAATTTGTTCCAGGTTTCGATGTATTCAGTTTCGTCTTTTCCCTTCATTTCTGACGTTAACCTATCCGTTTCAGCACATGTAAATATTTTACGTAAAATTTCTTCTTCTGTGGGTACGTTTTGTTTTTTCCAATTTTGAGCAAAAGTTAACCTTGCGGCAGTCAATATATGTAGCATTAAGTACCGTATTTTTTCGGAGTATAAGACGCACCGGAGTATAAGACGCACCTTAGTTTTTGGGGAGGAAAATAGGGGAAAACAATCTGCCTACCAGGTATTCATCTGGCTAGCGTCCTTAGTCTGGTCAGCTTCAGCACATTATTTTATCCCCTGGTTAGGACTTAAAAAAACCTTCTTCGGAGAGAGTAACAATGAAAGAGCCTGCAAGCCAGTAAGAGCTGGGAAGATAGTTAGCACCTGGTTAGGGCTAGAAAAAAACTTCTTTGGAGCAAGTAGAGCAATGAAAAAAAAACCTGCAAAGACTTAGGGCTGGAAAAACATTCTTCGGAGAGAGTAACAATGAAAAAGCCTGCAAGCCAGTAAGAGCTGGGAAGATAGTTAGCACCTGGTTAGGGCTAGAAAAAAACTTCTTTGGAGCAAGTAGTGCAATGAAAAAAAATTCTGCAGACTTAGGGCTGGAAAAACATTCTTCTGAGAGAGTAACAATGAAAGAGCCTGCAAGGTAAGAGCTGGGAAGATCTGTTAGCACCTAGTTAGGGCTGGAAAAAAAAGCTACATTTGAAGTATAAGATGCACCTGAATTTTCAGCCACTTTTAGGAAGGAAAAAGCTGCGTCTTATACTCCAAAAAATACAGTATATTATGTTTTTGTCATATTTATCATATTTTCTCTTTCGCACTTTCAATGTGATGCGAACCAGTAGGGAAGGTAAGTGGAACCCTTACATCTTACCCCAGAAGATACTCTTAACAAATATGTGTTCATATAGGCATCCTTCTTGTAGTGAAACTGCAAGGAGTTTTATGACCATCAAGATCCTTGGAGTTCTTGGCCTGAGAAGAACCACACAGCTCACCTTGTTGCAAAGGTTACTACTACTGGGAACAATCCACGTTGTACGGCATGATTACGGAATTCCACATCAGCTTCCCCTTTATTGGCAAAAGGCTGATTGTAAATTCCTCCTTATTTCCCCCTTCGCAGCTAATTAAGTTTTGTTGGCATAAGGAGATAAAAGAAAGGTTGTATCAGTTGACCATCTCTTTGTGATTGTCGAATTAAATTCCAGAAAAAAGTGAGGCGGTTGAAAGAGAGATGAAAAAGAGAGTGAGAGAGAGTGTGTGTGAGAGTGTGTGAGAGAGAGAGAGGGAGGGAGGGAGGGAGGGAGGGAGGGGGGAGGAGAGAGAGGGAGGGAGGGAGGGGGGAGGAGAGAGAGGGGGAGGAGAGAGAGAGAGGGAGGGAGGGAGGAGGAGAGAGAGGGGGGGAGGAGAGAGAGGGAGGGAGGGGGAGGAGAGGGAAATAGAAAGAGAGGGAGAGAGAGATAGAAAAGAGAGAGAAATAGAAATAGAAATAGAGAAATAGAGAGAGAGAGAAATTGAAAAAAGAGAGAGAAATAGAGAGTGAGAGTAATAGAAATAGAAAGAGAGTGAGAGAAATAGAGAGAAATAGAAAGAGAGAAATAGAAAAAAGAGAGAATTAGAGAGTGAGAGAAATAGAAATAGAAAGAGAGAAATAGAAAGAGAGAAAGAAAGAGAGAGAGAGAGAGAGAGAGAGAGAGAGAGAGAGAGAGGGGGGGGGGGAAGGAGGCATTAATAGACTTTAGAATAAAATCCAGACAGATTCAAATTGATTTCACTGCCATAAGAAAATTGAGTGTTTAAGGAAATAGATTTATGCACTGTCAGCTCTAACTGCCTGGCAGTATCCATACCCAAAGCTGTTAAAATGGTAATCTTTAGAGATGTATGAAAATTGTGTGTGAACAGACCAATGAAGCATCTCAAGGAAGCTTATGTTTTGAGGATGGACCTTACAAGTCGGTGTTTGTTATTATTAATAATGTATTACAAGGCAAACACTATGCATTATGGATGTAATTTAATTACAGCACTTAAACCCCAGACACAGGAAGAAGAACCCACTCCTGGTATCTTCTTTTGCTCTCAGCTGTTGTAACAAGGCAGTGCTTTTTTTTTTTAAGGGAAAAAGAGATTCTTGATGGTAACTAGGATTAATTCTCTGAAATCTACAGCTAGCCCATGATCAGTTGCTATAATCGCAGGAACTCCGAAGAACTAATCCTTCTAGAAATATTGGGAAGGGGTCTCAGCATAGAAGGGGACAACTTGCATTGGCCAACTCTACACAGGACAATTCAACAAATGAACTGCCAAATGCATCTCGGCTCGATCAACGGGCATGACCAATATTTAACCCCATATCAAAACATGAAGCTCATCCTCCAAGGAGACCCACATTAATAGACATCAAATGCAGCAATTTGTTTCTCCCCACCACCACCACCAATGTGTTTATGTGTGGACTCCTCATCCCACTTGCTAGAGGAAAGGTTAATGGCTAACAGCTTCTGTCAAATGAGGCACTGAGGTAACCCCAGCAGTGTCTCAATCTTTAATTGTCTTTGGCCTTTGGTGAGCTGAAGGTTAACAGCTGCTTTCCATGTGTTGCTCCAAATATGCAGAGGGTTGTTGTACATGGTGTGGGTTCCAGAAAAAGCACACTTTCTCCTTGTACATGACTTCAGGAATTTGGACACGCTAGCTGGATTCTCACCCAGACACAATGGACTAGGGGGTGACTTAATAGGGGTATTACAGGAACTGGGCATGGCTAGTCTAGTGAAGAGAAGGACCAGGGGAGACATGATAGCAGTCTTCCAATACTTGAGGGGCTGTCAAAGAGAGGAGGGGGGCAAGCTATGTTCCAAAGGCCAGACAAGGAATAATGGATGGAAACTGAACAAGGAGGGATTCAATGGAAATAAGGAGAAATTTTCTGACAGTGAGAACAATCAACCAATGGAACACAAGTTGCCTTCAGAAATTGTGGCAGCTTCATCACTGGAGGCTTTCAAGAAGAGACTGGACTGCCATTTGTCAGAAATGGTGTAGGGTTTCCTGCTTGGTTGGGGGTGGGTTGGACTAGATGACCTACAAGGTCCCTTCCAACTCTGTTTATCTATCTATCCAGTATTTGAGAGGTTGCCACAAAGAGAAGGGGGTCAGTTTGTTTTCCAAGATACCAGAGGGCAGGACAAGAAACAATGGATGGAAACTAATTAAGGAGAGAAGCAACCTGGAACTAAGGAGAAACTTCCTAACAGTGAGGACAATTAACCAGTGGAACAGCTTGCCACCAGAAGTTGTGGCTGCTCCATCACTGGAGTTCTTTAAGAAGAGACTGGACAACAACTTGTCTGAAATGTATAGGGTCTCCTGCTTGAGCAGGGGGTTGGACTAGAAGACCTCCAAGGTCCCTTCCAGCTCTATTCTGACTGATTGATTGGGTTGCAGGAGCCCAATCCTGAGTCTGGAAGGGACCTTGGGGGGGGGGGTCTTCTAATGCAACCCCTGCCCAAGGCAGGAGTCCCTATACCATCCCAGACAAATGGTTTTGCAATTATTGCTCTTTTTTTTTTGAAGATTGTCTTTAACACCTTTGAACACAGAGGAAAGAAATCAATAGCTTCCTGTAAAGGCTGAACTACATCTTACACTATCCCTTGCCATTTGCCATGCTGGTCTGTGCTACTAGGATTCTATGGAGAAACATCAAGAAGGCCACAGATGTTCTACCCCTGCATTAATGTAACTTTAAGGTGACACAAGCTTGTGTCTGCATTTTCTTCTGCAGCAAAAATAAAATAAGTATGTTTATTTGTTTCCTAAGGAATCAGATGCCAGAGGTGCTGATTAAAAGTATGGTATACTTTGATTGAGGAGGAGGAGGAGGAGGAGGATTATTATGGGGTCCTTGGTGATCTCTGAGCTTGGTTCTTTTCTCACAGACATTTCATGACCCAACTAGAAACCATCATCAATACTACAAGGGAATTGGATTTGCAGGGAGGAGGAGGAGGAAGAGGAGGAGGAGGAGGAAGAAGAAGAAGAGGAGGAGAAGGAATCCCAACACCAAATGCCAAAGTTCTGCTTTGCTTTCTTCCACCCAACCCACTACAAGCCCCATCTTCAGGTGAAAATGCATCCCATCCTTCAGATACAAACTTCTTCTTCCCACCGAGATCAAGGCATCCTCTGTCTTCATTCTGACATGCACCCACGAGAACTACATCCTCTAATTGCCAGCTGGCTGGTATTGTCATGTTACCAGTTCTTTTTTTCCTTCTCCCTGCGCACACACCAGTTGCTAAATAAGTTAATCACTCCTTGAACAAGGAAATCTGCAGATGCCTTTGAGGCTTTGTGAACATAGTCCCTAAGCCAGCTTTACACCACCTTCTAATCCTCTTTAAGTCAGTATGAGGCAGTGAAGTACCCTATAATCAGTTTTTAAGGTTAGAGACAATAGCCCACTCAAGCTGGTTGCCTAGAGCAACAGGGTAGGGAATGAAGAATACTTGCATTGAGATGCCTTACTTTGCTTCTTGTTGATACCCACACACAGAGGGAGAGGGAGAGGGAGAGAGGGAGAGGGAGGGAGAGAGAGAGAAACAGAAAGAGAGGGAGAGAGAGAGAGAAATAGAAAAAAGAGAAAGAAAGAGAAAGAGAAATAGAAAGAGAGAGAGAAATAGAAAAGAGAGAGAAAGAGAGAGTGAAAGAGAAATAGAAAGAGAAAGAGAGAGAGAAATAGAAAGAGAGAAATAGAAAAAAGAGAGAGAAATAGAGAGTGAGAGAAATAGAAATAGAAAGAGAGAGAGAGAAATATAGAGAGAGAGAAATAGAAAGAGAGAGAGAGAAATTGAAAAAAGAGAGAGAAATAGAGAGTGAGAGAGAGAAATAGAAAGAGAGAGAGAAATAGAAAGAGAGAAATAGAGAGAGAGGAAGAGAGAGAGAGGAAGAGAGAGGGAGGGAGGGAGGGAGGGAGGGAGGGAGAGAGAGAGAGAGAGAGAGAGAGAGAGAGAGAGAGAGAGAGAGAGAGAGAGAGAGAGAGAGAGAGAGAGAGAGAGAGAGAGAGAGAGAGAGAGCTTTCTGCTTCAACATCAGCTACAGTGAAGATGTACAGTCACGGTACGAGTTTTGTTCCCTTGCCAGGGTGAATCAATTAAAATATAATCCCAAGGGGAATCTTTGCTCCAGTATTCTGGTGTCCTCCTGTGCTCCTGTTAGTTTCAGAGGGCAAATGAGCCAAACAAGGAAGGAATCGAGTCCACACGATACAACTAACCAAGGCAGGTGAAGTTTGAAATAGAGACGTGCTCCGGTGCAGTGTCCATCAGCCATGCCCAAGTTTGCAGGTCAAGCAACTATTTTCAGCATCTTCTCAGCTGAGGGATCCTTGGTGCCCACTAAGCTTGCAGACGCTTCATTACCCAAATTGGTAAGGTCATCAGATGACGTTCCCTAGTTGGGTCATGAAACATCTGCAAGAAACCACCAAACTCAAAGAGCACCGAGGACCCCACAGTCATCCTCCTCCTCTCCTTCACCCTTCTCCACTCAGCAAACTCCATTCCTCTCTAGCACTGATGGTATTACCTAGTTTGGTAATGAAATGTCTGCAAGAAAACAACCTGGTGCTTAGAGAGCACCAAGGATCTCACAGTTCAACCTGGAGCTACAAATATTCCCTTCTTTATTGCAAAGAACAATGGAAGTTGTGGTGAACTGATAAAGATTTGGTGCCACCCAAACCCAAGGAACATATTATCACATCTGGTGGACCTGTCCAAAAGCAAAACATTATTGGAATAAAATGAAAACACAACTAGAAGAGATCACCAAAGAAAAAATAGAGAGGAAACCGGAAATATTTCTATTGGGAATACTACCTGAAACTTATTTTATTTATTTATTTATTTATAAGAGTTCTTATAGGCCGCCCAATCCCGTGGGACTCAGGGCAGCATACAACAGAGATAAGAACTATACAGTAAAATAGCATCTAAAAAACATTATATTACAATTTAAAAACCATTCATACATGGGGGAATCGTCTCTTCACCCTGCCTGCCGGAAGAGCCATGTTTTTACTGCTTTACGGAAGGCCAGCAGGGTGGGGATGGCCCTGATCTCCGGAGGGAGTTGGTTCCAAAGGGAGGGAGCTCCCACAGAGAAAGCCCTCCCCCGTGGGCCTGCCAACCGGCATTGTTTGGCTGATGGGACCCGGAGGAGGCCCACTCTGTGGAACCTAACTGGTCGTAGGGAGGTATGTAGCAGGATGCGGTCCCGAAGGTAACCTGGCCCTGAGCCATGTAGGGCTTTAAAGGTCAAAACCAACACCTTAAATTGCAACCGGAGACTAATGGGCAGCCAATGTAGCTGGCGGAGGATGGGTGTTACGTGGGTGTATCTCGGTACACCCACCACAGCTCGCGCAGCTGCATTCTGTACCAACTGGAGTCTTCGGATGCTCTTCGAGGGTAGCCCCATGTAGAGCGCGTTACAGTAGTCAAGCCGTGAGGTGACAAGGGCATGAGTGACTGTGAGCAAAGCCTCCCTCTCCAAGTAGGGTCGCAATTGAGAGCTCTGCTCTCCCTCACCCTACCGTCGGAGGCTCCACCCCGGAAGTCTCCTCAGTTTATAAAAAAGAAATACAATATTTAATAATACATGTGATAACAGCTGCAAGAATAATATTCGCTCAAAATTGGGAAAAATAAATATATACCATCAGAAAAAAATCTTAATTAGAAAGATCTTAAGAGTGTGCCGAAATGGACAAACTTACAAAGAAAATACAAGAAAAAAAGGGAACAGAATATTATATGGTATGGGAAAAGTGGTATGAGTGGTTAGAGAAGAGAGACAAAGGATAAGAGAATAACATAAGAAAGAGGATAAAGGAGTTACTACAGGGTATTAAATATAAACAAAAGGGAAATAGAAAATACGGTAGAAATAGAGTACACTAATATATGATGCATATGATGTATATAAACAGAACTGTGAAATATAAATGAAAGGGGAAAAACTGTAAAGCTTAAAATGTTTTCGCGATGCGAAATTGTTGTAAAGAAGGAAATTGTATACATTTCCATGTCTGTTAAAAAAAAGTTCAATAAAAATTATTTTTAAAAAAAGATTTGGTGCCACCTTGGAGGGCTTTGGACCAGACACCTGGGAAGAAGGTGTAGTTATCTTCCCGTTCACCTTAGCATCCTTAGAAGCCCTTCCTTCTTTCATCTAAAGAGGCTGAAGATCATACATTTCTGGTCATTGATTTGTGGGGTAACAGCAAGTGTAGTTTTATGTTGCTGGCTTCACATTCCCCTAACACGAGGGATAGACCTGATAAATACAGCAAAGCTGTCTCTTGTTTGCTATTTTCTAGATTGGAATTCTAAAGAAAGGAATATATTTTTATTTCACCTGATTGTTAATGCACAGATTTCAGATTTGTTTGCTGTTCAGACTGTAATAAAATAAAAATAAATAAATAAATAAATAAAGAGGCTGAAGATCAGATTTGGAAGCTGAAGATCCAGCCCTAAAACAATTCTCCGTTGGACCTTCAGATGGCACTGTGGTAGCATCTTTCCAACCTTGCATCAGGAGAGCCAGAAGCCTTCAGCATCTGCCCACCTTGTGTTATTTTTCCTCTCCTAAAATAATGTTTCTCAGCCTGCTTTCGTTTTTCCCTGGCCCCTTTTGATTTTTCCAAAGGATGATTTCTCCTTAGGAGACCGCAGGCATATGAGAAACATCCCGCGGAGAATAAATTTGTTTATCTAAGGTGTTTTATGACAGCCCCTGGGGTAAAGTGAAATTATGGCTATTCTTGGAAGGCTCTTTTGTGAAGAGGGAATGGTGTCTTTGAATAAACTTCCCACAGAAAGATCTGCCAGAGGCCATTGCTTCTGTGTGATGCCTTAGATACATAAAGGCTCTGAGAATATACATCAGTGGATTACCTACCAGGAGGAGATAAATGGTCTCCAATGTACTTTTCAAAATAGCCAGAATTTATGGAGCTTCCCAGGCCCCCTCAAGAAGGTTGAGCTCAACAACTCAAAATTTGTTTGTTTGTTTGTTTGTTTGTTTATTTATTTATTTGTTTGTTTGTTTGTCAAACATGTATAGTAGTAATTTGTATAAACATAAGTAAAAAGTAACGATAAAAGAGGACAATAGGACAGTAGGACAGGGACGGTAGGCACGCTGGTGCGCTTATGCACGCCCCTTACAGACCTCTTAGAAATGGGGAGAGGTCGACTGTAGACAGTCTAAGGTAAAAGTTTTTGGGGTTTGGGGAAGAAACCACAGAGTCAGGTAGTGCATTCCAGGCATTGATCACTCTGTTGCTGAAGTCGTATTTTCTGCAGTCGAGTTTGGAGCGCTTTACATTGAGTTTGAATCTATTACGTGCTCGTGTATTGTTGCGGTTGAAGCTGAAGTAGTCATTAACAGGAAGGACATTTTGGTATATGATTTTATGAACTACATTTAGATCAGATCGGAGGCGACGTAGTTGTAAATTGTCTAATCCCAGTATTTCAAGTCTGGTGGCATAAGGTATTTTGTTGTGAGCAGAGGAGTGAAGGACTCTTCTTGTGAAATATTTCTGGACTCTCTTGATTGCATTTATGTCCGATATGCAGTGCAGGTTCCAGACAGGTGAGCTGTATTCCAGAATTGGTCTAACAAATGTTTTGTATGCTCCGGTTAGTAATGTAATGTTGCCAGAGAAGAAGCTACGCAAGATTAGATTAACAACAAAAATGTCCCATTCCTGAGCCTGTAAAGACGGGGGGAGGAGTAACTGACTCTGGAGAAGGAACAAGGCCTGTGTGTTAATCCAAGACAAATTGTCCATTTGATGAAGAATTCAGTCTGATCTGAATGACCATCTTAATTTGGAAGACTGCACTGAGCCGATGTGACTGAGTTAATAGGTTGAAGTGAATTGATTTAAAAAGTTCATTTTATTTGAAAAAATAGAATGTACCCGCAACCTCTGGAGGTAAGCCACTGATCATTTATTCTCAAAAAGAACAAGAAAGAAATTTCTCCTTAGTTCTAGGTTGGATCTCTCTTTAATGATCTTCCACCTGTTATTTCTTATCCTTCCTTCAGGTGCTTTGAAGAACAGGTTGACCCCTGTGATAGCCCCTCAAGTATTGGAAGGCTGCTGTCATATCACCACTTGTCCTTCTCTTCATTAGACTATCAATCAGAATAGAGCTGGAAGGGATCTTGGAGGTCTTCTAGTCCAACCCCCTACTCAAGCAGGAGACCTTATTTCAGATTGGTGGCTCACCAGTCTCTTCTTTAAAAACCTCCAGTTATGAAGCACCCACAACTTCTGAAGGCAAGCTGTTCCACTGGTTAATTGTCCTCACTGTTAGGAACTTTCTCCTTATTACTAGACATAACTAGTTCCCTCAATCGTTCATCATAGGGTTAGCCTCCAGACCGTTTTGCTGAGGAATTTTAACTAAAATAAGACCAAAACCACATGTGGCATCAAAACATCAATGTGTTTTGAATGTGGGTTGGTCACATGTTGGCTTGTATGAGTGGCTTTCAGCAAACGGGGATCTATGGATGGATTGCAATCAAGCCTGGGGAAACAAACATTCATAGATTCATTCAAAATGCAATCCCTACAACGGATTATTATATTCAGCGGTCCTTGGTGCCGTCTGGTTGTTTTCTTGTAGACATTTCATTACCCAAAATAGGTAACATCATCAGTGCTAGAAGGGAGTGGCTCTGTGGAGAGGAGGAGGAGGAGGAGGAGGAGGAGGAGGAGGAGGAGGAGGAGGAGGAGGAGGAGGAGGAGGAGGAGGAGGACTCTGGGATCCTTGGTGCCCTTTGAGCTTGGTTGTTTTCTTGTAGACATTTCTTTACAGATTAACAGAGTTGGAAGGGACCTTACAGGTCATCTAGTCCAACCCCCTGCCCAAGCAGGAGACCCTACATCTGCCTCTACCTAGGATTGAACTCACAACCTCCTGATTGTGAGGCAAGAGTTCTACCTCTAGGCCACAGCAGCTGGGCTCAAACTAGCCAAACTAGATAACACCATCAGTACTAGAAGGGAGTGGGGTTTGCAGGGAGGAGGAGGAGGAGGAGGAGGAGGAGGAGGAGGAGGAGGAGGAGGAGGAGGAGATGATGATGATGATGATGATGATGATGATGATGATGATGATGATGATGATGATGATGATGATGATGATGATGTCGTCCTTGGTGCCCTCTGAGCTTGGTAGACATTTCATTATCTAAACTAGGTAACATCATCAGGATTAGCACTGATGATGTTACCTCATTTGGGTCCTGAAACGTCTGCAAAACAACAACAACAACCAAGCTATAAATATTCTCCTTTATTGGATTATTATACATCAATAGACAGGAAGGTTGGAAGAGTTTGACAAACGTCCCCCAGGAAATGTCTATATCTATTCCCAAAGTAACTGAGGAATTGGTCTACTGCATTAACCACATTTGCCTGCCTTTTACCACCTCTCTCCTTTTCTTCAGGTGGTTGCAGGTCCTGCCTAGCTTCAGCGAAGACTCCATCTCAAGAGAACAGGTTGTATTCTGCCCAGAGAGAAGTGTGGCTCTACCAAGACAGTCCTTGCTATTTCAAAGTTATCAAGGAATGCCAGATGGCATGAGCTGCTTTGGGCTGGGTGAGGGCAAGCGAGACGCTGTGGAGAAATTCACAGTCGAGAGGAAGCAAGATGAGTCCTTCCCGGTGTGGCAGAAATTGAGGAATCCTGCCATCCTGGCGTGGTGCTTAAGGTTTTAGACTGGCATCAAATCATCTTCAGCCATAGAGGTTTCCTGTAACCAGAGCCTCTCTTGCAGCCCAACCTATGGATTTTGACCATGGGGATGCCGAAGCGGTCGTAAGTGAAGGACCAGTTGTAAGTCACTTTTTCAGTGTCGCTTAGATCAATCGCTAAACGAGTGGTTGTATGTTGAGCATGGCTCTTAATGAGGATACAAAATGTCTGCACAGCAGCAACACTACCTGACTTCTAGAGAGTTTCGTGTGAATATGGCTTTTGGTTGGATTCTTTTCTAACTCCCTTTTTACGACCCTGTTAATCCCTTAATTCGGGGAAGAGTTCGGGCGACTAGATGGAGCTGAGCATTTACTGGCCGGATGCCCTTCCTGACGCCTATGCAGAGTTCGGAGCAGATATTTTTTTTCTTTGCGCCCTAGGAGGCAAACATCTGCCGCTACCTAGGATTGAACTCTCAACCTTCCGAGTGGGAGGCAAGTGTCTTCACCACTAGGCCACCAAGCCGCTCAGATTCAGATTGTCTTCTGGAAGGTGAAAAATAATTGGTCTCGGTCCACTTTGCCATTAGCCATTTGGAAGGCCATTAATCTAGCAACGTCTGCAGAATGCTTATCTCTAGCTGGTGCTCTTCAACATCTTGAGAACTTGGCTGGCCTTGGTTACAGTTTTAAACCCTGGAGACCGAGCTCAGCATTCCATCCTGGCAGGAGGAACAACCTTTGGCAGACTTAGGAAAGGCCACCTCACCAAAACCACCCTGGTGGGACTCCTCACGAGGGAAGGAGGCCTTCGATCCACCTGCCCTCATCACCACCTTCCTCTCCTGACGTTGGCTATGTATGCTGTCTCCTTTCCCTCCCAGCCGTTGCTTCTATGCCATCTGGGCTTCTATCCAAAGGCTTTTGACAACACTTCCTCTATTTCCTCCTTTTGCAGCGCAGGGTTGCTTTGTTTAGTCTACAATAGCTTCGATGGGCTCTCATCCAAAAGAGGGTCAGCCGGAACAAAGCGCTGACATTAAGATAAAAGCTTAAACTGCCATTTATGCAAAATAACTCGCTCTCGACAAACAGATCCTCCGCTTTACAAGTTTCTGCGAGAAGCACTTTCGTACACAATGAACCATTTGGCTTTTCGCACCCTCCAACACTTGTTTTCTTACCTCCATCGTTGCCGCGATGGCGCTGAAAACTACGGTGCCTCTTTCTCTCGTTCCAACCAGTTTTGGTCGCCATGATATATGCAGTTGAGATGTTGCAAAAGATGTTGAGACTCTAGAAAGGGTGCAAAGAAGAGCAACAAAGATGATTGGGGGGGCTGGAGGCTATACCTGGGATTTGGGGGGTTTTGCAATATCCTTCCCCTGGCACGCCCACCAAGCCACGCCCACAGAACCGGTAGTAAAAAAATTGAATCCCACCACTTCATCTAGTCAAATAGGTCCACATGTTAAGATCTGAAAATCGATATGCTTTGAAGGAGAAAAACTCCTTTGCTGCAGAGATAGAAAAAAACAAACAGTTCATCCTCTCCAAATGTGTATTTTTAAAACTTTTTGGTTTAAAAGGTTGCCTTGAGGGCTTAAAAAAAAACAAAAATGGACAACCAGCCATGATTCAGTTACATTGAGAAGGTCAATAGATCAGGTTCCAGAGTTCACAAAAGTTCTAAATCGTATTGTCACACCATTAGTGTCTCCCTGTCGACACCGAGAACACACACTGCGATGGAGAGAATGTGTGTGTATAACCTGTAGATGTCAAATTTTAATCACAAGCTTAATTGCTTTTCTAAATTACGGCACAAATGCATATACAGGAAGCTTCTGACGGACCGGGCTGATCATCAAACTCTATTATCAAAGTGATTTCCAAATAGCCATTAAGGCTTCGCTAAGAGATCTGCTTCGGTTGACTTCTAAGAAGTAATATTTTCCCATTTTCAATGCTTGGCCATTATCTAATGGGCACCGCCAAAGCAATTAGCTCTGCTTTGGCTAGTTCAAAACAATGACAGAATACAATGACATTCATCACATATTTAATATGATGGAAAAGCAACGAGGTTGACAGCTGGGCTCGTTCCCCAGCGGGGCACAGAAGGAAGGGCTCCAAAAGTAAGACGGGAGCATGAACAATTGTCAATTTTTTCCAGCTTGGATATTTTTGAGTCATGGATTACTGCTAGAAACCCAGCTGTCTTAGACTTGGAGAAGACTGACTCAATCTTCTACCCAGCTGCTGTGGCCTAGAGGTAGAGCTCTTGCCTCATAATCAGGAGGTTGTGAGTTCAATCCTAGGTAGAGGCAGATGTAAGGGTCTCCTGCTTGGGCAGGGGGTTGGACTAGATGACCTGCAAGGTCCCTTCCAACTCTGTTAATCTGATCTGATCTTGATTAGAAAAGATCAGAAGAAACAAGGCCATCAGAGAAAGAGCTCAAGAATCCTAGATTCCAGAAGAATGAAGGAGAAGATTCCTGATAAGGAATATGGCATGGTGTTCCACATGGGTCTTTCTTTGAGGACCCACCCTCCTTTTTGATGATTCAGAAGATCCTCAGAAGAGGATTGAGCCCCAGATTTCTGTCGTTAAGGGAGACATTTGTTAAAGGAGTCTTGCCCCAATTTACGACTTTTTTCACTGCAGTTGTTAAGTGAATCACTGCATTTGCGAAGTTAGTAACCCAGGTTGTTAACCGAACCTGGCTTCCCCATTCTGACTTTGTCAGAAGGTCGCACAAAGGGATCACGTGACACTGCGACCGTCATAAATGTGAGTCAGGGACCAAGCGTTTGAATTTGGAATCACGTGACCACGGGGGAAATGCTGCGACGGTCTTAAGTGTGAAAAATGGTCCTAAGTCACTTTTTTCAGTGCCGTCGTAACTATGAACGGTCACTAAACCGAATTGTGGTTAAGCCAAGGGCTACCTGTACTACAAACACATTTTTAAAAAAAACAGATTGCGATAAACTTTCCTCCACCTTACCTTAAATGAGCAAATGAATCTGACTTTTATTTAGAGCCAGATGATCCATCGGTTTCTTGTTTGTTTGTTTGTTTGTTTGTTTGTTTGTTTGTTTCCCATCTTCCTCCTGCAAGGCAGGGAGAGAAAGAACAACCATGCTTAATACATCACCGTTACATTGAAATATTAGTCTCCGTGGCTCGTATAATGCCTATCCGTGGACTTTTTTTCTCTTAAAAAGGAATGGCGATTGACGAGCTATAATTCAGGGTTTGAAACGATCCAAACGGGATCGATATTTTTCATTCCAGGCTGCAAAACTAATCAGTTAAAACAGAACGGGGCCGAGAGTTATTGCAAAGGTTCATATTTCCTTAAGTATCCTGATTACAGGCTATTGACTCCCCCGGACGATAAATAAGGGAAAGGGGGGGGGCGAGGTTCAATTGACCTAGGATGTAGAGAGGAGAAGGTGAGGGGGGGGGCGGGAATTGTCAAGTCAATATTCTGTCCCTTTGTGACTCAGAGCATCTTTAAAATATATACTCGTATTTTTTGGAGTATAAGACTCACCGGAGTATAAGACGCACCTTAGTTTTTGGGGAGGAAAATAGGGGAAAATATCTACCTACCAAGTATTCATCTGGCTAGCATCCTTAGTCTGTTCAGCTTCAGCACATTATTTTGTCCCCTGGTTAGGGCTGAAAAATACCTTTTTCGGAGGGAGTAGCAATGAAAACAAGCCTGCAAAGACTTAGGGCTGGAAAAAAACTTCTTCAGAGGGAGTAGGAATGAAAAAATCCTGCCCGCTGGGAAGTTCGTTAGCACCTTGTTAGGGCTGAAAAAACCTTTTTTGGAGGGAGTAGCAATGAAAACAAGCCTGCAAGCCGGGAAGAGCGGGGAAGATCGTTAGCACCTCATTAGGGCTGGGGGGAAAAAAAGCTTCGAAAAAGCTACATTCGGAGTATAAGACGCACCCAAATTTTCAGCCTCTTTTAGGGAGGGGAAGATGCGTCTTATACTCCGAAAAATACGGTATATCTTCCATGTAGTACCGTTAAATTTATGACCACAATTGAGCCATAATTTCCATTGCTAAAGCAATACCGTTGTTAAGTGAGTTACGACATTTGTCTCAGCTGTTAAGTGAATCATTACAGTTCTAAACTAGTAGCAATAGCAAAAGCCCTTAGACTTATATACTGCTTCAAAGTGCTTTACAGCCCTCTATAAGCAGTTTACAGGGTAGATGTATTGCCCACAACAATCTGGGTCCTCATTTTACCGACCTCAGAAGGATGGGAGGATGGGTCAACCTTGAGCTGGTCAGGATCGAACTGCTGGCAGTGGGCAGAGTTAGCCTGCAATATTGCATTCTAACTACTCTGCCATGATAGCAATAGAATAGAATAGAATAGAATAGAATAGAATAGAATAGAATAGAATAGAATGGAATGGAATGGAATGGAATGGAATGGAATGGAATGGAATGGAGTGGAGTGGAGTGGAGTGGAGTGGAGTGGAGTGGAGTGGACTTTGGAGGTCTTCTAGTCCAATCTTCTGCTCCAGCAGTAGACCCTATACCATTTCAGAAAAATGTCGGTCCAGTCTCTTCTTGAAAGCCTCCTGTGATGGAGCACCCACAACTTCTACAGGCAAGCCATTCCACCGGTTAATCGTTCTGCAACCCAACAAGACAGACACAGACTTCAGAGGATAATCAGAACTGCAGAAAAAACAATTACTGCCAACCTGCCTTCCATTGAGGACCTGTATACTGCACGAGTCAAAAAGAGGGCTGTGAAAATATTTACAGACCCCTCACATCCTGGACATAAATTGTTTCAACTCCTACCCTCAAAACATCGCTATAGAGCACTGCACACCAAGACAACTAGACACAAGAACAGTTTTTTTCCCGAATGCCATCACTCTGCTAAACAAATAATTCCCTCACCATTGTCAAACTATTCACTAAGGCTGCATTACTATTACTATTAGTTTTTCTCATCCTTCCTATCACCCATCTCCTCCCACTTATGACTGCATGACTCTAACTTTGTCGCTTGCATCCTTACGGTTTATATTAATATTGTTTCCTGATCGCTTATTTGTACCCTATTACAATCATTAAGTATTTTTTACCTCATGATTCTTGACAAATGTATCTTTTCTTTTATGTACACTGAGAGCATATGCACCAAAGACAAATTCCTTGTGCGTCCAATCACACTTGGCAAATAAAGAATTCTGTTCTATTCTATTCTATTCTATTCTATTCTATTCTATTCTATTCTACTCTACTCTACTCTACTCTACTCTACTCTACTTCTATTCTATTCTATTCTATTCTATTCTATTCTATTCTATTCTATTCTATTCTATCAAGATGCCCATTTAATGCCCTTTTATTGCCTCCAGAAATTGTAAATGCTCCAACACTGGAAGTTTTTCAGAAGAGATTAGATAACCACTTGTCTGAAGTGGTGTAGGGTTTCCCGCCTAAGCAGGGGATTGGACTAGAAGACCTCCGAGGTCCCTTCCAACTCTGTTATTCTATTCTATTCTATTCTATTCTATTCTATTCTATTCTATTCTATTCTATTCTATTCTATTCTATTCTATTCTATTCTATTCTATTCTATTCTATTCTATTCTATTCTATTCTCACTGTTAGGAAATTTCTCCTTAATTCCAGGTTGCTTCTCGCCATTGTTTCTTGTCTTGCCTTTTGGTGCTTTGAAAAAATAGTTTGACTTTGTAGGAGCCCTTCAAATATTGGAACGGTGAGCACTGGATGAGAGAAGGCCACGTTTCCATCCCCTGTTCCTTGTTGCTTTTAATATTTAAAAGAAGGGGGTGAGTGACAACAGCGGTGTAGGCCAAGACCCTCTCCGTCCTCCCCCAGTTATTTCTGCATCACCTTGTCATCTTCAAACATCTTCCTATCTATGGGGCTCCCTAAAGCCCCTTAATAATGGATATTACACTATTGCAATCATCGCATTCAAAAGCACCCCAAATTGCCAGCTTTCCTCAACCGGCCGATTTGTTATTTTAATGATGTCAACCTGCCGAAATAGATTTATTGTTATTAATAATAGTGATTTGCCTACATTTTTTGCTAGTTAAATTACAGGGCTGTATAGTTAGTTCAACAATACAGTGCTGGAAGCGTGCCAAGAGATCGCTGGTAGCACCGAGTGGAAAAAAAGCAGTTGGCTTCCTTCCCATTAAGGCATTAAAATTTGAATCAGAAACATAACAGATGCAAAACAAAACATGAGCTTGCTCGTGGGGATTATATAAAAACAATTAAAACAAATTAATTACCAGTTATGTTAATGTGGCGACGTGTACAGGCAAAAAAATAAAATAAAATAAAATAAAAGGATTGCCAGAAAACTCACGGCTGAGATTGGGGAGACCATGAAGTTGAGAGAAGTCTTTGGGATGCTAGGTGGATGTTGGCCAAGAATTACATAGACATTTATTTGTGAGATTTATATACCGCCTCACAGTGCAAGCACTCTCTAAGCGGTTTACACCAGTAAGCAATGCATATTTATATTGCCCCCAACAATCTGGGTCCTCATTTTACCTGCCTCGGAAGGATGGAAGGCTGAGTCAACCTTGAGCCGGTGAGATTTGAACCGCTGACCTGCGGATCACAGTCAGCTAAAGTGGCCTGCAGTACTGCCTCTAACCGCTGCGCCACCTCGGCTCTTATATCTTTGAAGGACATGGGAGAAGAGCCTGTAGGAAGAAGAAGAGGCAGCGTTTTCCCACTGGAAGGTTTTCCGAGACGAGAAAAAGTTGTAAATTAAAAGCTTGGATCAGTGTTTTTCAAAATTGGCAACTTTAAGATGGCTGGAGCTCAATTCCCAGAATTCCCATAGTTCTCTCCAAAGAAGAGTTGAAGTCCACAACTCTTGAATAGTCGAGTTTGAAACACACTAGCTTGGACCTATATTGGTCTTTGATCATGATTAAGACTGATTTGAAAAGCTGTGAGGCCCTTTCTAACAGCCAAGTAAGACATGATGGGAAGAGATAACAGAACAATAGAGTTGGGATGACCTTTGAGGTCTTCTACTCCAACGCCCTAGACCCTGCACCAAACAGTTTTCCAATGTCTTCTTAAAAACCTCCAGTGATGGAGCACCCACAACTTCTGGAGGCAAGTTGTTCCACTGATTAATTGTTCTCATTGTCAGGAAATTTCTCCTTAGTTCTAGGTTGGATCTCTCCTTGATTCTTTTCCACCCATTCTTCTTGTCCTGCCTCCAGGTTTTTTGTAGAAACTCCCTCTTCTTTGTGGCAGCCCCTTAGATATTGGAACACTGCCATGATGTCACTCGTAGTCCTTCTTTTCATTAAACTAGACATACCCAATTCCGGCAACCGTTCTTGATATATTTTAGCCTCCAGGCCCCTAATCATCTTTGTTGCTCTTCTCTGCACTCTTTCTAGGGTCTCAACCTTTTTTATATCGTGGCAATCAAAACTGGATGCCATATTCCAAGTTTGTTCTTGTAGGTGTATGGGTTCATTTACGTATATGTGCATTTATGCATATATGTGCATGGATAGATAGTCCAGCCACACTCAACATAGGAAGCAAGAAATGCATAGACTTCAGTAAGATAGCAATAGCAATAGCACTTAGACTTATATACCGCTTCCTAGTGCTTTACAGCCCTCTCTAAGCGGTTTACAGAGTTCAGCATATTGCCCCCAACAATCTGGGTCCTCATTTTACCGACCTCAGAAGGATGGAAGGCTGAGTCAACCTTGAGCCTGGTGAGATTTGAACAGCCGAACTGCTGAACTAGCAGTCAGCTGAAGTAGCCTGCAGTGCTGCACTTTAACCACTGGGCCACCTTGGCTCATCACCTTTGTCTTTACCTTTGTCTGGTAAACACATCACCAGATGTCTTTAACGCTGGTATAACAGGTAGAAGAACACCTTGGAGACTGTAAGAACTTCCCAGCCTCATTAATAAGGAGTTAATTAAGGCAAAGTCTTCATGGAAGACTCAAAATGTGTCTTCCCAGGTTTCTTCCCCATTGGGCTGAGTTGTCGTTTGTGAGATCAGCTACTGATAAATTCCTCTCTATTGCTAATGTATGCTCATTCTTCTATTTCTTTTCTGGTGGACTATTATGCTTTCCTCTATATCAGTGATGGCGAACCTTTTTTTCCTCGGGTGCCAAAATAGAGCGCGTGCGCGCTATTGCATGCGCGTGCGTGCCCACACCCATAATTCAAAGCTCCTCACTTGTCCCACCCCCCTGCACATGCGTGCGCAACCCCCCCCCCCACTCCCCCATTTCCCGACTTCCAGTGGGCCTGGTAGGCCCGTTTTTCACCCTCCCCAGGCTCCAGAGGCTCTCTTGGAGCTTGCGGAGGGCGAAAACGCTCCCCCCTGCCACCCTGGAGGCCCTCCGGAGGCCAAAATTGCCCTCCCAGAGCCTCCGCGCGAGCCAAAAATCAGCTGGCGGGCACGCACATGTGCACTGGAGCTGAGCTAGGGCAACGGTTTGCGTGCCGGCAGATATGGCTCCACGTGCCACCTTTGGCACCCGTGCCATAGGTTCGCCATCACTGCTCTATATCAAGGGTGTCAAACTCACGTCATCACGTAATGTATTGTGACCTTTTCCCCCTTCGCTAAAATGCAGGTGGACATGACCAGGGTGTGACGCATCTGGCCTGGGGGCTGCGAGTTTGACATCCCTGCTCTATATAGTTGTGTTGGACATGCTGCTAAACCAGAACTTGTTCCTTCTCTTACTACCAAGAGCCGAGGTGGTGCAGTGGTTAAAATGCAGCACTGCAGTTCAGCAGTTCAGCTGTTCAAATCTCATCAGGCTCAAGGTTGACTCAGCCTTCCATCCTTCCGAGGTCGGTAAAATGAGGATCCAGATTGTTGGGGGCAATATGCTGAACCCTGTAAACTGCTTAGAGACGGCTGGAAAGCACTATGAAGCGGTATATAAGTCTAAGTGCTATTGCTATTGCTATATGCGTCAGATGACTTGTCCAGAGCCCCACTCTAAAAGGGGGGAGATCCAGGACTCGATTTGACGGGGTCTTGGAAGAGAAGGACTTGAGCTCCAAATCCCTCTTTGCTCTAAACCAGTGGTTCCCAACCTGTGGTACGTGTACCACTAGTGGTACGCGAGGGCCTTCCAGGTGGTACGCGAACACTTTTGGGGTCATGAACGATTTTTAGTTAGTTATTTTTTACTTCACAAAAATGTTTACTGCCTAACACAAGATAATCTGGCAACGATTTGCAACTGTTGCCACACGCCACCCACCTGGTCCCAGCGGCCCGAGATACGCGGGGCCAAAAAAGGAACTGTACAATTATGGAAATAAAGTGAATATCTGATCAAATTTAGTTTCTCTGGAACCAGGTGGTATGCGGCAACTGTACGGGACCTCCAAGTGGTACTCGATCACAAAAAGGTTGGGAACCACTGCTCTAAACAATCACAAAATAGTTGCCGGTAGGATCCCCTTGTTGGCTTCCAGCTTTATCCGCAGCTGGCCTGGTTCACACAACCGGATGAGCTAAAAGCAACTCCCACAACAGTCTAGCGAGCTATGTGGAACCGAGCAGCTGCTGCCAACATCTCCCTTCAAGGCAGCTCAACACCCCCACAAGTCTTCCCTCCCTTTGCTACAACCTCCGCAAGCTTTCTTCCTCCTGCTGCTCTTTCCCAATAATTACAAGAGAATTATCAGCATGAAAGAATCCAGCAGCCCCATTGGCAGCGCCGTATCTTCGGGGAAAGACAAGCCGAGAGACAGGCCGCCGCTAATTACTGAAGTGGCTTCCCTCAAACTCAGCAAACCAAGAACTGCTGGTCGCCTCTGATTTGAAGATCACTGCAGCCTTGGGAAATGCTAACAACTCGTATTAATAAACCCAGCAGTAGCTCTGAATAGAGCTGAAGAGCAGTCACTAAGACCAGAATATCTGTGTGAGTAGAGGGAAGATAATTTAATTTAATTGCCTTTGGCCGGCTATTCTGCAGCTCTCTTGTTTTTCTACAGCCAGAATTCAAGAGGACATTCCATCGAAGATCCAAGAGAGCACTTAGCACTTAGACTTATATACCGCTTCACAGTGCTTTCCAGCCCTCTCTAAGCAGTTTTACAGAGTCAGCCTATTGCCTCCAACAATCTGGATCCTCATTTTACCCAGCTCGGAAGGACAGAAGGCTGAGTCAACCTTGAGCCGGTCAGGATCGAACTGTTGGCAGTGGGCAGAGTTTGCCTGCAATACAAAAATGCAGAAAATACGACTTCAGCAAGAGAGTAATCAATGCCTGGAATGCACTACCTGACTGTGGTTTCTTCCCCAAACCCCAAAAACTTTAACCTTAGACTGTCTACAGTTGACCTCACCCCATTCCTAAGAGGTCTGTAAGGGGCGTGCATAAGCGCACCATCGTGCCTACCGTCCCTGTCCTCCTGTCCTATTGTCCAGATTTACCTATACATACTTTGCTTTTGTTTATGTTTATATCATACCTGTTATCTTGTACACATGTTGACAAATAAATAAAAAATAATAAAATAAATAAATACTGCATTCTAACAACTGCATACGATGGATGGAGGACGTGGTTCGGGTGCAATCCCATCCTATATCGCTGTGTTTTTTTGACGCCGTACCATGCACAGATGGTGCGCGCGAGCGAATTGCCGTGTTTTTCTGACACCGCACGCATGCACGAACCAGTTGTTACAGTATGTGACATCCCCCTCTGCGCAGGAGCCTTCTCCAGCACCACAGCTCAAAAGAGTGGATCGTCTTCTTGTCTTGGAGAAGAGAATTCTGTTAGGACTATGTTCAAACGGTTGGGTTGTTAATATGTAAACAAGCCACAAATCTATGTTTGTATATATTCAAGTACTATAACTTTAAATGAATTGCTGTACTCTGATTGGATGTGGTGTTTCAAGATTGCCATAAGAGGGAGCTAGAGATCGTAGTTTGAAGTGCTCTGGAATGCTCTCTGCTGATTCATTCATGATTGACTTTGTGTCTGATAGTGAGTTCTGTGTGAAGCTGTTACTTTATGATAGTATTGAAGTGTTTGTAAGCTGTAACATCTTTGTTTGATGTTTAAGACAAAGAAAGGCTGGTAAGAAGATTATTGTACTTCCTGATATTGACTGAACGTGTATGAACCTGGACTGTTTAATTGGACTGTGCTATTTATCTAAAAGTAAACTACTTTATACACTTTAACGAATCTGTTTGTGACTGAATCATTACTCCTATCCACGGGTTACCAAGCTGAAATACCCCGTTTCTACGTGCATGTCTGTTAGAACCCTGTTCAAACAATTGGGTATGCTAATATATGAACTGGCCACAAATCAATGTCATGTTCCGGAGTGCTGACTCTCTGCTGATTAACTCTGCTACTTCACTGTTGAGTAATTGACTTAGCGTCTGTGTAGAATTACTTGAAGAGTTGCTGTGTAAAGACTAACTATCTGTGATAGTGTAGATTTGAATGTTAGCTGTAATCTTTGTTTGTTAGTTAAAACAAAGATAGGCAAGAAGAAGAAACTTCGCATTGACTGAACTAACTGCGTATGACTTGGACTTCCTATTGAACTTTGCTACTACTAGAAGTAAACTATTTTGTAAATACTAAACGTATTCTGTTTATTGACTGAATAGCATTCATATCAAACTGCAACACTAAAAACCACAATTTCTATTTCGCTGTGTTTGTGCTTAACAGCACAATAACTCCACAACAATGTCCCTGATAACTCAGGGGTCGCTCTGCACACTCCTTAACAAATTCCAACCCAAATATCTGTATGAATTGGGGGATTCCCCCCCCCACATCTCTTTTGCACAGATGCCAACGCTGCTGACTCTTTCAAGAAGCGAGACTCCTTTCCAGAGGTTGTAATAACAAAGAGGCCAGACAAGTGCTCAGCAACAGAAAACATACAGGAGAGAGATTGCATGCTTTCCCTGTAGACAAACTGTGAAAAGTACAGACCGTCGTTGACGTGCAACAGCCTGTACGCTGGAGTAGGCTGACAGTTAAGTACTAGGTAAGGCACTTTCGGCCAAGCAGGTAGACATTTACAAATCAAAATAACCATGATTCATGTGGTTAGAATGCAATTTTTGGAGAGCCCTTCACTCTACATTTCTATGCCTGCCTTGTTATTAAGAGCTCTGTCATGCTCCTACCCAATATATGTATTATTTTTTCCCCAGTTCCTTGGTCTTTCTGTCCAGTAGATGGCACCTTTATCCAATGCTTCTTGCTTTCCACCTTGTCAACACGATATAAATCCTCAACTTCAATTAATCACAATAGAGCTGGAAGAGACCTTGGAGGTCTTCTAGTCCAACCCCGCTGCTCAAGCAGGAGACCCCATAGTGGCTGTCTTGTCTCTTCTTAAAGACCTCCAGTGTTGGAGCACCCACAACTTCTAGTGGCAAACCGTTCCACTGGTTCATTGTCCTCACTGTTAGGAAATTTCTCCTTAGTTCCAGGTTGCTTCTCTCCTTGATTCGTTTCCATCCATGTTTCTTGTCCTGCCTACAGGCGCTTGGGTAAATAAGGTGACCACTTTCCTCTTTGTGGCAACCAATCAAATACTGGAATACTGCTATCATGCCGCCCCTTAGTCCTTGTTTTCTCTAGACTAGCCAAACCTAAATCCTGAAGTCTAGTCCAAATCCTTCAGTGTAAAAGACTGGAATAACCGAGATTGTCTTCCAGACAAACACAAGAGAGAACAAGGGGGTATTTTTGCAGCAAAAGGTATGATCCCCATCTCTGTCTTCTCTCGTGTTGCTGACTGCCCAGGTCAGGCAGGTATGTGGACTCTTGAAACAAGTCCTGGTCATCAGCCATTCAGTCATGCCTGACCCTCAGCCACTCTACGGATTAGCATTCTCCATGCCCCTTTGTCTCCCACCGCCTCCTTCAGATCCACTGTGGTCATCCTGGTGTCATTATAGTACTTGACCAGGTTGAGCCCGAGGGAGGAGTAAAATGCATCATAGGTCACGAGTCCCTGCTAGCCTGCAAGAGATCTAAGTCCCGTCCACCTTGAATGTCTTTCTTATCTCCCGCTCATGTCACTTGACTGTTAGTTGGCCAGATTCTTGTAGAGAGCTTAAGCTGTCAATAAATCTTTATACTCATTTGAACTGCCTGAATCTCCTGATTTCCAAGGTGTTTGACATCCTTTATAGACACGGTGGCGCAATGGTTAGAGTGCAGTACGGCAGGCTACTTCTGCTGACTGCCGGCTGCTTGCAATTTGGCAGTTTGAATCTCAACAGGCTCAAGGTTGACTCAGCCTTCCATCCTTCCGAGGTAGGTAAAACGAGGACCCAGATTGTTGGGGGCAATGGGCTGACTCTGTAAACTGCTGAGAGGGGGCTGTAAAGCACTGTAAAGTGGTATATAAATCTAAGTGCTATTGCCCTTCCTTCCTTCCTTCCTTCCTTCCTTCCTTCCTTCCTTCCTTCCTTCCTTCCTTCCTTCCTTCCTTCCTTCCTTCCTTCCTTCCTTCCTGTTAGAATGCAGTATTGCAGACTAATTATGTCCGCTGCCAGTAGTTTGATCCTGACAGTCTCAAGGTTGACTCAGCCTTCCAGTCTTCTGGTTTCTCGTGCTTCCGCATGTGCGCACTGGGGAACTGCTCTTCCGGTTTCCGGTACTCCCACACACACACACACACACGCTCACTCGGTGCTGAAAAGGTTCACCAACACTGGTATAGGGTTTCCTGTCTGAGCAGGGGGTTGGACTAGAAGACCTCCAAGGTCCTCTCGAACTCTGTTGTTGCTGTTGCTGTTGCTGTTGCTGTTGCTGCTCTTCTTCTTCTTCTTCTTCTTCTTCTTCTTCTTCTTCTTCTTCTTCTTCTTCTTCTTCTTCTTCTTCTTCTTCTTCTTCTTCTTCTTCTTCTTCTTCTTCTTCTTCTTCTTCTTCTTCTTCTTCTTCTTCTTCCAAGTGCTATATGCCTTCTGATCTCAGGGCTGCAGTCACCACTTGAAACAAGAGACCAGCAAACATAGGAGAGGATATTGTGTGTGTGTAAGGGTGTGTGTGTGTCAGCAGTGGCTGGCACTGTGATCTTCATTCCTAGACATGCCAACCTTTGGACGGCACACATTCTCAGTTTGTAACTAGCACTTCTGGGCTGTACTCAATGGTGACGAGTCTCTGTGTATCAGCTGCATAGTCGGGGACTCCACCATCTGCTTCGTCACAACAGCTCATCTTCAACAGCAAGGCGGGGGAGAAGAGCCTACCCTTCTTGACTTTGTCAGGTTAATTGGATTAACTCCAGCTGGCTGCACGCATTGACCAAGAGACAGAGCAGCTGGGGGCATTCCGTGTGTGCCTGGAGAACATCCTTGGCAGGTGACAAGGTGCATTCTCAAGCTTGTCACTCAGCCGAAGACCTTTTAGATATTATTATTTCATGCAATTATGATCACGACATGATGAGGTGCCACTGCTAGGAGCCGCCAGGGGCTGCCGTCACTCACAAGGAGTTGATGCGGAAGGTGGAGCTGTCAGAAAAGGTACCGCACGCTGCAAAAGTTGAGGCCTTGCTTGAGGGGAAAGGGGAGAAGAAGGTGCTTAGGGGAATGTCACGACGTGAATATTTGCCAGTTGAGCCTCTGTGCTATATTTCTTAGTCTTCTACTATATTTCTAGATCTACTGTATTTTCTAATCAAGCAGACATGTGATATGTGTTTCTACGCATGTCTGCATTCCAGGAGTTTGTCTCCTCCTTTTTTTTCTCTCCTGCAAGCCTCTGCCCGAGGCAGATGTGAATTCTTGACTGGGACAATGTAGCTTATTAAGGTTTATGTTTTGTTACTTTTATACTGAAATAAATATTTTGTTAATTAGAATTAAATCTCGGTTTCACTTTCTACGTAAGGATGACTTCAAGGGAACAAGATCTATATCGCCTCGGTAGGAATAAATTCCTATCCCATCAGGGAAGCTGGCAGGCTGAACTGGGCAACCGATGAAGTTCCCTAAACAAGACCAGTGTTGGGGTGGGTGGGATGGATTTGAAAAGGTCATTTGAAACAGTTGTTTAAAAAAAAAAAAACAGGTGAGCACCAATGGTCCCTCTGATGTTAGAAAACGGCGCGTGGCAATTGGAAACTGCTGCGTGCCGTTCTCTAGTCATGTGCGCGGGCGTGCAGTCGCGCAGCCTCTGACATTAGAAAACGGCGCACGGCAGTTGGAAACTGCTGCGCACCGTTCTCTCGTTACGTGCATGGCCGCGCAGCTTAGAGGGAACATTGGTGAGCACTCCTGCTCTCCTGGGTTGTAAGTCAAATGGAGGTGGCTTTGATAAGGACTTAATTTAACTCTAATCTACCTTTCTGCATCACGTCTTTCTTTCCACTTCCTGACGTTTTCCAAAGCTCCCCTGAAAGAGGCTTAATTTCAACATATGATCACCAATGGAGGACCCAATGCTGAAATTCATTCAGCCAGATTTCATGCTTAAGGCGGTACTAGAACTCACTGTCTGCTGATTGATCCAGAGTCACCCAGCTGGCTTTCACGGGTAAGGTGGGACTAGAATTCACAGTCTCCTGGTGACTGGCCCAAAGTTACCCAGCCAGCTGTCATGACTAAGGACAGCAGGAGTGGGCTGTCTTAATGCACGGGCCTGATCGGCACTTGTCCGTGGGTCCCACGAGCATAGGGGCCCATATTAATCTGTGTATGTTAACCCTTCAATGCACCTTGTATCATATAAATACAGCAACATATTTATTACATTTTACTGCATTTTTATTAATACTAACATGCAAATATATGTTTAATTTTATCGACCGTTTACATTTTTATTCCTGTGAGTAGTTGTTGTAGGGGCCCCAGGACACTGCTTTGGCCATTGTTGTTAAGATGGCCCTGGGCAGGACTAGAACTCACGGTCTCCTGGTGATTGACCCAGAGTCACCCAGCAGGCTTTCATGCCTAAAGTGGAACTGGAACTCCCAGTCTCTTGGTGATTGGCTTAGAGTCACCTGGATGGTTTTCATGACTAAAGTGAAACTAGAACTCCCAGTCTCTTGGTGATTGGCCCAGAGTTACCCTGATGGCTTTTATGCCTAAAGTGGAACTAGAACTCCCAGTCTCTTGGTGATTGGCTCAGAGTCACCTGGATGGTTTTCATGACTAAAGTGGAACTAGAACTCCCAGTCTCTTGGTGATTGGCCCAGAGTTACCCTGATGGCTTTCATGCCTAAAGTGGAACTGGAACTCCCAGTCTCTTGGTGATTGGCTCAAAGTCACCCGGATGGTTTTCATGACTAAAGCAGAACTAGAACTCACGGACAATCGGTTTCTAGCTAAGTGCCTTAACTGACTGCTGGAATTCTTGTAAGCTTTCCCCTTCCACCTGAATAAATCTTATTGAAAAACACTCTGTGAGATTTGTATTTGAAAAAGAATCAAATTTAGTTTTAGGCACCTACCAAAGACCTTGACAGTGATCCTTCATTCACACCTCTCCAAACTCTGCAAAATAAGTACCTGAACTTAATCTGGGATTTAGGATATCAATCTTTGAGGAACAGGTCTCAAACTCAGCCTCCACACTCTGTTAAGTGGAGTCTTTTTCTGACAGCTTCTTCTTCCTAAAATGTTAGCTTTTCCTTTGCTTTTTGGGGGTTTGTATATACAGTTGATGATACTTTTTGTGACATATTACAGATCTGTATTTCCTAGGGGGAGTTGGCAACATCTGCCAACTGTACGAGTCTGGCTTAGGAGCCTCAAACATCTGTCTTCCACCAACAAGCAGCAATCTTCCCCTCGCCTCGCTGTTTTCTCCTTCCCTGGTTTTTTTTTTTTTGTCATCTTTTTGAGGGATTACAGAATCCTGCTGTCTCAGAAGCATGGGGATTATCTCTTTTTCCGAAGACTACAACTCCCAGCTTTCTTTTGTTCATGAATCATCCATCAGTCATCTCTCACATTATTATTTTTTCCCGAGTGATTCAAGACGTGATACACTGCAGCTCTGGAACTAAGTTTGGCTGACTCTTAGCATGAAATCACAAGCTAGGGGCAAAGTTTGCTGATTTTGGCTGATCTCAAGCCAAAGCCAAGATCCCTTCTAGCACTGAGGATTTATCTAGTTGGTTCATGAAACATCTGCAAGAAAACCACCAAGTTCAGAGAACACCAAGGATCCCTACGTCAGAATAACAGAGTTGGGTGGGATCTTGGAGGTCTTCTAGTCCAACCCTCTGCTCTGGCAGGAGACCCGGCCTATACCATTCCAGACAAGTGGCTGTCTAATATCTTCTTAAAAACATTCAATGTTGGAGCATTCACAATTTCTGGAGGCAAGTTGTTCCACTGGTTAATTGTTCTGTCAGGAAATGTCTCCTTCATTCTAGGTTGCTTCTCTCCTTGATTAGTTTCCATCCATTGCTTCATGTCCTGCCTCCAGGTGCTTTGAAGAATAGGTTGACATCCCTCTTCTTTGTGGCAACACATTAGATATTGGAACACTGCTATCATGTCACACCTAGTCCTTCTTTTCATCAGACTAGACATACCCAGTTCCTGCAACCGTTCTTTATATGTTTTAGCCTCCAGTCCCCTAATCATCTTTGTTGCTCTTCTCTGCACTCTTTCTAGAGTCTCAACATCTTTTTTATAGTGTGGTGACCAAAACTGGAGGCAGGATTCCAAGTGTGGCCTTACCAAGGCATTATAAAGTGGTATTAACACTTCACGTGATCTTGATCATCATCGTTGTCCTCCTTCTCCTTTTCTCCTCCTCCTCCATTCTGCAAACTCCACTCTCTTCTAGGACTGATGAGGTTGCCTAGTTGGGTCATGAAACATCTGCAAGAAAACTACCAAGCTCAGAGAGCACCAAGGACCCCACAGTTCAACTTTGAGCTGTGAATATTCTCTTCTATTGATGATCTCAAACAGCTAAGGAGGATAAATACATGCCAAGTACATCTGAACTTGGATCACGTGACCACAGGGATGCTGCAATGGTCATAAGTGTGAAAAATGGTCATGAGTCACTTTTTTTAAGACCATCCCAACTACATATAATGACCATCAATTACTGCAAATCCGTAGATGGGACATGCCTTCTCCAAAAATATTAAGCACACCTCTCGATCACCCAAATGTTCCACATCCCAATTTTCATCAATTTTGTAGCACAATCCTGCTATGAAGTTTCCGAAAGATGCCCTAATTAATTCATGAGCCACAAGCCAAACTCCAAAAGAAATATAGGGATTTATTAGGAGCGACATTTCGGCAATACTCCGATGCAGTCAGAACTGAGCTCACATAGGTTACGTGCCCTCATGAACCTGTTTCCCCCCTCCTCACTGGACATGTCATAAATCACATTCTCCAATGAACCATGTTGGCGGGCTGTGAACCCCACACCCCTCCTGCTGACTCCGGTAACCTAGGACACAATCAGTAAAAGAAACGTTTGTGGAATGTAGTTTCAGTTCATAAGATCAGCCACTCCGTCAGCTCTCCCCACTCCTTCTTATGGCAACTTGAAAGCTTTGCAAGTTGACACCTGCTCCTGGTTGTTCTGAAATTTGATATATTTCTTGCATTCATCCAAGCTGACCCATATTCTTTTGTTTCCATGCCTGGGTCACTTCAGACAGATTTTGGAGTTAATTGTCATGCTGATGGATCAACATCTCTCCTTGCATTTTAACCAAGTCATGGGCATCTTTTTGGAACGCGCATTTTTCAATGTCCTTTGCATCGCGTTGTCTCTTTCTCTCTCTCTCTTTTTTTTTTGAACATCTACCAAGAGGCAAATGGTAATTAAAAGAACTAAGGTCTATTTAATTACTTTCCAAGACAAGATTGTTTGGCAAATTGAACTAATGGCAGTGAAGAAGTAGCTAGGGATTTGCTATCCCATTAACACATAGGAGAACAGCTTCAAAACAGATTCTTGGATCTAATTAGCTTGGGATCCTGCCAGTTTTAAATTCGAAATGGAGTTACCCATTCAGAGATATGTAGTAGCATTTTACTATTAATTAGGAAGGAAGGAAGTTCTTCCACTGCATGTATATTTCTCCACTCCCTGGCAAATAGTTTTGGGGCCGCAGACTTTCGTTATGCATTTATTCAGGTGCGAAAATCCATTTCTATATATCTGTATTGTGACTAGTATTTATGAGCGGCGTGGTGGCCTACTGGTGAAGACACTTGCCTCCCACTTGGGAGGTTGAGAGTTCAATTCTAGGTAGCAGCAGATATTTTTCTCCTAGGACGCAAAGAGAAAATATCTGCTGTGAACACCACATAGGTGTCAGGAAGGGCATCCAGCCAAAAAACGCTCCAGTCAGTCACCCCAATTCTACATGAATTAAGGGATTACAGGGTTGTAAAAAAGGAGTTATAGAGATGGATGGATGGACAGATAAGCAGCTTAGTGACCAGAGGTGGGTTCCTCCCAGTTCAGACCGGTTCGCCTGAACCCGTAGTGACCTGCTGGTGATGTCACGATGACATCATGGAACTGGTTCGGTCTGTACCAGTCCATGGGTGCCGCCATTGTTTTTAATTTTTTAATTTTTTTAATTTTTTTTATTTTTTAAATTGTTTTTCATTTATTTATTTTTTCTTCTGAGCAAGTGCAGAAGCCAAGTTTCCAGTACTGTGCATACGGTTGCCATCTTGTTTTTTGGCTTTTTTTTAAAAAAAAATATTATTTTTGGGTTTTTTGGCACTGTGCATGCATGTGCGCGCAAAAGGGTGCGCACCCACACGGCGTGGGAGGGAGCGAACCAGCAGCGAGTTAAGTTAGAACCCACCCCTAGTGGTGACCTGGTGGTGGCCTACTCACTTCCCACTTGGAAGGTTGAGAGTTTAATCCTAGGTAGCAGCATATGTTTCTCTCTCATAGTGAGCAAAGAAAAAAATATCTGCTGTGTACTCTGCATGGCATCAGGAAGGGTATCCGGTCAGTAAATGCTCAGTTCCATTCAGTCACCCCAACTCTACCCTGAATTAAGGGATTACAGGGAGTTTTATTGTGACCAGTATTTAAATATGCTCATCTTCTTCAGTATGATGTTTCCCAGATGCTACAGTTCGCATCATGACTAATGATCAGAGATGATAGAAATTGTATTTCTATATAGGTAAAGGTAAAGCTTTCCCCGCACATGCATGCTAGTCATTTCCGGCTCTAGGGGGCGATGCTCATCTCCGTTTCTAAGCCGAAGAGCCAGCACTGTCCGAAGACGTCTCCGTGGTCATGTGGCCGGCATGACTAAATGCCAAAGGCACACGGAGCACTGTTACCTTCCCACCAAAGTGGTTCCTATTTTTCTACTTGCATTTTTAATGTGCTTTCGAACTGTTAGGTTGGCAGAAGCTGGGATAAGAAACGGGAGTTCACTCCATTATGCAGCGCTAGGGATTGGGCAGGGGATTGGACTAGATGACCTGCAAGGTCCCTTCCAACTCTGTTAATCTGCGGCACTAAGGATTCGAACTGCTGAACTGCCAACCTTCTGATTGACAAGCTCAGCATCTTAGCCACTGAGCTATATATTTCTATATAGAGGACACCTTATTCAGGAGGACCATCCTAGACTATATGGGTCCATCATAACTTCGAACTAAATGACCAGTTGTAAATGAAGGTCTAACTGTACGGACTTCAACTCCCAGAATTCTTACCCATAGCCATGATGGCTGGGGGATTCTGGATGCTGAAGGCCACACATCTGGCAGCTCTCAAAATGGAGGTACCTTGTTCTAAAGTAAAACGGAAAGATTTGCCCAATGAAAACAGTCGGGGAAACTCAACAACACCGATTTTGATGTCACCTGTGCCGGCTCCGCAGATGACTGACTTGTAAGAGGACATTTCCACCTTCCAAGCCCCCACATGGGCCCACCCCCGTGGCACGAAGCTCTGGTTCCACGAGTGACATCTGCAACTCTTCCACCCCATTTCCCCCCCCCCGATCCGTAATTGAGAAAATCACCAGCAATCAGAGGAAGTCAGCTGTGCAGCGCCCGTAATGAAAGAGGGCTGGAGCAGCTGCGCACCATCTTGAGGTGATTATTCTCCTCTCTGACTTGCAAACTAATCACGGTTCCCGGGAAAAGGGAAAAAAAGAAATCACCATGCATGAATTATGTTCAGAACGAAGGGTGGATTCCCTGTTGGGCTGGTTTATAGGAGCTGGGGAGCATCAAAGCAGGGAGTCCAGGCACCTGGAGACCAGGGGTGGGTTCTACTTACCATCCCTGCCGGTTCGCATCACGACGGAAGTGCACGTTTTGCGCGCGTGTCCCCGCTTCGCGTGCACGCACGCATCCCTTCCCGGAAAGGAACCCTCTGCGCATGCGCAGAAGCCTTTGCGCATGCGCAGAGGGTTTTTTGGCAATCCGCGGCGACCGGAGGACCGGTTCAGAAGTGTGGACCACCGGTCATTGCTGCCGGTTCAGCGAGCGGCGGGAAATTTCCGCTACCGGCTCTACAGAACCAGTCCAAACCAGAAACAACCCACCACTGCTGGAGACCCACCAGGAAAAGAGATCCGAGCTTTTTCCAAGACTGCCTTCGAAAACAAGATGACGACGCATGCACAGTGCTGGGAATTCGGCTTCTGCGCATGCTCAGAAGTTCCCATGGTACAGATATTTTTTTTTGCAGTAGTGGACCCGCCTGGAGACGGATAGAGGAGCGGTGTCTCGGTTCCTAAGACTATCGGAAATATGTGTTTTCCGATGGTCTTAGGCGACCCCTGTGAAAGGGTCATTCGACCCCCAAAGGGGTCGCAACCCACAGGTTGAGAACCGCTGCTCTACGACTTGGCAGAAAGTCAACGTGGCTTTGATGTTTAGCATGCTGTTTCCCCGTAGATACTGAACTTGGAAACGCTTGAAAATAACCTCTTATTACAAGTACTCATGGCTCCCCGGAAGAGGCTGGAGCCAGCACGCTGCCACTCGGGAAATTTGCCAAGCTAAGAAACTGTTGATTGCCTCCCGAACAGCACTTTAATGCTTCTTCAGTTCTACCTCCATTTTCTCCAAAGAGATCCGTCTCTGGCTTGGGAGACAAGTTGGGAATGAAGCCTCTGGATGTCCATCTGTATCACCCGTGCTGTTATCAAGAGTCAAATTAAGCCCCCTTGACTGACGGCATCCATTGCTCATTCTTTCTCTAATCTCTATCACGGGGAGGATTTACAAGCGATTGATGGAAGAGAGGCTGGATCAAAAGGCATTCGGGAGTGGAATCAAAACTCAGATAACTGAAGTATTTGAAGAATGCAGGGAAACAAGGAGAGAGGAAATGGGGAGAGACTTGATGAAACCACACCTAGTCAGACCACACCTAGAGTACTGCATCCAGTTTTGGTCACCACACTACAAAAAAGACACTGAAACCCTAGAGAAAGTGCAGAAGAGAGCAACCAGGATGATAAAGGGTCTGGAAAATAAAACATACGAAGAGCGGTTGCAGGAACTGAGCTTGGCCAGTCTGGCGAAGAGAAGGACCAGGGGTGACATGATAGCAGTGTTCCAATACTTGAGGGGCTGCCACAGAGAGGAGGGGGTCAGACTGTTCTCTATGGCACCAGAAAGCCAAACAAGGAATAATGGATGGAAGCTGACCAAGGAGAGATTCAACCTGGAAGTGAGGAGAAACTTTCTGACGGTGAGAGCGATCAACCAGCTTGCCAGCAGAGGTCGTGAGAGCCCCAACACTTGCGACCTTCAAGGATAGACTGGACTGCCATCTGTCTCAAATGGTGTAGGAACTCCTGCTTGAGCAGGGGGTTGGACTAGATGACCTACAAGGTCCCTTCCAACTCTAATAATAAATCTAAATCTAAACAATGAGGACACTATCATGTCCTCAGCCCGGTTGGGTTCCACTTACCTTCGCCACCGGTTCACATCGCGACGTTTCGTGTGCGCGGCCCCTCGTGCAATTCTGCTTCCGCGCATGCTCGGTAGCTATAATCAGCCCGAAACACAGCTGAGGAGCTGATCAGCTGTGCTTCGGGCGAAGGAATGATGTTCGTCCATTGTGTTCGAAGAGGACCTTGACATCTATGAGAATCCGGGGGGGGGATGTCAAGAGTTGCACGTGAATTGGATTAAAGTGAGGGAGAGGTACGCATAGTCAGCCTCACTCTCTCTTCCCAGATTCCATCTTGCTCCAAATAGCAGGACAAGAGTCGAGACAGTTGGAGATGGGCTGGGCGCAGTGATTGACCAGGGTGTCTTTCGTGTCTTGCCGTGCTCTTAGCGTACCACATCGCTTGCAGAGACCGCCTTCGTGACCGTTTTCCTATTCTAGTAGATTTCATCTGCTCAGTCCGCAGGAATCTGACTTCACATGCTCGGGATAGACAAGTCCCTATTTCACCGAAGGTCGATGACCCAATGGCTACTCTCAACCTGGTTTGGCCAGCCTGTCGAAGCTGTTGCCCGGGGTGTGGCCGCTGCGCATGCTACAGCTGCTAGGAGCCACAGGTGAGAGCTGAGTGACAGGTGGGGACCAAAGGTGAACGAGCTGCCCTAACAGCTGCCCTAAAATGAGCTGCTGTAAAAGGACACGACATGCCCCTACACCAGAGGTGCTACCCCTCCCTGAGCACCCCATACACCCCGGCGAAGGAATAAAGGTAAGTATAAACCCGGGGGTGGGCAGGAGGGCCCTTTTTCAAACAGCAGCAGAGGAAAAAACTTCCAAACAGTAAAACATTCAGAAAAAATTCCCAAAAAAAGATAGTGGCGCCCACAGACCAGCACCAACCAAACCGGTTCTGTGATTTCATCATGATATCACCAGCAGGTCGCTACCGGTTTGGGCAATTGGGTCCGAACTGGGAGGAACCCACCCCTGGTCCTCAGCAAGAGGCAATCCGAAAGAATACAGAATAATAGAGTTAGAAAGGACCTTGGAGGTCTTCTAGTCCAACCCCTTGCTCAAGCAAGAGATCCTGCACCATTCCAGACAAGTGACTGTCCAGTCTCTTCTTAAAAGCCTCCAGTGATGGAGCACCCACAACTTCTGGAGCCAAGCCGTTCCACTGATCAATTGTTCTCATTGTCAGGAAGTTTCCCGTTAGTTCTAGGTTGCTTCTCTCCTTGATTATTTTCCACCCATTGCTTCTTGTCCTGCCCTCAGGTGCTTTGGAGAATAGTTTCACTCCCTCTTATTTGTGGCAGCCCCTGAGATATTGGAACACTGCTATCATGTCTCCCCTAGTCCTTCTTTTCATTATTTATTTATTTTGTTAAGGAGTTATTGTGCTATTAAGCACATACACAGCAAAATGTGTTGTAGTAATGGTGTTGCAGTTTGATATGAATGCTATTCAGTCAATAAACAGAATATCTTTAATATTTATAAAATAGTAGCAAAGTTAAATAGGAAGTCCAAGTCATACACAGTTATTCAGTCAAAGTTTTCTTCTTCTTGCCTATCTTTGCTTTAACTCACAAAGATTACAGCTATTACTTAATTCTATACTATCACAGACAGTTACTTCTTCTTCTTCACAGCAATTTCACACAGCCATAAAATAATCTACTCATCAGTAAAGCAGCAGAGAATCTTCAATCCGGAACACACCGTCAAACACAACCACCAACCATAAGCCATCAACCATAAACCATCAACCACATTGAGCATGCTCTCTTGCTTGCTTATATAGTAATCATCCACAATGCATTTAAAGCAATATACACATAACAATGATTTGTGGCTTAATCATATATTAACACACCCAATCGTTTGAACAGGGTCCTAACATATTTATTAGTTGCATTTGTATGCCGCCCACACCACAGAGACTCTGGGCGGCTCACAACAATAAAAATTCACATGCAACAACAAATATGAAAAAAAAACCACATTAAAAACAGTAAATATTAAAACATTAAAAAACATTAAAAACCACAATTTAAAAACCCATACAATAAATCATTCATGGGGCCAAGAATGATTGATATTGTATTAGAATCATTGGCCCCAGGCCTGTCAACAAAACTATGTTTTAACTGCTTTTCTGAAGGCTGGCAGGGTGGGAATAATGCGGATCTCGGGGGGGGGGGGGTAGTGTACTCCAGAGAGCTGGTGCTGCCACAGAGAAGGCCCTCGTTCTAGTCGTTAGACTAGACATACCCAGTTTCTGCAACTGTTGTTCATGTTTTAGCTTCCAGTCCCCTTATCATCTTTGTAGTGGTAGAATTGTGATCAAGACTTATTTGAAAAGCTGAGAGTCTCTTTCTAATATCCAAGGAAGAACGTGATGGGAAGAGAGAACAGAATAACGGAATTGGGAAGGACCTTAGAGGTCCTCTAGTCCAACCCCCCCCTGCTCAAACAGGAGACCGTACACCATTACAGACAAATGGCTGTCCCGCCTCTTCTTAAAAGCCTCCAGTGATGGAGCACCCACAACTTCCGGAGGCAAGCTGATTCCACTGATTAATTGTTCTCGCTGTCAGGAAATCTCTCCTTAATTCTAGGTTTAACAGATAAGTTAGTAATTACAACTTTTAAGGATAACAATTCATGGTCGTGTGGAGATTTGGTTCACTTCCCACCCGCTGATTTTCCAAACATTTGCAATTATTGACGGAAGGAGAAACCCAGGGAGAAGCTGCAGAGCTTTCAGCTTTGAGATTCCAGCAGTTGCTGCCAAGGTGATGGTTTTCCCCATCTTTCCATCTCCTTCTAACCTCCTCCGAGCGGACTTGACTTCCCAACCTTGAGATGCCACCTGCTTTTAAGAAGACGGGCAGTCCCGGCTAGTGCACGAAAATCTCCGCCAAGGATTTGTCACACGCAAACAAAAGGGGTAATTACACATCCGGAGATTCCATGGGACCTCCTCATTTTTCTCACAGTTGCAGTCTAACCTCTGCCAAAAGAGGATGCGGAGGGACACAAAAGGATGTAGGCATCTCCACCGACTCTGTTTCTCTCCCCCCCCCACTGCTTATGGGGTGATGAATGGAGACGCTTCCAACAAGCAGTCTCTTCTCAAAGCCGTTGAAAAATTAGACAGGGAAGCTGCAGAGACGGCATTTGGCCATCCATCATTCTCCTTTTCTCTCCCAACCCATCTCCAGAGGTTCGCTTAATAGTCACATCTTTTACCAAGATTTAAACAAAAGTCATTTCTGCCAGATATGGGGAGAGCTGACAAGCTGCCATAAAAGTACTTTTTTTTTTTTAGGAGAAAATAACAGCGGTTCGCTCCAGAAGAATCTGGATGGGGTGTCACCACAGCACAGTGAACATTGTAATTCAAGGCTAACCATTTGAAGGTTTGGGGACCTGTTGGGAGAATAAAAACTCGTTGTTGTTTTTCTGAATGTGGTGGTGCGGTTGTGATTTTTGAAGGGTTAGCGAAAGGGAAGGTCTTCTTGGAAAAAATGGAATACGCTCATCAAAAAAAGAGAGGAGAGTAAGTGATGGGCTAGACCAGGGGTCTGCAACCTGCGGCTCCGGAGCCGCATGCGGCTCTTTGGGCCCTCTGCTGTGGCTCCCTGTTGGGTGATCCCATCGCTGACTGGTCTTGCCCCTCGCCCTCCTCTCCCAGTCACTCCTTGCCTAGCCTGAGAAGGTAAGGGCAACGGCAGGGGGGATGAGAGAGAGAGAGTGGGAGAGAGAGAGAGATACACACACAAAGATACAGAGAGGGGGAGAGAGAGGTGGGGAGAGAGACAGAGAGATGCACAGAGAGAGGAGAGAGAGGGAGGGGGAGAGGAAGAGAGAGGGAGGGAGGGAGGGAAGGAGGGAGAGAGGGTTGTCAAAGGGTTTTGTGGCTCCTAGTGTTTTTTAACAACCGGTTGTCTGCCCTAATGACTGGCTGGGTAGGTATGGCTAGGGGGGTCATGTGACTGGGTGGGAGTGTGTGACATTGAGTTGGCCACGCCCACCCAGGTTTTGTGGCTCCCGGTGTTTTCTTTTCTGTGGGAAATGGGTCCAAATGGCTCTTTGAGTGTTTAAGGTTACAGACCCCGGGCTAGACAAAAAAAAAGCTTAGAGGTGGAGCTCTTGCCTCACAATCAGGAGGTTGTGAGTTTGATCCTAGGTAGAGGCAGATGTAGGGTCTCCTGCTTGGGCAGGGGGTTGGACTAGATGACCTGCAAGGTCCCTTCCAACTCTGTTAATCTGTTTTAAAAACAGGTACACTGAACTGCATGAGGATGCATCTAGTTTTGGTCACCACATTACAAAAGAAAAAAGATGTTGAGACTTTGGAATGTGCAAAGAAGAGCAACCAGGATGTTTAAAGACCTGGAGACAAAAACATATGAAGAACTGTTGCGGGATTTGGGTTTGGCTGGTCTAGAGAAAAGAAGGACTAGGGGGACATGATAGCAGTATTCCAGCATTTGAAGGACTGCCAAAAAGAAGAGGAGGGGGTCAACCTATTCTCCAAAGCACCTGAAGGCAACACAAGAAACAACAGATGGAAACTAATCAAAAAGAGAAGCAACCTAGAACTAAGGAGAAACAGTGAGAACAATTAACCAGTGGAACAGCTTGCCTCCAGAAGTTGTCAGTTGCTTCATCACTGGAGGTTTTTAAGAAGAGACTGGACAGTCACTTGTCTGAAATGGTATCGGGCCTCCTGCTTGAGGAGGGGGTTGGACTAGAAGACCTCCAAGGTCCCTTCCAGCTCTATTCTGATTGAATTGAGCTTCCACGCAGCTGTTCTTCTTTTAGATAAAAAGGCACATCCATAAAATGAAGCTGTAAATATATAAGGTCTAAAAATATTTCTAAAAATATGAAACCCAGAATTCAACTCTATGGATTTATCCCTTTTTAAAGGTAAATCCTTGACTTACTAAAATAGAACCCAGAAAGGTCCTATCCACCTTTTCAGCAGCTGGTTAGGTAGTCTATCGGATAAGGTCATTCCTGGTCATCTTCTACCAGCTCCCTAGCATGCTAATTCTGTGGTGGTAGCAAGCAGATGGAGTCAATTTTGCCTATGAGTCGAAGGACAGCTGTCTTGTCTGATGCCCTAAGGCCAACAATAACCCACTTTCAAGACTGTTTCTCATGGATGAAGGGGAAAAAATGATGTTTTACAAAGATGAGAAGAAAGCAATTGCTGGGTCAGCCACAAAAGCAAAACAAGTGCAATTCTCCAAGCCAAGGTTCTCAAAGCAAGAGAACGTGGGGGTCTGAGTTGGAGAAGAAAGCCTTACGTAGGTTGAACAAGATGACTTCTTCAATGATAGCATAGCTGTGAACATTATTCATCTTCACAGCACGGAAGATGCACCTTGTGAGGACTCTGGTATAAATGGACATTGTAACTCCAAGATGGATTCTCGGGAGCCTTTTCTCTTGGGAAAACAAGTAGGGGTTCATCCTGTCCATTAAGGTAAATTGTTCTACTCCCAGAAGGGCCCAGTTCAGTTGGAGTAGAAGAAGAGCGGGTAGAACAGAGGGGGCAGAATTAAGCAAGTCATTAGCCTAGAATCATTACAGTGCCACAAACGGTCCAAGTCCACCAACCCCTCTTGAATTCAGCTGACCCTTAGCTGGCACCACTTTCACATTTAACTTTAGTTCACTGGATTCTTGTCTATCTTCTTCTTGTGCTATATCCGTCATCGGACATTGGTGATCCTATTTTTATCAACAGCCGCACAAAAAAGTGTTGCTGAGTTTTGTCCAAACGGGTCCCTTAGATTTTGAAGCCATTTTTTGAATTTTGATTCCTCTTCTTCTTCTTCTTCTTCTTCTTCTTCTTCTTCTTCTTCTTCTTCTTCTTCTTCTTCTTCTTCTTCTTCTTCTTCTTCTTCTTCTTCTTCTTCTTCTTCCTCCTCCTCCTCCTCCTCCTCCTCCTCCTCCTCCTCCTCCTCCTCTATCCGTCATCGGACGTTGGCGATGATGTTGGCGATCCTATTTTTATCAACAGCCACACAAAAAGTGCTGCTGAGTTTTGTCCAAACCGATCCCTTAGATTTTGAAGCCATGATGTTCTTCTTCTGCCTGGACCTCGTTTGCATTCAATCTTTCCTTGGAAGATTACGTGAAGTATGCCGTATTTTTCTGGCTGTCGCATCACAGGTCCAAAATATTCTAACTTTTGCTTTTTTATGGTTTTCCTTTTTATTGATTTCCCTTGGCTCTCCCAATTCTTGTCTATATGCTTGAGCAATCAATCTTGAACAGCAACTTAACGTATTGTCCTGATCATTTGTGCCTGACAGTTGGAAAATGTAAACCGGCACAGAATTCCTGGACCTGATCCTCTATCTTGTCTTCCCTTTTGAAGAATTTAGGGAGTTGACATCCACACATCTTTATTATTATTTATTAAATTTATACACTGCCCACCTCACCGTTGAAGCGACTCTTAAAGTCACCAAGGCTGAGAAAAACCCTGCTCTAAAATATCTAAAAGCGTTTCGGGGGCCAAGATGGGAACACAAATTTCCAGCAGGAAACTGTGTTCAACTCTTAATATAATTAACAAACCCTAACCAACTAAGCCAATGACAGCTCTTTGTCAGCCTATAATAACCTGCAGGGCGGAAGAAGAGCTGCTTTTAATTGTCCTTAATGTTTCATTAGGCACAATTAGATGTAAAAATGTCAACTGCACCATTTGTTGTGGTTTTAATTACACAACGGGCAAGATAAAAGAAAATTTGATTAACCTGCTTCTTTGTTTAACATGGGGGGGGGGAAGCTGGGGAGATGCCCCTGTTAAGCAATGGGGCGATTTTTCAGGCTGGCCAATCCAGGAAAAATGGCTCGGCTATAACATTTGTAATTTTATTGACAATTAAAGGAGCAGCTTTGTGGCCCCTTAATATTTTTTAGCAAGACCATTGAGGCAAGGCTCTATTCTGCTCAAGTTATACTAAAAGAGAGGAGGAGGAGGAGGAGGAGGAGGAGGAGGAGGAGGAGGAGGAGGAGGAGGAGGAGGAGGAGAGTGAGAACTGTGGGGTCTTTGGTGCTCTCTGTGCTTGGTTGTTTTCCTGAAGACATTTCATTACCCAACTAGGTAACATGATCAATGCTAGAAAGGAATGGGCTTGGAGGAGGAGGAGGAGGAGGAGGAGGAGGAGGAGGAGGAAGATGACGATGACGATGATTGGGATCATTGATGCTCTCTCTTGCAGACATTTTGTTACCCAACTAGGTAACATCATCAGGGTTAGAAGGGAGTGAAGTTTGCCCTTTTTAAATATTCTAGTGACTTGTCCTGTCAGTGTTGGTGGAAATGTTTATTTTATTTATTTGTTTGTTTGTTTGTTTGTTAGTTAGTTAGTTAGTTAGTTAGTTAGTTAGTTAGTTAGTTAGTTAGTTAGTTTGTTTGTCAAACATGTACAAGTTAACAGATATAAGTATAAACATGGACATGAACACAGGAAATGAGTACAAATAAATGGGGACAGTAGGACAGGGATGGTAGGCACGCTGGTGCGCTTATGCACGCCCCCTTTACGGACCGCTTAGGAATGGGGTGAGGTCCACGGTAGACAGTCTAAGGTTGAAGGTGTGAGGGTTTGAGGCTGTAACAACGGAGTCAGGTAGAGCATTCCAAGTATTAACCATTCTGTTGCTCAAGTTGTATTTTCTGTAATCGAGTTTGGAGCAGTTCACTTTAAGTTTGTATCTATTGTGTGCTCGTGTATTATTGCGGTTGAAGCTGAAGTAGTCATTGACAGGTAGGACATTGTAGCAGACAATTTTGTGTACTATGCTAAGGTCAGACGGTAGGCGGCGTAGTTCCAGTTTGTCCAAGCCCAAAATTTCGAGCCTGGTGACATAAGGTATTCTATTGTGTGCAGAGGAGTGGAGTACCCTTCTTGTGAAATACCCCTGGACCCGCTCAATTGTATTAATGTCCAATATACAGTGTGGATTCCAGGCAGATGAGCTGTATTCGAGGATTGGTCTGGCAAAGGTTTTGTATGCCCTAGTTTGCAGTACGATGTTACCGGAGAAGAAGCTACGCAAGATTAGGTAAACAACTCTTAATGCCTTTTTGGCAATGCTGTTACAGTGAGCTCTGGTGCTTAGATCGTTTGAGATGAGTACTCCTAGGTCCTTGACAGAGTGAGGATCGTCTACGAGATCGTATCCACCCAGCTTGTATTTGGTGTTCAGATTTTTGGTGCCAATGTGTAAGACAGAGCATTTGTTGGTTGAGATTTGGAGTTGCCAATTGCTCAACCATTCATAGTCAAAGTCACTTTGTAGGACAGCAGTGTTTTCGGTGGTGTTAAATAGTTTTACGTCATCAACGAAGAGGACGCAGCTGCTTATAATATGATTGCAAAGGTCATTTATAAAAAGAGTGTGGGTCCAAAAACGCTGCCTTGGGGGACACCACTGTTAATTGTTAACTATTAACAGTTAACACTGCTGTTAACTGTTCTTCCTGGCTCCTTAATTAGACTATTGTTTACTGTTTGATTGCTAATCAGAGTTGGTAATCCCACCAGTACTGACAGGGCAAACCTCCTGATCAATAGTAACACCAGACTGAAATCCACCTTACAATTTCTCGTGGGTTTTCCTTTCCTGCAAAGGAGCTTCTGGTTTTCAACCTTATTCTCTGATGCTGGAGAATTCTTTGCGATGTCTCTTGGTGGTGGTGTTGAGCTTCCTTGAATGTAGCATGTGGTAGAAAGGGCGATCTCAGTTATATTCTTTAACCACTCCGAAGCTTCCCTGGTTGTTTCCATATTTTTTATTATTATTATGCAAGGATCCCATGGGATCTTCTCTTCAGATGTCACAGAGTGAGGGGAGGCAGAATCCCGAAAGATGCAAGAGAGGCGATTGCACTGATTATTTTTGGTCAGTCTTGAGCTAAACAAATATAAGTCCCATCACACTTCATTTTTGAGAAGTGGGTATTTGCGTCCAGCATCTGGATGACAGACAGGCAAGCTGGTGGCCCCAGGGCTCTTATAGGAATCACACCAAACTGTGTTAACTGCAGATCTATTATAGACCTTGAGAAGATTGTGAAACAAGTGACAATCCAAGAAGAAGTCATGAGATAAATCTTTGTCTAGACTGTTGCTTGCTCAAGCATAATAGAGCAGAATTTCCTTGGGTTGTCTACTTTCCATCACAGTCCTTCAAGTTGTCTCAAATGAGCCGAGGTGGCGCAGCGGTTAGAGCGCGGTACTGCAGGCCACTTTAGCTGACTGTGATCCGCAGGTCAGCGATTCAAATCTCACCGGCTCAGCCTTCGATCCTTCCGAGGTAGGTAAAATGAGGACCCAGATTGTTGGGGGCAATATAAATATACATTGCTTACTGGTGTAAACCGCTTAGAGAGTGCTTGCACTGTGAGGCGGTATATAAATCTCACTAATAAATAAATAAATAAATAAATAAACTACTGTATTTTTTGGACTATAAGATACACTTTTTTATCTCCCAAAATGGGGTGAAAATGTCTGTGCATCTTATAGACTGAATATTGCTGAAGCCCCGCCCACCCACCGGCCATTTTTTTTGCCTCCGCACACCCCGTTTTCAGGCCTTTTTCAGCCTTTTTCAGGCCTTTTTTGGCCCTTTTGGGGGGCTTTTTTCAGGCCATTTCTGAGGCTTTTTTTGGCCCATTTTCAAGGTTTGTTCAGCCATTTTTGAGGCTTTTCTGCCCATTTTTGAGGCTTTTTTTGGCCCATTCTTTTCAGAAATTGGCTTTAAAAAGCCTTGAAAATGGGCCGAAAAAAGCTGAAAAAACAGGCCAAAAAAAGCCAAAAAAATCGGCCAAAAAAACCCTCAAAAATGGGCCCAAAAAAACCCTCAAAAATGGGCCAAAAAAAGCCTTGAAATTGGGCAGGAAAAAAGGGCCGAAAATGCGGCATGTGGAGGCCAAAAACCTTTTTGTTGTTGTTTTCCTCTTCTAAATTTAGGTGCGTCTTATAGTCTGAAAAATATGGTAATTAACAACTATTTCAGCAGGTAGTAGCATATAGTAGACCTTGTTGGAGCTTGGATGCTAAGCACATGTGAGCTAGATAGAAGTTGGAAAGGATAATTTGTTCTCTTTCCCAACAATGCAAACACATGGATGCCACAAATCTAAGGCCAGCTCCGCTTGTCTTTTAACCATCAACAATTCAAGAGGGCCCAGGAAGGCTCCACAACCAATTGCACCCTGATTCAGGTGACCCCGAGGGCACAGATAAACCTCCAAGTGGCCTCAACGACTCTCAGAAAGAATACTAATGACCAGATGATTGCAAGGAATATAAAGAGCCGAGGTGGCGCAGCGGTTAGAGTGCAGTACTGCAGGCCACTTTAGCTGACTGTGATCCGCAGGTCAGCGGTTCAAATCTCACCGGCTCAAGGTTGACTCAGCCTTCCATCCTTCCGAGATAGGTAAAATGAGGACCCAGATTGTTGGGGGCAATATAAATATATACATTGCTTACTGGTGTAAACCGCTTAGAGAGTGCTTGCACCGTGAGGCGGTATATAAATCTCACAAATAAATAAATAAGGAATATAAATCCTTCCATCCTCCACAATTCAGTCAAAACTGAAGAAGCTTCTTGAATGAGAAGAGCCGAGGTGGCGCAGCGGTTAGAGAGCAGTACTGCAGGCTACTGATCATTTGAGTTCAGCAGTTCAAATCTCACCGGCTCAGGGTTGACTCAGACTTCCATCCTTCCGAGGTAGGTAAAATGAGGACCCAGATTGTTGGGGGCAATGTAAAATATATACATTGCTTAATGGTGTAAACCGCTTAGAGAGTGCTTGCACTATGAGGCGGTATATAAATATCACTAATAAATAGATAGATAGATAGATAGATAGATAGATAGATAGATAGATAGATAGATAGATAGATAGATAGATAATAAATAAATAAATAAATAAATAAATAAATAAATAAATAAATAAATAAATAAATAAATAAATAAATAAATAAATAAAACGTTTTCAAGGGGAAAAAAACCTTGGCTTTTGAAAAAGCACCTTTGGGACAACCATGACCTGGGTGACTAAGAATCTCCATAGACAATCAATCATTCAATTCTTTATTATGCTCATAGACCAGCATAAACCCAGGGGGCCGATATTCCTTCACTATTCGTCTCTGGATTTTGGCATCCGGCCACCAAGAAAAAACATCTCCAAGCACCACTGGTGGCCCCAAGGGATTTTTCTTCTTTCAAAACACAAACTAGACGAGCAACTGTTAGTTTCATCTTTTGGCTTGAATCAAAGAGGCAACTGACAATGAACAAATCGTTGGTGATCGTCGGAGCTTGTTCCCTTGACAAAGGAATAATGGGGGGGAGGAGAGAACCAGGAGGCATCTGATTCCTGCCATAAAACACCGCCGTTTGTGTCGTGTCCATTGTTAATCACAATTTCCCATTTCCCCAGAGAAGTACTTTCTATTTTGAAGTGGAGGCATCAAAATGAGAACCGTCTCCCGGCTTGATAGATTTAAACGTGGTCGAGGACTAAAGAGGCCCACTGCGGTACAGATTACTACTGTTTATACAGCTTTACAGAGGAAACCGTAAAGTGCTCTTTAGATGAAATCGGTACATATTTGCACATTAACGTAATTTAATCATAACACTCATATTATCACTTCGTTCTTAGCAGGAGGTCGGGAGGGGGTAAGGGTTCGACAAACGCTGTTTCCATTTCGAGGGGATCAAGAGCGTGTTCCCCGTGCCATGGAAATGCGAATGCTCCGTTGGATATCGGGCATCTCCCTTTTTGACCACATCACAAATGACACCTCAAGGGACGCGGTGGCTCAGTGGCTAAAGACGCTGAGCTTGTCGATCGAAAGGTCGGCAATTCGGCGGTTCGAATCCCTAGCGCCGCGTAACGGAGTGAGCCCCCGTTACTTGTCCCAGCTCCTGCCAACCTAGCAGTCGAAAGCACGTAAAAAGAAATGCAAGTAGAAAAATAGGGACCACCTTTGGTGGAAGGTAACAGTGTTCCGTGCGCCTTTGGCGTTTAGCCATGTCGGCCACATGACCACAGAGACGTCTTCGGACAGCGCTGGCTCTTCGGCTTTTATTTATTTATTTATTTTGTGAGATTTATATACCGCCTCACCAGTGCAAGCACTCGCTAAGCGGTTTACACCAGTAAGCAATGTAATATTATATTGCCCCCAAGAATCTGGGTCCTCATTTTACCTACCTCGGAAGGATGGAAGGCTGAGTCAACCTTGAGCCGGTGAGATTTGAACGCTGACCTGCAGATCACAGTCAGCTAAAATGACCTGCAGTAATGCCTCTAACCGCTGCGCCACTTCGGCTTTGAAACGAGATGAGCACCGCCCCCTAGAGTCGGGAACGACTAGCACATATGTGCGAGGGAGAACCTTTACAAATGACACCATTCAACAGTATTTTGGTGTGGCACCAATTACAGAGAAGATGAGAGAAGGCCGCTCCACTGGCATGGACATGTCCAGAGATCAGCACCTTCCATCGTTGCCAAGACTCCTGCCAACTAGAAGTCAATGGCCGGAACCTCGCGGGCATCCAAAACAAAGATGGCAAGATACCATCAACAAAGATATGCAAGCCGTGGGCCTGCATCCTGGAGACACAGCTGACCGTGCAAAGTGGCCTTCAGTGATCCGAAAAGTGGACCCTGACTGGTGGGAATACGTAGGAAGAAGAAGAAGAACAGTGTGTTCCCCATCCTTATGCCTTGCATTCCTTCCCAAAAATATTGAGAGGGGTTCGTAAAGAAGAGAGGAACATCTCAAACATGGTTGGGGAGGAATTATTTATGTTTGAAGCAAAGCCGTTTGCAGGTAAGTCCTCGACTTACAACCGTCATTTAGCCCTAAATTTGTATTGCTAAGCAAGATGTTTGTTTATAAGCATAGGTTTATAGGCATTTATATTTTTATTCTTTACACGTTTAAAAATGTTCTCAAGTGATTTACCAAATTATGGGCAGAGGTGAGAATGTAAAAGAATGAGAGATCTTAACCATCTTTCATCTACTTGCGTGCAAGTCCTGGTTTGGTTCTCAGATATCGGAGGATTTCCGAAAAAGTTCTTCCACATGGTTGCAATTTGTAAAGAGAGAGGAAGTCAGATCTGCTTACTGTCATAAAGCCTTGGGACGCAGGGATGAAATCCAGCAGGTTCGGACAGGTTCTGGAGAACCGGTAGTGGAAATTTTGAGTAGTTCGGAGGACCAGCAAATACCACCTCTGGCTGGCCCCAGAGTGGGGAGGGAATGGAGATTTTGCAGTATCCTTCCCCTGCCATGCCCACCAAGCCACGCCCACCAAGCCACACCACGCCCACCAAGCCACACCCACAGAACCAGCTAGTAAAAAAATTTGGATTTCACACTGCTTGGGAGATAATGCTCGGCCAGTGGTTTTTCTATTTTTGCCACTTCCTTCTGTAGTCTGGTATCTTTCTTTTTTTACGGTGAAAGGCAGGGGGAAGGAAGGATGTAAAATACTAACCACTTTAGTCTTTCAAGGGCCTGGAAATCGAATTTGTCCTTTCATTCATTGGGTTCCATAAATTCCCCCAAATACAAGGACAGAAAATCAATGCTCAAGAGAGATAAACCAGTCCCCTCCCTACTCACTGGAAGGAAAAGCTCGAGTTGTATCAGATCTCATATAAGGTCTGGCGTAGCATGTCAATTGTGTTTTTCCAAGAAGACTTATGTGTGTTGGGGGGAAGGGCTGGGCAATGAGAAGGTCTTGAATAGCTGACATAGGGGAGGGGAGGGAAGGGGAGAGGAGAGGAGAGAGAGAGGAGGAGGAAGGAGGAGGAGAGAGAGAGGGAGAGAGAGGAGAGAGAGAAGGAAGAGAAGAGAAGAGAAAGAGAAGAGAAGAGAAGAGAAGAGAAGAGAGAGAGAGAGAAGAAGAGAAAGAGAAGAGAAGAGAAGCTGTCGGTTTCTGATTAAGGATGGATAAGTCTATTTCTTTTGTCAAATCCATCACAATTGGCAAAAAATTATCTTTAACCATCTGTAATATATTTGGGGCCTTTAGTATTCATTATTCCCAGCTGCAATTCCATTTGCAATGTTTTTTCCTAATGCATAGATTTATCCAACCATTTCCCCCAATTCTTTTCATGAATATAAGAACTGTTGTTGCATAATTCTCTCTCTCTCTCTCTCTCTCTCCTCTCTCTCTCTCCTCTCTCTCTCTCTCTCATCTCTCTCTCTCTCTCTCTCTCTCTCTCTCTCTCTCTCTCTCTCTGTCTATCTATCTATCTATCTATCTATCTATCTATCTATCTCTATCTCTCCCTCCTTTTCTCTTTCTCTTTCTCTCTCTCGCTCTTGTCTCTCTGTTTCTTCTCTCTCTCCTCTCTCTCTCTCTCTCTCTCTCTCTCTCTCTCTCTCTCTCTCTCTCATATCTGTCTGTCTGTCTGTCTGTCTGTCTGTCTGTCTGTCTTGTCTGTCTGTCTATCTCATCTCTATCTCTATCTCTAGCTCTATCTCTATCTCTATCTCTATCTCTACCCTCCCTCCCTCCCTCCCTCTCCCTCTCCCTCTCCCTCTCCCTCCCTTTCTCTTTCTCTCTCTCGCTCTTGTCTCTCTGTTTCTTTTCTCTCTCTCTCTCTTCTCCTCTCTCTCTCTCTCTCCTCTCTCTCTCTCTCTCTCTCTCTCTCTGTCTCTCTGTCTTTCATCTGTCCTCCCTCTTCCCTCTGTCTCCCTCTCCCTCTTTCTCCCTCTCTCTCTCTCTCTGCCTCTTTCTCATAATCAGCATTGCAACTCTTAGAGGATGGTCTATTTCAGATGATAAATATTGTATGCTGCCCAGAGTCAACTTGATTGTGAGACAGCTGGCTCTCTAAATACAATTTACAAAAATCAAAGAAATAAATAAATACATTTCGGTGGTGCAGTGGCTGAACTCTGCCAACGTAGAACGTTTAGAGAAAAAACTAAAGTGTCCTCCGTCCTCCATCTTCACGCCTATCCTCACAGGGGACCTGATGCAAAACTCCCTTCGGAGAAGAGCCTCCCAAGCCACCTGCCCATGTTTCTGGAATGCCAGAAGTTGGCAATCAAAGTTAACAACCACCGAGGGATCTCACAAGCAGAGAAAAGCTGTAGTTGAGAGAGGGAGGGCAGAGGGGGGGGGGAGAGTAGATACATATTGAGTTGAGACTCTAGAAGAGTGCAGAGAAGAGCACCAAAGATGATTAGGGGACTGGAAGCTAAAACATATGAAGAACGTTGCAGGAACTGGGTATGTCTAGTTTAATGAAAAGAAGGACTAGGGGAGACATGATAGCAGTGTTCCAATATCTCAAGGGCTGCCACAAAGAAGAGGGAGTCAAGCTATTCTCCAAAGCACCTGAAGGTAGAACCAGAAGTAATGGGTGGAAACTAAACAAGGAGAGAAGCAAACTAGAACTAAGGAGAATTTCCTGACAGATAGAACAATTAATCAGTTGAACAGCTTGCCTCCAGAAGTTGTGAATGCTCCAACACTGCAAGTTTTTAAGAAGATGTTGGATAACCGTTTGTCTGAAGTAGTGTAGGGTTTCCTGCCTAGGCAGGGGGTTGGACTAGAAGACCTCCAAGGCCACTTCCAACTCTGTTGTTGTTGTTGTTGTGTTGTTGTTGTTGTATAGGGTCTCCTGCCTGAGCAGGGTTGGATTAGAAGACCTCCAAGGTCCCTTCCAACTCTGTTTATCTGGAATGAAAAATGGATAAGTTAAAAACATGCTGCATTTTACTCAGGGTGATTCCCAAATTCCAGGTCTCTGTGTGCGTTGACTGAGATTGAGTTTGCTCATTTGAATTCCAATTGCCTACCTTCGCCCTCAATTGCTCTCGTTATTCTCAGGGTAGTTCCTTGTCACCAAATCTGATTAGAAATGCAGCCTACCTACATTATCCTTTTGCTACAAGGATTCCTGATGAGGTGAAATGGGATAGCCCACCCGAGACATTCAGGAAGGTCAAAACAATGGTGAAGAAGTAGGAGACGACAGAAAGCTTAGCAGCCAGAGGAGAAAACAAAGACACGTTCTCGGCCCCAAATGAACCTGGTAAGCCAAAGAATCAGAAAGTTGAGAATAATTTGTCTGGAAACAAGCATTATTACAACAGGTTTGGGGACATACCACCATTACAACCGGCAAATCTGTTTCTAGAGCTTATTATTACATCCCCTTTCATTAATCAAATTTTAGCCACACTTGCCAAGTTCCCACAACATGTTAAGCTAGAGAGTTGTACAAGTAAGACCACACCTAGAATCCTGCATCCAGTTTTGGTCACCATAATATAAAAAAGATGTCGAGACTCTAGAAAGAGTGCAGAGAAGAGCAACAAAAGTGATGAGGGGACTGGAGACTTAAATATCTATCTATCTATCTATCTATCTATCTATCTACTATCTATCTATCTATCTATCTATCTATCTTTTAAAAAATATCTTATTCAGTTTTTAAGCTTAAAAAACATACATAATAACACACGACATCAAAGAGAAAAAAGAAAAGAAAAGAAGAAGAAAAAGTTAAGAAAAGGGAGAAAAAAGGAAAAAGAAAAAGAAAATACAAACACTAATACACAAAAAATAGCATTTCATTTTAACAGCTATACCTTGTGAAACTGAATCAGTTTTGCAATAAATCTTACTACATTGGTTGCTTTTAACCTTTATCCCTTTTACTATTTTCCTTCAACTAACCCTATCTATCTATCTATCTATCTATCTATCTATCTATCTATCTATCTATCTATCTATCTATCTATCTATCTATCTATCTATCTATCTTTCCATTCATTCATTCATTCATTCATTCATTTATTATCATTCATTCATTCATTCATTCATTCATTCAAATTTATATGCCGCCCAACTCCCAAGGGATGAACGGTTGCAGGAACTGGGTATGGCTAGTCTAGTGAAGAGAAG
>JALIGW010000072.1:2627500-2649796 GCA_023053685.1 Diadophis punctatus similis | reverse complement strand
AGGAGTGGGCCATTGAATAGGGCCAGCTACCCAGCCTCTTATTCAGATAATGCTGATATGTATATGTTTTATATTAATTTTTAAATAGAAAAAAACCTCTCCTTAAAAAGTTAAATGAACCACAAAGAAATGACTTAAAAGTTGGTTTGACCTCTGGAGGCATCTATAGGAGGGAACAAGTAGAATAATAACAATTGCTATGACATTGCTTTGGAAAGCAAATTCCAAGCCTTACATAGTTGCATATGACTTTACAGCTGAAGTATGGAAAGGCAGAGCTTCGCTTGTCATTTTGATGTCACTGTCATTAGGAATGACATCTATATTAGAATAGTAGTGACTGTAATGCACTCAGTTTCTTTCTATATACTTTTTTGTAGGCTCTAGAATGCATTCTGGATTCAGTCTACTCTGGAATTTTCATATAAATTCCTTTTTTTGTACGGGTGGGAATGAAAACCAATTAGCTCTTTTATTCACTTAGGTAGAATACCTACTGATTTGCTATATCTATATCCATTTTCCATTCTAGTAGTTGGAGAGTTCTGATGTCATCATTTCTGATGAAGAAAATAGTGGCAATCAGAGGAAGTAATCCATATATATGTGTGTTTGTGTGTGTGTGTGTGTGTGTAACATTTTTTGCTGATAAATGAAAATAAAGGGAGACTATTATAGATCTATTTCGAACTATTTTGCTCTCGTCAGATAGCCATACCCGTAGTGGGAATTGAACCTGGGCAGTCTGCTTGTAAGGCAGAAGTTTAACCTCTAGGCCACAAGGTTCTCTTCCCTATCAGCTCTTCACCAGGAAAGGGTTATATATGTTTATTCTGGTGAGTCATCCTGGTGTATGGAAGGAAACATCACAGCTTCCTTTTGCCTTTCAGCACCTCCTGGGACCATCCAGGCAGTTTTCTATAGTCGACAAACTATATTGTCTATATGTGTAACATTTTTTGCTGATAAATGAAAAAATATGTATGTATATGTATATACAAAAACAAATAACAGACTTTACTAGGACCATGCATATATATTCATCGGTATTTTCATAGATTATTTTCAGAATGTACAGTATTCAGATATTGCACTTGTTTTACAGCTCTTTAAAAAAAACCTGACAAACACAGTCACTCATCTTAACTACTGGGTAATACAAGAAGAGGCCGATTTTCATTCCAGTCAGCTGAGTTTGTAAAGTACTTAAGATGTTTGGAAGAGGTCTATAAATGTCACACACATGTATATGGCCATGCTGGCTTATTATTCTTCCAAGCAACACACTGAATATCTTTAAGAAAGGATATATGTGTTTTATTAAGAGACTTCTCCTTCTGCTTGAAAGTCCAATGATTCATTAATCTAATTGTACAACCACTAGATTATTGTGAGCTCAAAATTATCATTTGTGTAGCCTCAGAAGTCTTTTGGGGAGCTACAGCTCTCAAAGGGCCTGTCTCTCCTGGGTTCAAATGAGGTTTCTATTTCTGTTTTTTTTACATGTGAGGCAACTGTGCTTCCTCTTTGAGGATCTGATTGATAATGCCACCTCTTCCATTCTTTGTACAAACAAATGAACTGGAGGGAGGGATTTTCCCCCTCCCCTTGATATTATGAATCAATATGAAAGCAAACTGAAAGAGCAGTGGAGAGGCCATTACTAAGGAAAGAGAAAACAGAACCTAACCAGAGGGCAAAAGGGATGCAGATTTGCCCCAAATGTGCAAATATATAACTGTAAATGCTAATCCAGAAATTTAATGTATGGTAGGAAAATCTAACTGTAGAGCAGAAAACTCTGTAATGCTACATTGTTCAGGCACCCCAACTACTGTCCATGTTCTGGTGGCATGGGAAGAGGAAGGAAAAAAGGTCAAAATGATGGCTGCAATGATAAAGGTGAAGCACGGCCCTTTTTTTACATGTCATAACAAATGTAGACAAGAATGGGGCTTTGATTGCATAGTCATGGCTGCCATTTTGACTTCTTTGACTTCCTCAGATAACACTCCATCTCTTGATGGCTCTGCCCTGCTCTTTATCTTTAAATTGAGTGCTATATATAATAAAAGAGACAAATGCCAAGGAGGAAATAAGCCAACAATGTGTGCAATCATCTCTCCTCTAATTCTAGGGTCAGCTGCAGAGTTGGCATTAGATCATTCTCACTCCTGCTATCTCCTCTTGGGATTCAATATCTTTCACAGGGTAGAACCCATATTCCCCAAGGCTCTCACAAGCTGTATAGAGCAGGGAAATTCCAGAACAATGTTGGATTTCACCGGCTGTACTATAGCTGTCATCTTAGAATTTATATTGGAATTGATATTCCAATTCCTTCCCTCTCAGTCCAGAATAAACACTTCTTTTTGAACATTTCTAAATGATTCCCCAAGAGATTATTAAAGTTACAGTTTTACATTGTCCAGATCAAATGTCTTTTGGACATTATCCTCAACTTTCCCCCAGTTCTTATATATCCTTCAGCTTCTAGCCCTTTCCCCAAATTTGACCTTCTAACTTGGAGGACCTTCTAACTTGACCTTCTAGCTTTCACTTTCTGTAATGTAGTAATTCCTTATTGTTAGTATGTGACTTCCATCATTAAACATGATTAAACATTTTTTTATTTATTATTTGAAACATATTGTTGTTGTTAGTTGCGAAGTCATGTCCGATCCATCACAACCCCATGGACAATGTTCCTCCAGGCCTTCCTGTTCTCTACCATCCTCTGGAGTCCATTTAAGCTCACCCAGACTGCTTCAGTGACTCCATCCAGCCATCTCATTCTCTGTCGTCCCCTTCTTCTTTTGCCCTCAATCTTTCCCAGCATTAGGCTCTTCTCCAGTGAGTCCTTCCTTCTCATTAGGTGGCCAAAGTATTTGAGTTTCATCTTCAGGATCTGGCCTTCTGAAGAGCAGTCAGGGTTGATCTCCTCTAGGACAGACTGGTTTGATCGCCTTGCAGTCCAAGGGACTAGCAGGAATCTTCTCCAGCACCATAGTTCAAAGGCCTCAATTCTTTGGTGCTCAGCCTTTCTTATAACTTTCACAGCCATACATTGCAACTGGGAAAACCATAGCCTTGACTATACACACTTTTGTTGGCAGGGTGATGTCTCTGCTTTTTAGTATGCTGTCTAGATTTGCCATAGCTTTCCTCCCCAGGAGCAAGCATCTTTTAATTTCTTGGTTGCAGTCCCCATCTGTGGCAATCTTGGAGCCCAGGAAAATAAACTACCTCCATTTCTTCCCCATCTATATGCCAGGAATTGAGAGGGCTAGATGCCATGATCTTAGTTTTCTTAATGTTGAGTTTCAAGCCAACTTTTGCACTCTCCTTCTTCACCTGCATCAAGAGGCTCTTTAGTTCCTCTTCACTTTCTGCCATTAGAGTGGTATCATCTGCATATCTGAGGTTGTTGATATTTGTCCCGGCAATCTTAATTCCAACTTTTGATTCATCTAGCTCTGCCTTTCTCATGATGTGCTCTGCATATAAGTTAAATATAAGTTGTAATTTATATGGATGCCTATATTATACATAATAATCCTAGACATCTCATGATAATAACAATATCAACATAAATAAAATTGGATCAATGCTATGACAATGATGTATATCCCAACTGCAGCACCGCAACTTCCATGAACTCTACACTTACACTTGCATTTGCTGGGTTCACTTCTACCCAAGACAAATGCCTGGTCTTCATTTTCTCTCTGGAAAGAGAGAACTAGTACAGTGGGGGCCTTATTTTTAAATGGGCTGCAAATTAGATTTGTAGATTTGGGTACATGAGAAGACCTAATAATTCCCTTTGTCTGTTTGGATGATGAATATATCTACTTATTAATATAGGATATATTTGCATGAAAATGTTGAACTCTGAGAAGCTTTTAGAGCCATAGAATTTTAACAAAGTCTTAACTATACCAGGTAGCTTTCTACATTTGACAGTCATTCCTGGATATTCTGAAATGTTTCTTAAGCAGCTTGTGCAGTGGTCTCTGCTAACAAAACATTTCTTTTTCTTTTTCTATGCCTTTCAATCCTTTGTGACCTCAGCCATATGCTTTTATTTTAGTTTATTTATTCCCTTACTTGCTGGTTATTGCTATGTTATCTGAATGATTATCATTAATTATTTCATCCTTAGCATAAAAAAAGCATTACCATCTTCGCTTTTCAATGTGTCAAATGGAACAATTACTTCTGTTCAAGGGCAAGCAGGAACTGTATGGAGAAATCAGAAACCTTGATTATTCTGATTTCCTGCACTATTCAAGTTACCTTATGGCAATTCAATATCAGGGCTTTCTCTTTCTCTTTTCACCAACAAATCTGGAGTTTTGTAAGCTATTGAAATATATTTATTCTGCTAAAATGCAGTTGTCTGCATTTGAATAAAAACCATGTAATGATATTTCTGTTTGGAACTTTAGTTAGAAGGATTATAATATCAAAGTCTGAGGGATGTCAAAGACTAGAAAGAACGATCTTAAATTTAAGCTTAAGTTTAATTGTAAGATTTAGAGGTAGGCACATGGATAATATTTCCAAGTGAAAGCATGGGAAGAGGGATAGCTATTTTAAATTCTGTCCCTTAAATTCTCTATGAAAAAAGGAGAGAAAAAAAGCAAAAAACAGCAAAGATGGATGGATTCAGTTGCAATAGTGATGAGTCCATCATTGGAATACATGAAGAACCAGGGCATACTAGGTCAGAGACATATTATGGAGAAAATCTGTCTAGGTGTCTATGGAGATTCTCAGTCATCTAGGTCATGGTTGTCCCAAATGTGCTTTTTCAAGGGGCAATTGGACTTTCTGTTTTTTATTTGAAGACCTTTTGCTTCTCATCCAAGAAGCTTCTTCAGTTCTGACTGGATGGTGGGGAATGGAAGGATTTATCCCCCTTGCACACAGTTGGTCTTTTGCATTCTTTTAGAGAGTTTAAGGTCACCTGGAGGTTTATCGTGTCATCACAGATAAACAGAGGCACCCGGCGGCTTAAGGCAAGAGGCTTAAGGCAAGATGCCGCCACTTCTGGCATCCCCGCGCCTCTGCTCCGCGGTCCCTCCTGCGTGAGCCCACCAAAGAAATATCGGAGCAGCGATAGAAGCAGCAGCGACAGTAGCGCACGCTCTCCTTCCCTGCCGGCGCTGCGGTCGGGAACTCAGTCGGGTGGCTGGAGCCCTGCGGGAAACGGCGACAGAGGCTCCTTCTTCCTCTGAGGGGAGGGGAGGGGAGCAACCCACCCACCTATCTCGCTTCCACTTGGCATCTTGGAAGAGGACTGGGCGAGGGAGAAAGGAGCCACGGTGGGGATTGGTTTGCAGGGAGAAAGAAGAGAGAGAGAGAGAGAGAGAGAGAGAGAGAGAGGGAGGGAGGGAGGGAGGGAGGGAGGGAGGAAGGAAGGAAGGAAGGAAGGAAGGAAGGAAGGAAGAAAGAAAGAAAGAAAGAAAGAAAGAAAGAAAGAAAGAAAGAAAGAAAGAAAGAAAGAACAAGGAAGTTAGGAAGTTAGGAAGGAAGGAAGGAGAAGAAAGAAAGAAAGAAAGAAAGAAAAGAAAGAAAGAAAGAAAGAGAAGTTAGAAAGGAAGGAAGGAAGGAAGACAGACAGACAGACAGACAGACAGGAAGGAAGGAAGGAAGGAAGGAAGGAAGGAAGGAAGACAGACAGACAGACAGACAGACAGACAGACAGACAGACAGACAGAAAGAAAGAAAGAAAGAAAGAAAGAAAGAAAGAAAGAAAGAAAGAAAAAAGAAGGAAGTTAGGAAGGAAGGAAGGAAGGAAGAAAGAAAGAAAGAAAGAAAGAAAGAAAGAAAGAAAGAAAGAAAGAAAGAAAGAAAGAAAGAAAGAAAGAAAGAAAGAAAAAAGTTAGGAAGGAAGGAAGACAGAAAGAAAAAGAAAGATGGTAAGAGGGGTAGTCTTATTCGGCGAGTATATCCCAAACTCTACATTTGAACTGGAAAAGTTGGGGGTCATCTTATACGCCCAGATGTCTTATACACCGGAACATACGGTAGATTATTTCTTCAATGTAGCAACAGTTAGAAGCAATTTCATTTCCAGCAGCAGACAAGCTTTCAGTTCAGAGTTCAGGACATAGAGAACAGAGTGGACTGGAGAGCAGAGTGAGGTGAGCCACGCCCAGCCTTAAGCTTAAGTTTTCAGTTTCGATTCTCTGCACAGACTCAGATGTGGTTAGCTCCCATTGGCTGACTTAATTGCTATGCCTGTTCATTGGCTAACCTTGTTAACATTGGCTCTCCCAGTCATGAATATTCTAACATAGTTTCACTTATATTTATAGACTAGATTGTTCTAATTTATCAGTGAATCATTTATAGAAACTGGGAAAATCCAGAGTTGTTATGTACAGATTTTGTAGATATTTTTTCCTGCAATAATCATATATTTCTAAGCAGTTTATATGAGTACGCAAATATGTACCCTTTTCTACTCAATTACACTTGGCATTCATTTTCTCCTATGCATGTTCTTAATGTACAATTTTGAAAAACAACTTCCTTTAATAGATTTCATGAAATACAACTTAACAGAACATATGTTTCTGTAAGTAAAATAGAATATTTGAGTAAGGGATGAGTCCTGTTGAATTCATGGGCATGTCCGTGCTGTTTCTCAGCAGCTATATGGAAGTGGTTTGCTGTTGCCTTCTTTGAAATCATTTGGCCATTTTCTAGTCCATCACATGGATAACTCTGGTGGTTTCCCAATCAAATGCTAACCAAGTTTGATATTGCCCAAGATTAGTGATGGTCAGCTAAAAACTGCTGTCTAGCTGGGCTTTTTCTGTAAAGGTTTCCTGATGTTTGTTAACTGCTCAATAGTTGCAGGTGGCCAGAGGCACAATTTATTTTTAATATTTCTGCACTAGTTTTTCATGGTAAGGTCAATTACAAAAAACAAAACTAAACAGAATCTTTTTAACTTTCTTCCTTGGGAGATGGGGATTAAGAAACACATGGAATGGTTGGCTGGGATAGTTGATTTGATTTCAAAAGTCTTTATAAAAAGAGGGCTTGGAAAAATGAGATCCAAAAGGTGTAGAAAGGATTACATAAATTCAGCTTGTTGGTTCACCTAATGTGGCCTCAAAACAATCTTAATGTACTTTTTGTAGAGTAAGTGAATTTCCCAGCTCCCAAATAACTATTTTTTTAAAGGAAAATTATTAGAAAGCTCTTCTGTATATCTTGCTAAATGATAGCCGAAGACAAATTTGTATTTGTATTTGTTTATTTGTCAAGCATATATGATTATAAGCAAAGTATAAACAGTAAAACATGATTGAATATATATATGTAATAGTACAAGCATGAATAAGAGTAAAAGAGTTATGAATATATGGGTACATTAGGACAGGAACGGTAGGCACGCCCCTTACCGACCTCTTAGGAATGGGGTGAGGTCGATGGTAAATAATCCGAGGTTGAAGTTTTTGGGGTTAGGGGAAGAAACTACTGAGTCAGGTAAAGTGTTCCAGGCATTGACCACTCTGTTGTTGAAGTCGAATTTTTTGCAATGAAGTTTGGAACGATTTACATTAAGTTTGTATCTATTGTGAGCTCATGTATTGTTGCGGTTGAAGCTGAAGTAGTCGTTAACAGGTAGGACATTGTGGCAGATAATTTTGTGAGCTACACTTAGGTCAGACCGAAGGCAGCGTAGTTCTAAATTTTCAAGTCCCAAAATTTCAAGTCTGGTTTCGTAAGGTATTCTGTTATGAACAGAGGAATGTTATACTCTTCTTGTGAAGTATCTCCAGAGAGATACTTCACAAGAACATTTTCAATTGTGTTAATGTCTGATATGTAGTGTGGGTTCCAGACAGATGAGCTGTAATCAAGGATCGGTCTAGCAAATGTTTTGTATGCTCTGGTTAAGAGTACAATGTTACCAGAGAAGAAGCTACGCAAGATTAGGTTAACCACTCTTAATGCCTTCTTAGCTATGTTGTTGCAGTGGGCTCTGGCACTTAGATCATTAGAGATGAATACTCCAAGGTCCTGTACTGAGTGATGATCATCATCGAGGTCATGATCATCAATGTGTAGTGAGGTGTACAGATTATAAAAAAATTGAACAGAGACCTAAGGGGGATCACCATATCATGCATGTCTCCATGCATAATATGGAAAAGGACCCAGATTTCGTTCCCAGCATGTCTCTTTAAAGCAGTGGTTCTCAACCTTCCTAATGCCGTGACCCACACCCTGCCCCCATGCCCCCACGACCCCACCGCGACCCACCCTGCCGCCGCACCCGCCACCATGACCCCCCTCCCGCCGCCCCATTTGGGTTCTTTTACCCTCTGCGCATGCGCAAAGCCTTCTGCGCATGTGCAGAGGGTAAAAGAACCCAAATGGTGGCATCCGGGCGAAGTCTCCCAACCCCTGTGAAAGGGTCGTTTGACCCCCAAGGGGTCGCGACCCACAGGTTGAGAACCACTGCTTTAAAGGATTATCAACAAACCACTTTAGAGTCCTTGAAGAACCATTGTCATAAGGGAATAGAATAGAATAGAATAACAGAGTTGGACGGGACCCTGGAGGTCTTCTAGTCCAACCCCCTGCTTAGGCAGGAAACCCTACACCACTTCAGACAATAAACATGTGTAAAAAGTGTTTGTATGCCAAAACGAATAGAACATTTTCCAGTGTGTGTTATTTTCTTAAAAATTATGTTGATGACAACACCAAAATTACATTAATGTGCTAAATGTTTCTTCTTATTTTTGTTAATTCACATACCATATTTTGGAGGGTTTTGTCAAGGTTGCCTAATTTAGCCAGTAATGTGAAAATAAATAATAAAATAAAAATAAAATAAAATAACCATATACTATAGGGAGGAGAGACACTAATAGAAAAAGGATGCAGTAACTTAGTGCATGTTAGCAGATCACTTCCTGGGCACCGAAATGTTCACTGGATAGTCAGGTAAGTTATTGTGCTCATTAAATTGCACCACCAAGAAGTCAACAATGATTCAGCAAAATGGTTTTGTTTGTATAGTGGAGTAGACGTCTGATAGATTTCCAGTCAAACATTTATGGCTAAATGGATGAAGATTTTAACATCCCAGCCTAATAAAAAAACCTCATACTGTGTGATTAAATAAGAGGGAAAGCCGTAAAAAAAAAAGAGGAAGTGTAATGACGATAATATGTAGGTCAGTTACAATTTAATTGTCATTGCACTTCATTGCGAACATATCAATTCTCTGCTGCTTAGTTGAGCAGAAAACAACAACTTAGCATGTACAGTCAGCGTACTGTCTCTGTCCAACTCCCGCTTCCATCACCTGCTTCCGATGACTTCCTTAACAGCCGCATGAAGGCTTCCTGCTTTAATAGGATAATCTTGCTGAAAGCTCCTGCTGATTGTGGCCTCCCTTTGCTCAATGCATCAGTGATCAGTAAATTTACTTCGTGCTTGGCACAGATGCTAAAATTAGATTTTGTTTGCATTACAACTTTCCAGACTCCCACCACAAAAAACACCTGCCTAGAGATTTAGACTGTTTTGCTTTAATGCCTGAAAGAAGGATAGCCCTGCAGACAATGTCCTCACTTGTTGCATTGAAAGAGCACAAGTAAATAGCCCTAGCAATAATAACAACAACAACAAATATTATTATTCTAAATTCTAATGACCTTCTTGTCTTGACTTGTCTAATGACTTTCTTGAGTAGAAAGAATGTCCAGAAGTGACTTTGCAATCACATAATTACACGGTCATTGTAGATCATAGAGGATCAAAAGAACACAAATCTTTTTATGTTCCTCTCTTATTCTCAGTGTGTGTGTGTGTGTGTGTGTGTGTGTGTGTGTGTGTGTGTGTGTGTGTAATATGTGTGGGTATGTCATGCATATAAGAATTTTTAGATAAATATATGCCAAAGTTGTTATATGTATATTATGCATCTATACAAAATATATTCAAGTTTTCAAGAAGAGACTGGACTGCCATCTGTCAGAAATGGTGTAGGGTCTGCTTGGGCGGAGGGTTGGACCAGATGACCTACAAGATCCTTCCAACTCTATTAATCTGTAAAAAAAAGAGTAAAGTATATAAGTAACCATATTTTCCATATTTATCCTCCTCCTCCTCCTCCTCCTCCTCCTCCTCCTCCTCCTCCTCCTCCTCCTCCTCCTCCTCCTCCTCCTCCTCCTCCTCCTCCTCCTCCTCCTCTCTTATACTCCTTTCCCCAAAACTATACTATGAACCAAATCTAAATTTCAAGACTGTATTGCAAGCTAATTCTTATGTAGCTTATAGTGAATATGATCGTTCCAGTCTATTACCTCAGGACTCTAGTAAACTAAAATCTCTTATTCAATGCTCAGTTCCTGAGCACCTCATCCATACAGTTTTCTTGGCAACAATAAGAAAATGTTACCATTTTCCAAGGATCCTTTAAAAATCAGTCTAGTCTGTTTTCTGGGTTTTCTCATTGATGTAGTAACTTCAGCTGATCCTGTTTAATTTCTTATCCCAAGCAAGGTTCCTTACTTCCTGCCACTAGCTTATTTAGGGCCCTGGGTAATCTTTAATGTTAAATACTGACTTTAATACCTTATGCAGTGATGCTTGTATGGGCAATCAGGATTCATAATAAAGTTATTGTTGTTTCTTTTACACATGTACAGATTTTACCACTTTAAAAATTACATCTTAGTGTATAGTGTGCATATTAGAGATTCTCCATGTAAACTGCTTTGAACTCCTGGAAGAATGGTAGGATAGAAATCAAGTCACTCAATGAATAGAATGAGGGAAAACATCATTAAATTCTCACCTGGTCTTCTATTTATGATCCCTTCTTCTCCATAGTGGGCGGAGCGAGCCTCCAAGAATGGGATGATCCAATCCATCAGCCAATCAGGACTGAGTCTGACTCTATATAAAAGCTGTCACCCCGAAGGGCACCCCCTCTTTCGACTCAGTCCTAAGTCTGGGACTAGTGTTTCCTAACCTAGCAGGTTCTTCCACTAATCGTCTTATTCAACAACTTCTACGAATCAGTAAGTGAAAATTGACCCCACCAACTAACATCGTGAGTGGGGAGGGCAGCTGGTGTCCTGTGACAGCTGTCTGTCTTCTGGACTACTGCCCAGAGGATTGGATCGCGGCCTGGCCATATTGTTCCTGTGAAGTATCAATCATTATAAGTCACAGAAGCTGCCACGCTTGGGTGACCAACGGCCAGGGCGGCTCTGCCGCTTACCGCGGGGAGGGGAACCCTTCGTGACCATCTGTCAGGGCCTACCGTGCAACCTCGGTTCCCTCCTGAACGGCTTCAGTGTTTCGGCGCCTCTTATAAAAGCCTACATATCCTCTCATAGCTCCCTTGCTTCGCCTGAGGCCCTGGGCCTTCTGTCAGGCTGTACCGTTGTTTTTGGCGCGAACCGCCATTTACCTCAAGGCGTTCCAGGCCCGCCCTACAGCTGACGGTCGGGGGTGCTTCTACGCACGCGCAGAGCTCATCGCACTACTTTGCTTCTGACTGAGTGCGAAGAGGAGACATCAGTGCGCAGGCGCAGAACTCATCGAGGACCTTTGCCAGCGAAGTTCGACCGCCCGCCTGGCTAGCACCCCCCCACTGTTGCCTGCAGCCTCAGCTCACCAAGGGAGCATTTCGCCGTCGCCCGCAGCGGAGCCGCCCGCCCTCGGAGCTTCCAGATCAGCTGTCGGGCGGCTCGGAGGCACCAGCTGCTGTTCGGAGGCACGGCGCTCATTGCGCACGCGCGAAGGAGGCCTCCTACGTCACCAGGACTTCCCCTGCACGCCGGCCACCTCCGTCGGAGCCCAGCTGCTTGTCGGAGCCGGCGCGCATTGCGCATGCGCTCCCGAGGGCTCCGACGTCATCAGGGATTCCCCCTCTCGCCTTCCGAGCTTGAGAGCCCAGCTGCTCGTCGGCTGCCGCGCAAAGCGCTCGACCGCATCGGCAGTCCCCACGGCTTCAGCCCTGCCAGCTTCCTTATCAACTGTTGCTATGGCAGAGAGCGGCTCCAGGAAGAAGGCAAAGGCCAGCAAGGAGCCCGGGGTGCAGGACTCTGATGCCAGGGCGACTTCCGCTCCTCCCGCCTCACACAGGGACCGCTCCCCTCTGCGCCAGGCAGGAGCTGAGGCCAAGAGACCCTCTCACAAGGAGGGCGGCCACAAGGAAAAGGCAAAGCTGCCTGCATCAAGCTCTTCAAGCACCTCCCGCCCACGGGACAATGCAGATCCAGTGACCCCTCGATCCAGGCGGTCATCTGGGGCCCTATCACTGGATAACCCAAACCTTTGTTTGGGTGACGTAGACATTTGGGAGGAGCCCCAGGCATCGCGGGCTCCCTCCCCTGCTGTTCCGTCACTCACAGCGACCGCCATTTTTCAAAGCCCGGAGGTCCAGGCCCTCATCCAAATGGCAATCAGGGACAGAATCGCGGTGGGCATTAAACAAACATCCGTGCCAACGCCCTCCACTTCGGGCACTGCGACCGTCCCCACCCGGCCACGCCGTCCTCCTTCTGCGGCCGAGCGGGACCAACCTCTTGCCACCGAAACCATCGCATCCCCTCCCTCTCCAGAGTCGTCCCCCGACACTGAGGAGCCGGGTCGTGACCTTGACCTATCAGAGGACGAGGATGTTTCACCTGAACCTCCCGCAACCACGGGCCTTTTTAACCCGGCCCTATTTAAATCCCTGCTCCACAAGGCAAGGGCAGCGGCCAAGATGCCCCCGGTGGAGCCCAAGCCAGCCGGCGAGGAACAGGGCGATCCTCTCTTCGAAGAGACAACCTCGCAGGAGGAAGTTATTCCAGCGCCAAAACTCTTCATTACCTCGGTCACTAAGCAGTGGCAGACCCCGATCACGGGAGCAGCCCCGTCCTCCTTAGACAAACGGTACTTCAATGTGGCGCAAGGGCTGGCTCAGCACCTACCAGTTCCACTGGTGGATCCGCCCATTAAGGTGCTTTACTCAGCCAACCCCTTGCCGGGTGACTCTGAGGAACTCTTGCGCCCGGAGGACCACCGTACCGAACAGGCCATTTTGCGCTCCCATCAAGCGGCAGCTTGGGCCGTCCGGCCTCGTTCTTCTGCCGGACCTCTATCCGCTGGCTCAAGACACTGCAAGAGCAGTCCTCTGATGGGCGCACCCGCCAGGACATCAACAAATTACTAGCGGTGGCCCAGTTCACCTCGGATGCCACTCTGCAGAGCGCACGCTTTGCGGCAAGATCCATGGGGGCATCCGTGGTGGCACACCGGATGCACTGGCTCCGAGGATGGCAGTTGGACGCTCGCCACAAGTGGCGCCTTGCCACCTCGCCACTCCAGGGTCAGTCCCTCTTTGGGGAGGCTTTGGACCCGTACCTTGTAGAGTCCAAAGACAAGTGGAAGGTCCTCCTTAACTGTACCCGCAGGGGTCAGAACAAGCCCGCTACACCCCCTCCCGCTCCTCCGCCTCGCCGCCCTTACCGTGCCCCCAGATACCGGGGTAGATATCAGGTGGGTGGCCGTCAGAATCAGGGGCAGGACAGACCTAAGGCAGATCCTCCGGCCAAGCGCTCTTTTCGGGGTGCAGGCGGGCGCTCCTACCGCCGCTTCAAGTAGATCCCTCAGGCCTTCCCATTGAGGGTCGCCTGCGCTACTTTGCCGGGCGATGGGAAGATACCACCACGGATAGTTGGGTGCAGGAGACCATTCAATCGGGACTCACACTCGACCTCCTCTCCACCCCACCGGGATTTTTCATGAGGTGCCCCCAGTCCTCCGATCCCCAAAAGCGGTCTCTAATGCTAGCCGCTATCCAGCACCTGTTGGAGATTGAGGCCATCCAACGGGTTCCAGAGGACCAGCAGGGGCAAGGATTCTATTCCAATTTATTCCTTGTCGAAAAATCCTCGGGGGGGGGGGGGTGGAGAGCGGTCCTGGACCTCAAGCGACTCAACAAATTCGTCGCATATAAGAGGTTCAAGATGCACACGCTGCAGTCCATCCTAGCGTGTGTGCGCAAAGGGGACTTCATGTCCTCAATCGATCTGACAGAAGCGTACCTTCATGTCCCAATTCGGCATTCCCACCAAAAGTGCCTTCGCTTCTGTTACATGTCCAACCACTATCAATACTCCGCACTTCCATTTGGTCTCTCCTCCGCCCCGCGGGTCTTTACGAAGATCCTGGCTGCCCTTGCGGCGAGTATGCGGGCCATTCCCATTCGCATGCACTGCTATCTGGACGACATTCTAATCCTCTCGTCCTCTTATTCGCAGGCGGAGGTTGACCTTCAGCTAACCATGGAGTGCTTAGAAGAGCATGGCTTCTCCTTAAACATCGAGAAGAGCCAGCTCAGGCCCACCAACAGAATCACCCACCTAGGGGCTATTGTGGACTCCCTGGAGTGCAGGGTGTTCCTTTCCCAGGAGAGGCAGGACAATATCACCACTCTTGTCCAACAGGTGCTCTGCCTAAGGAGAGCGCCTTTGAAACAACTCTTGTCTCTCCTGGGGAAAATGATTTCGGCCATCCATATCACTCCCTGGGCGCAACTGCACTCCAGGGAACTACAATGGCTCCTACTACCCTTTCAAAGGGCGGGAAAGAGCAATTCATCGGCTAAAGTCTTGATCCCATCCTCTGTCCGTCGCTCTCTCCAGTGGTGGCGGTCCCCGGCGATATCCGAAGGGTCCAGCTTCTTCGAGCCGAGCCGGGTGACGGTGACAACCGACGCCAGCCTGCAGGGATGGGGGGCTCACGTCCTTTCCCATGTGGCCCAGGGAACGTGGTCTCAGCCGGAGACCCTCCTGAATATCAACATCCTCGAACTGAGAGCAGCATTCCGGGCTCTGCAGGAATTCCAGCCCGTCCTCCGCAACCGTCATGTCTTGTTGTTGACGGACAATGTAACCACCAAGGCGCACGTCAACTGCCAGGGTGGGACAGTCTCCAGGGGCCTAATGTCAGAAGCCAAAGCCCTGGGACTCTGGGCGGAGCGTCACCTGCTCTCGCTCCGGGCAGAACACATCTCGGGAGCAGACAACACAACAGCGGACTGACTCAGTCGCTATGCGGTGGACTCGGCGGAGTGGAGCCTGCACCAGGACATCTTCCAGCAGCTGGTGCAGCGATTCGGACTCCCGATTATCGACCTCTTTGCCACTCCCCAAAACGCCAAGCTCCCGAGGTTTGTCTCCCGCTACCGGTCCCACGGGGCCGAGGACACCGACGCCCTTCATTGCCCCTGGCCGAGGGGTCTTCTATATGCCTTTCCTCCTCTGGCTGTGATCCCACAAGTCCTCTGCAGGATTATTGCCGAGGAAACAGAGGTGATTCTCCTCGCCCCGCACTGGCCCAGGAGAGCGTGGTTCGCGGACCTCCGGTCGCTTTCGGCCAGCCCGCCATGGAGGATACCACCGACCGCGTATTCGCTCTCCCAGGGGTCCTTGACCCATCCGGACCCGCAGTGGTTCAAGTTGACCGCTTGGCACTTGACCGGCGCTGCCTAACTCATCGCGGGGTGCCCGAAGCCATCGTAGACACTCTTATGTCCTCCAGACGGGCATCGACTGACCGCATTTACGCTTCTACATGGAAGGCATTTTGTTTGTGGTGTTCGGCCGCCTCACTTTGTCCGGTGGACCTCACCATCGTGGGTATTTTACGCTTTTTACAAGCGGGCCTGGACAAGGGGTTGGCCCCCAACACCCTGCGTCGCCAAATGGCAGCACTCTCCTCCGTGCTCACCTGCGACACCGTAGACACACTGTCGGCTCATCCGCTGATACGGCGATTTCTGAGAGCGGCTTCCAACATCGCTCCGCCTGTCGTCCACAGGTTCCCGACGTGGGATCTCCCGCGGGTCCTTCTTGCATTGACGACAGAGCCCTACGAGCCACTACGCACCTTATCACTTCGACACCTCACCCTCAAGGTTGCCTTCCTGGTGGCCATAACTTCGGCACGTCGGATTTCGGAACTGGTGGCCCTATCGATCCGGGAGGACTTATGTGTATTCCACCCCAATAGGGTTGTTCTCCGTCTGGATCCAACTTTCATTCCGAAAGTGAATACACTCTTCCATAGGACGCAGGAGCTGGTCTTGCCCTCCTTTTATGCCCATCCCTCCACGGACTTGGAGCGTCAGTGGCATGCCGTCGACGTACGCAGGGCGGTTAAAATCTACAATGTACGCACCGCCCCCGTTCGGCGCTCGGAGGCAATGTTTGTTTGTTTCCATCCGAAATCCATGGGCAACAAGGCTTCGCCAGCGCTTATTGGCAGTTGGATTCGGGCGGTCATTGCTGACATTTACTGTGCGCAGGGCCTTCCACGTCCGGAAGGGTTGACCGCTCACTCGACACGCAGCGCGGCCACCATGACAGCGTGGTCGGCCAGGACTTCTCTGGAGGAAGTGTGCAGAGCGGCCACCTGGTCCTCTCCGGTGGCCTTTATAAGACATTACAAAGTGGACCAATTCGCATCGGCTGAGGCCGATTTTGGGATGCATGTCCTTCAGTCTGCCTTATCGGCTGGGGAACAGCATGAATAACCATCTGCCCTCCCTAGGGACTGAACTGCTTTGGCATGTCCCATTCTTGGAGGCTCGCTCCGCCCACTATGGAGAACGGGGCGTTGTTCCTTACCTGAACGCCCCTTCTCGTAGGGCGGAGCGAGCCTCCAGGTCCCTCCCTGTTGATTTCTTGCATAGAGTTCTAGTTATACATTCCTGCTGTTTAATAAAGTTTGGTTAGGTTGTTACACTATGGGTCTGACTCCGTCCTTCGTCTCAAGAGGGGGTGCCCTTCGGGGTGACAGCTTTTATATAGAGTCAGACTCAGTCCTGATTGGCTGATGGATTGGATCATCCCATTCTTGGAGGCTCGCTCCGCCCTACGAGAAGGGGCATTCAGGTAAGGAACAACGCCCCGTTCTATGAGCATTGATTATATTGGCTAGGAAGATGAAAGCTGAACCCCACAACAAATATGGGAAGGCTGTAATTGACAGGATCTATTTTGGTTTTGAAGTGTATTGATGTGGTGGAATACAGTCCAGAATTACTGGAGGAAGAGGCTATTTCACGGAGAACAAAGAGTCAAACAAGCTTGGAATCTTTGATATGCAGGAAGGGTGAAGGCGGATCCTCCCTAGAAGTTCACAGGGAATTTCTAATACCCATGTTTTCCTGAAAATAAGACTGGGTCTTATTTTCTTTTTGGCCCCAAAATAAGTACTAGGGATTATTTTTTGGGTGGGGTTTGTCTTTTTCACCCATATACAGGAGGCCCACTTCTTCTTCTTGCTTACAGCGGAGCAGGAGGTGAGGGGGTGGAGCTTCTCCACATACCCCATACCGGTTACCTCAGGGCCCCCACAGCCAGGCCACCCACATCCCAACACCTGCCTCATGGCGGTGGCACCAGCACACCACTCGGCCTCCTGCTCCATTTCTGCCAGCAAGCAAGTGGGCCAGAAGCCACATGGGCTCCTGCTGCACATGGCAATTGGCACTGCCATTGCAAGGCAGGTGTCGGGACATGTGTGGCCTGGCTGCAGGGGCCCTGAGGTAAGCTGGTGCAAGGTGTGTGGGGTAGCTCCATTACCAATGCACCACACCTCATGGCCGTGGCACCGCAAGCAACCAGACAGAATGGGTGGGTGGCTGGCTGCACAGGCTCTTAGGTATTTTGGGGGCAGGGCTTATATTAGACTCACACGTAAAAACATGGCAGGGCTTATTTTCGGGATTTTCGGGGAAACAGGGTTGTTATGCAGATTGTTGCCTTAATCTGGCAAGAGTTTTGTCTATAATTGAACTGCAATAAAGGAACTACTCTGAAGTAACTATTTCTGCCATTCTTGGTTCCTTGAGCCTGACATTACAGCTTGTTTAAATACAAATATACCTCTGTGGTTTGTCCAAATACAAATGTGACACTGCATTAACTGATACTCCATGTTTCAAATGTTACACCTGAATGCAATCTATTCCAACCTAAAAAGGAGTTGGAAAGATCATGTATAGTTAATTTCAAGTTTATAGGATGAATCCATGCAATGTCATCGGTAAATATTTCTTTTTTTTTTAAATTTAAATGATTTACATGGCTGTCCATCTCACCACAGTGACTCTGGGCAGCATGAATGGATTAAAACATTTGGCTCAAGTTTGAAAATGTTTTTTATGTTTTTTAATTTTTGACTGAGAGCCATTCAGAGTTTTGTTATAAAATTGAGGGCTAAACAAACAAACAAACAAACAAGCAAATAAATAAATAAATAAACACATGGTATAACTTATAAACCATGTGCCCAAATTTAAAAGAGCAGCAGAGCTTAGTTAACTGCCTGGACAAGGGGCTGTAGAAAATCAGAAGTAACACTGATATTTTAGATTTTTTTTAAAAAAAGCTGGGTAATTATATGTTCAGCTCTGCAACTTTGTAGGAGTGCAAATTCCCTTTTGTGAACAGTTAAGCCAATGAGTAAATTTCCCTGGTGGAGTAGAATGAGTTCTTAGTTTTATTTACCTTTTTGTTCTTATTGCCAAATCACTTTTTTAAAAGTCAAGTAATTATACCCACACATGCGCACACGCACGCACACACACACACACACACATATAAATGTGTAGGACTGCATGCTTAATAATAAAACTTGCATGATATATCTGAGAGCTATGTGGCTTTATGGATGTGCAGTGAGAAAATAATAATATTTTAAAAAGTGTGTTCTTGGATTTCCTGACTGTAGAAGTCTTCCCCTGTAAGGACTTAACTTTAATAAGAGCAGGAAAGATGGAGCAAAACACATTCTACAACTTTAATTCACTTCCATTAATAAGAATGGTGAGGTCGCTTGGTCTGGAACCACTGAATAGCACAGGGAAAGTAAGGAGATTGCAAAAACAGTAGTAGAATAATTTGGGGGGGGGGAAATGGGGAAGCTGGAAGAAATAGTGCAGAGGATGGTTTGAGGTTGCATTGTGTGCTGTGTGAGGGAATCAAACCCCAGAGAATCAGGATAATGTATTGGTGTACCTACCTCCTCAAGTTGTGATAAAATGGACAAAGAGTATGGTCCTTTTAGGCTTCTAAGAAGTAGATTTTTTTTTTAAAAAAGCTAATTAAATAAGTCAGGCTGCCATGGCAGCTTAGCCTGAGCTTCATCTTTAATGTTCTTTGGAACCCAGATCAGTGGTGACTTCTGCATCACAGTACTGTGCACTTTTGTTAATCTACTTAATTCCTTCAAGAATGTGGATATGACCAGCATACTCATTCTGATGCACAAAGAAAGCAAATAATGCTTTTCTCCAGCAGCTGCACTTGACAGTATTCCATACCTATATCAGACTGTGAAATAAATTTAGGTAGCTCATTAGATTCATGATTGATGAGAATGGAAGGAGAATGTGAAGTTACCCACTGACATTCATGCTTCCTCGTTGCTTTCAAATATCATCTCCTGTGCTGCTTTAGTTTTCAAGCACCTGAACCATGGGCTTTGACATCCATATTGGTGGGTCCCTTGCAGTACCCTATAAATCATTAGGGTAAGGAATTCAATGTAAATAACTGTTTATGAACAATTTGGATGTCCTCCCTAGTTATCTGTGTTACTGTTTTCTCAGTTCTACACATTTATTACATCTTTCCCCTGGCTTCTTGCTACATGAATTGCAAATGACAAGGAGCATTTTCCTCCTTGTTAATAGGGTCCCCTTAATATTTCTTGAGTCTGTTCCTTATTAAATTATGTTCACTTGGACTACATCAGTTTCATTTCACCCAGGTAAGAAGGCCCATGAGATACCACAAGGAAGAAGGTTGTAAGATTAATACCTCCTTTGGTATAGAAAAATGAAAAAAAATGTGCATATGCATTTTATTTTTTTAAAAAATAAGGAACCATGCAATATGGAAACACAGTGAGCCATGGTGGTCCCCAATCTTTAACTGAACTATCTGCCTGTTATTTCTACAACAAGATTACTTTTAAATCTCATTATTAGCTTCATTAGAGGTGTTACTTGCATCAATGGTTATAGTGGCATCCATAAAATGGGAGAGGTTAATGCAGACTTTGCTTTAAAAAAAAATAAATTAAAAATATGATCTGGAATTGAACATGCCATAGCCCAAAGTTTTATGACAACATAATTGGTAGTTAGTGTGAAATTTGTAAGACAAATAGACAACACTAACAGTAACTTCGATTGTCCTCCCCATGCCTCATATTTTCTTTTACAGCCACCAAAGGGCCTCATTAAAATACCAGTCAGCACCTCAGCAGAAAGAGACAGTACTTAGAATGCCCAAATAGGACAGAAAAATCTGCATTTTGTAAATTTGACATCTTTGATATATTATACCATGTAAAACCATTGCTTCAGTATCTTATGATAACACTTTAGTTCCTCTTATGAAACAAACCATTCCTTTGCCATTCAATGAAACAGTGCAGCCGAGGCAGAATGAAAAAATGCTGTAGACTATAAAGAAGACTAAATAAGCAAGCAGGTCAAAGTTGCCTTTTCTATAGGACAGGGCTGTCAAAATCCAGGCCCGCCGTCTAGATGCTTCACATGCTGGCCACGCCCATTTTAGCGAAGGGGGAAAAAGTCCTGATTACGTAACGTGATGCCACCGTGACAATGCGAGTTTGACATCCCTGTTATAGGATAGCAATAGCAATAGCACTTAGACTTATATACCGCTTCATGGTGCTTTACAGCCCCCTCTAAGCAGTTTACAGAGTTCAGCATATTGCCCCCAACAATCTGGGTCCTCATTTTACCCACCTCAGAAGGATGGAAGGCTGAGTCAACCTTGAGCTGGTGAGATTTGAACAGCTGACCTGCTGAACTGCAGTGCTACACTTTAACCACTGCGCCACCTTGGCTCTTTAAGGATATGGACACTTGGATGTCTATAACGTATACCCTCTGGTATCTGTGAGGGCAAATGTGAGAGCAATACTGGAGATACATGAGGAGGGTACTTCAGTAGCGTATTTATTTATTTATTTTATTTATTTATTTTGTTATTCTTATATGCCGCCCAACTCCCGAGGGACTCGGGGCGGCTTACAGCAGGGAAAAATACAAGAATAAACAAAAAATTACATAAGATTTAAAAACAGATACGAAAATTTAAAACAATTATTTAAAACAGCAACATCCATCCGACACAAACATACTTGGGGGGTGGGCTCAGGTGGAATTAAGCTGTCCCCCCCACCTGCAGGAAAAGCCATGTCTTAATGGCTTTACGGAAAGCCAGCAGAGTGGGGATAATCCGGGTCTCTGGGGGTAGTTGGTTCCAGAGCGCAGGGCCAGCCACAGAGAAGGCTCTCCCCCTAGGGCCCGCCAGCCGACATTGCTTGGCCGACGGGACCTGGAGGAGGCCAACTCTGTGGGCCCTAACCGGTCGAAGGGAAGTATGAGGCAGAATGCGGTCCCGAAGATATCCTGGTCCTAAGCCATGAAGGGCTTTAAAGATGGTGATCAACACCTTGAATTGGACCCGGAGACCGATGGGCAACCAATGCAGCTGGCGGAGTATCGGTGTCACGTGGGTGTACCTTGGCACACCCACCACAGCACGCGCAGCCGCATTTTGCACCAGCTGAAGTCTCCGGATACTCTTCAAGGGTAGCCCCATGTAGAGCGCGTTGCAGTAGTCCAAGCGCGAGGTGACAAGGGCATGAGCGACCGTGAGTAGCGCCTCCTTCTCCAAATATGGCCGCAACTGGTGCACCAGGCGAACCTGTGCAAAGGCCCCCCTAGCCACAGCAGAAAGATGGTGGTCCAATTTTAGCTGTGGATCTAGGAGGACCCCCAAGTTGCGGACCTGGTCTGAGGGGGTCAGTTTCGCACCCTCAAAGACCAAGGAGGGATAGTTTTCATGAACCTTAGGAGGCAATATCCACAGCCACTCAGTCTTATCGGGGTTTAGTCTGAGCCTGTTCCTCCCCATCCAGACCTTAACGTCGTCCAGGCATCGGCACATTACATCCACTGCCTCCCTGAAGTCAGACGGGGTGGTGATGTACAGCTGGGTGTCATCAGCGTACTGATGGAAACACCCCATGTCTGCGGATGATCTCACCCAACGGTTTCATGTAGATGTTAAACAGGATGGGTGAGAGAACCGACCCCTGGGGCACCCCACATAATAGGGGCCTAGGGGACGATCTCTGCCCACCTGCCAACACCGACTACATCCGATCGGAGAGATAAGAGGAGAACCACCGTAAAACGGT
>JALIGW010000072.1:2610000-2622500 GCA_023053685.1 Diadophis punctatus similis | reverse complement strand
ATAAATAAATACACATGGAGTTACGGGGACAAATGTGCACAGAAATATGTACAAATGTATGCATTGACTGGCAAGTCATGGGGGCAAAAATGGTCAATGTAATTTATATTTGGAAGAATTAGAAACTGACATAATTCAGATTGGAAGACTGACATGCCCATCCTTCTAGATTGGGTCTGACTGGAGCAGATTGTCTATCCCTAAGGACCCAGATAAAGATGGGCTTCATCTTTCAAACCTTCAACTGAGATTATGATTTAGACCTGGCTTAAGATCTATCAAACTCTGAAAATTGAAAGTGAAAGATTATGGCATAAAACAGCTGTGGTGGTCCCAGTGATTATTGGCACACTGGGTGCCGTACCCAAAAAATCTTGGACAGCATTTAGCAAAATTTCTCTCTCAATTACAAAAGGCCACACTACTTGGATCCACACATATACGACACTGATACATTATGACATCCTAGGTCAGTGATGGCAAACCTTTTTTGGTTCGCGTGCCAAAAGGGGGGGGAATGTGGGGGATCATGTGTGTGCGTGCCCACACTCATAATTCCATGCACCCCCGCACATGCACGCATGACCCCCCTGCTCCCAGCATGCAATGGCACGCCCATTTTTCGCTCTCCCCAGGCTCCAGAGCCTTTCTAGGAGCCTGGGGAGGGCGAAAACGGCCTTCCCCACCCCCTCTGGAGGCTGGAAACAGCCTGTTTCCCAACTCCCAGTGGGCCCAGAAGGCCCGAAAATCAGCCGGCTGGTGCACACATGCACGCTGGACCTGAGCTCGCGTGCCCACCAATATGGCTCCGCGTGCCACTTGTGGCACCCGTGCCATAGGTTCGCCATCACGGTCCTAGGTTCTTGGGAAGAACTTGATGCATCTGAAGGCCAACACCAGCTACAGAATTGGCAGCTGTGATTTCACATTGTTGTGTATAATAATAACAATGTTTTTGAAAACCATAGAACTAGTGGTATTAGGGAATACCCGAGAGACTGAGAGTTTAGTGAACTCACTATGTTTCATATTAGATTGACCTGGCAATAAGCTGTGCCCTGGAAATAAGACAAGCCATTTCACCAAATTCAGGAAATGGTTTGGCTGACTTCCAAATCAACCTCATTTCATCTGTACTTCCCCCAAGTCACATTGGATATCTTCCAAGTTGCTAGTTGTTTGAAGTCTATTTGCGGAATTCCAATTTGGATTTAATTTTGCTGGCTTTGAGTAGCCAATTCCTATGAATGATTTATCACTCAAATAGCGCTCAAGGCTTTCTTTAACTATAAACCCCAGATATTTTTCACATGGGAATTAAGCGTCATGGGCTTCAAAGTTACTGAATTCTTCTCTGTAAATGGTGATATGCACAGGATCTCTTCTTAGCCATTATGTATTCAGTGAGCATGCCTAAAATATTTGAAAAGTGATGACAATAATTGACATCTGATAATACATTTGACAATTGACAGTGAATAACTGACTGCATTTGGAAGTTGTACAGTGATATTTAATATATGACAAATCTTGACAGCTGAAATTCCAGTAAATAACTATTATATATTCATAGTTTGTGAAGCTGTGGTTTAGCTAGATACATTAGATGATAGCTAGTTATCTAGTTATCTAGTTATCCAGTTATCTAGATAGATAGCTAGATAGCTAGATAGCTAGCTAGCTAGATAGATAGCTAGATAGCTAGCTAGCTAGCTAGATAGATAGATAGATAGATGGATCAATGGATAGACAGATACATGGACAGACGAAGAGAGAGAGAGAGAGAGAGAGAGAGAGAGAGAGAGAGAGAGAGAGAGAGAGAGAGAGAGAGAGAGAGAGAGAGAGAGAGAACAAATTGAGATAGTGACTCATTAACAAGGATGCACAGAATTTCTTTGCATTACATACAATACAATAAATACATTATTAGGCTTAGCTATCTCATTTATAAATTTCATTTTCAAAATTCCTCCAATTGATTTATTGTGAAATACCTGAAATATCTTCCTGGGCAACTGAATATAATCAGATTCTGATTCACTACTAGTATCTAAGAGGAATCTACAGAACAAATAGCACCAAATCTGGTAGTATATATATTGGAAACCATGGTTTCTTTATGTTGCCCATTTCTATTTCCCCTCTTTCCAGTGATGTTTCTCTCTATGTGCCTCTTGGAAAGGGCATCCTCAGGGATTAAATCAAAAGTCAAATGGTGGCTACAATTGCATAAATGACCTCCTACTCTTTTTTAAATGCCATTATGTGTGCAACACATATAAAAATGGGGCAGAGCTTGGATCATGACACCACCTTTATTTATTTTTTAGTGCCCATCATATATGGCAAAGTAGCACTTGCATGGTTAACCATAGTTCATGAGCAAACTATCCAAACTTTACTTTTTTTATTATTCCCTACCTTTCAAGGTGGGTATGTATTACACATTTGGGCCAACAACCAAAATGAACATCAAACTGCAAAATATGGAAATTCAGAGTCAAAGCAAAGCTAAAAATAAGTGAATTAAAGAGTTGATCCTTTGAAAGGGAATTCTAAAGTTCACCCATCCACATTAAAAAAAGTCTCGCTCTAATATGGTGAACATCTACCTGAATGCTATGAGGTAGATGAGTCTCTTTTAAGCTAGAGACTCATCTTGTGACTGTTCATCCTTGGGGTTTTCTTTCTCTAAGTCTGGATGGATGATGGGTGTCTCTTTGGCACAGAGATCCATTTAAGTCTGAGACAGTAGAAATAAATAAGCAGAAATATGAACAATTTCTTTAATTCAGTAAAATATATTTTGGGAATAAACCTGTCACTTTGATACCATTTTTTTGTTTGCATTCCTGTATTTTTGTAATAAAGGGTCCACATCTGAAAAGAAGATATTGGCACAAAATTAGCTATGCAATATCAAGGGATTTTTTTTTTGTATAAGAAAGATGCAAAAAATTAAATATAAAACATCCTATTAGCTGCCTTGAGCATCTGGGCAGAATGTAGGATATAAATCAATCAAACAAACAAATAATATTATACATAAAAATATCCTTGCCTGATTGGGATGCAAATACAAATTGCCTTCATGAAAGAACTGCATAGAATTCCACAGTGAAAGAAGTCGGATCGCTGGAGTTATATGTGTGACTAATAATATTTTTTAATCAGACCCAGAAAAAATATATATAATAATCTATTTTACTTTCGCACAAAGTCGAGCTTTTGATCACTGCTGTTCCAGTGCTGCAAGACAAATGAAGAAGGAAGCCACTTATGAATATCATAGCTAGGTTTTTCAATTCAGTGGATTATTCACATCTGTTAGGTGAGAATTGCAGAGCGTTGGAATAAGGGACTCTTATGTTTTTATAAATCTCTCACTGCCAAGGGCTACTGAATAGTGAATCTCAACATCTGTGTTACTTCTCCTTTGAGCTTTTCTGATTAAACGTGTCTAAACATTTCACACACTAGCAGAAATTTAGAACACAAAGACGAACAAAGGAAAAGAGGAAATTGTTGCAATGTACGGTTTGGTGTCAGGTTACTGCGATTTCCCCACCCCCTCCCAAATTGTGTATTTAGTGTAGCGGACGAAGAGGGAAATTATTTCATGTGACAAATGTCCTCCAAATATTCTTTTTGGTATCGTTGCTTTTTGTAGCAGCCTTATTAGAAAAAGACAACCCTAAAGAAAGGAACAAATGTAAATAAAGGTGCAGGCATTCGGACAGTGATCTTTCTTCCAACCTCTAGCTTTCTCTACCCATGCCCCCACACCCGCACACATGCACAAAATCATTCAAATGCCTTTTCTTTCTCTGACAAAAATATTCATTAAAAACATTTCACTGGGCTGCCTTTTAATATCTCACAGGCATTCAACCTGCACAGGAAGCTTCCATGGATCCACACAAATACTGTGTAATTATCTGCCGGCTCCCTGCTGGTTCCTGCATATTCCAAGCACAAAGTGAATGCCACAGATCCACTGCCTGACTTCTGTCTTCATTGTCCCCGCTTGGAATATGAAGCCCCACTTCATTATAGCAGACCTGATCAAACTTGATAGATTTAGCTATTATTCTTGGCTGTGTCAACTTTCTCTCTGCAGCTTTTTTCCCCCTTCAGCTCTTTTGTTTTGCCACCCAGGGAATGCATCTTATTCCTAGGCGTCCTCCTTTCTCCCCTCTCTCCTTTTTTCCTACTCCCCCGTCTCTCGGCTGACAAGCAATGGTTTCAGCAAATAATGCTCTTTGTATATTATGTGATTCATGAAAAAATAAGCCTTGTTTCCCTGACTCCTCTGGCTCAATGGCCCTTTATGGTTTTATTGACTTTTTAAAAGTTTGTTTCTATAAAAATGCTGTAATATTGACGTACACCACAACTTTAAAAATACTTACATGTTTGAGGGATGCTAAATTTCTTTTTCTCTTATTCTCTGTTCCTGGCATCTACCCGAACAGCTGGATTTATTATTGATGTTGTAGTTATTATTATTACCAAACTTTGAGGCAATGCTCCAGCCACTGCTTTTCTGAATGATTTCTATGCCAATATATCTTCTGAAATTTACGATATTATTCATTTGTTGACTCAAAATGATGCTTTCCTAAATTTTCTTTCAAAAGCTCCAGAATGCACTTTAAACAAATACAGATGTTGCAACCACTGGGTTTATTGACCAGATAGCATTGTGGTTTTGATTGAAGAGTTGCTATGCAGTCACTGACGGCTGTTTATTTAATAATAATAACAATAATAATTGTTTCTAAATATTGTTCCTGTAGTTAATGCAGCATAGATTATTAGGTACAAAGAATATCAGGCTATGTCACAAAATAATACATACTTTCTAAAAATATAACATTTGCTAACAAATAGAGAAAGCTTTACGCAGGATCCATTCACCTTTGTCTTTAAAATATATGCCATTTTTTAAAACAAAAGTATGGAACCGCTTAGCTCCTTCAAGCCAATGTTAATGGAATTTAACCCTAATTTTATCATGATATTACAAATGTGAAATTTCATATTAAATGCTAAAATGTGTTTTGCTATAGAAAATACTGATTTTAATATATTCTGAAATCAGTGTATTTTATCTGAATCATTATTAAAATGCTTAATTAAGGGCAGTAAGGGCATCTTGTGCTCCATACATGAGTTGCAGAAAAACTCAGGAATATATTGTTTTGAATATACTAAGAATGTAGATAACTTATTTTCAAGTCGAACATAAATACTGATACAATAATTAACCTATTCATGTTTGATTTTTCAAATGCTGCTTTTTTATTTATTTCACTCGATTTTTGAGACTGCACAATCCCTAAATGACTCTGGGACAGATCACAGTTAAAAAGAAAACCACACAGCCCATTATTTTTTCAAATAGCTCTTTATACAGTATATCACTTAATATATAAACACGGCATCCTCCTCAAACAGAAGCAGAATAGCCTTCCCCCTTAACATCTTTTTAAATTGGTGATTTAAATACATAATGAAACTGAAATTTAGGCAATAACATTATTCATATTTTTAAATAAATGTTGCTAATTATCACCTCATCTACAGATACTAATTGTTCCGGCTGACGTACAAGAAATTGTGATTTCATCATATGCTTTATATTATATTCCACCTTCAAAGTAACTCCCACCCTGATCCTTTTTCTACTACCACTCTCCCTCTTCTTCTTTTTTTAAAATCCTGTACAGCATCTTAAAATGTAAATTGTAGCAAAGCCACACAAAAGAAAAAAAAGAGAGATATTTTTAAAGACAATCATGATGATCACTTAATTCAATCTCTGCCTTTCCACTTGGCATAAGATAATTAGAATGCCACAGTGCTGTAAAGACAGAAAGCTTTGGCTACCCCTCTGACTCACCCAGACGATAATACATGATTAGAAGTCAGTGACAGATCACAACTGCTGCATGACCCACCAAGGTCTTATCAAGGGCAAATCACATAATTAACATGCACTTCTCTAGCCAAAGAGGACTATGCGATTGTTCAGCGACAATCAAATTAATCTAGCCAATGGGGTCAATGCTCTATGAACTTGGGTATATTTGGGGTATATCCAAAGGTGGGGAATGAAATGTGTGTTGCCCATTCCTATTCTAGCAACAAACATGCAATTTAAACTAACATTTATATACATTCATATAATTTTATATAAATTATATAGAATGGTATAAATTGTGCATATGTTCTATTTTGGAACGTGCTCTGCTGATCTCATAATTCATCATGTATGGAATAAAGGCCTTTGCTAATGCAGTCTGATCCTGAGGGACACATGTAATGGAGCCACTTTGACAGGAATTCAGGCATCTATTGAGGCCTGCAGCTCAATTTATTTGCTGTAAATGTATTCTGGAACCAGGCATAAAATGCCAAGGAATAATAATTGCGCTTTTTACAAAATACTGACTTCCCACAAACATTATTTTGTTCACAATGATTAGCACAATTTTCTTGATGCATGTTTACTTTATTTCTGATTCCCCTCAGTTTAACCATTTTATCACTGCTTTTGCTCCCCCTTCTATTTAATAAGGCCCCTCAGTTTGACCTCTTCCAATTTGTTCCATCTCAGAGTTTCCCCAGAACCATCAGCTTATCTTGTTGTCTCTGCATCAGGTTCAGTTAGGAGCTCTAATGGCGTGCTCTTTTCCATGTAGGCAGGCTCTGACTAGTATGGAAGAAGCGAGGAGGGAGAGGAACTTTTTTTCCTTGCCAATAATTGGAAGGCCTCTCAGGCAACTAGGTGTGGCCTACCTTTCTTGGGTGACTTTGGGGACTCAAGCTTCAATTAAAATTTTAGCTTCATGTATTACCTTGAATCAGAGGAGGTATTCACTTACTTTCCCTACTGGTTCGCAATGTGAGCACGCGCATGTGCGCAGCCTTCCGCACATGTGCTTTGATCGCATGTGTGGCTTGCACACACATGCGCACGACTTCAAAAAGTGCCTAAATAGGATGGCATAGCGCCGGGATGTGGGCAGGTCAGGGGTGGGTTACTCCTGGTTCGGACCGGATTGCCCGAACTGGTAGTGACCCGCTGGTGACGTCACTGTCGGTGCTGTTCCGTGCGCGCCTCCATCTTTTGTTTTTTCCCTTACGCAGCTTAAAAAAGAGCCCTCCCACCCACCCACGGGTAAATACTGACCTTTATTTCTTCACCCGAAGCACAGCTGATGAGCTCCTCAGCTGTGTTTCAGGCTAATTCCTGCTTCTGAGCATGCGCAGAAGTGAAATCGCACGAGGGGCACGCACAAAACATCGCGATGCGAACTTGTGGCGAAGGTAAGTGGAACCCACCCCTGTGGCAGGTCCACCCACACCCACACCTGCAAGTCGCCACTACCGGTTCACCCGAACCGGCCCGAACCAGTTGAATACCACCTCTGCCTTGAATTCAGCTCTCTTCCTGCCATCCAACTTTGCCTTCAGCTTTACAGATTTACAGAGTTGGAAGGGACCTTGCAGGTCATCTAGTCCAACCCCCTGCCCAAGCAGGGGACCCTACATCTGCCTCTACCTAGGATCAAACTCACAACCTTCTGATTGTGAGGCAAGAGCTCCACCTCTGGGCCACTATCTCCAACCTGCCCAGTTTTGGGTATAGATTTTGATCATTGTTTTCCCTCACACTGTGTTCAGAATTCCTTTTCCTTCTTGATCACAACTCCATATTGTCTCCTATTATGATTTCCCATAATCCACTGAATTTAGAATAAAACATTTTTGCACCTTGTGTTTGATTATGCAGCATGGTTTATGGAGAGGTCTAGTTTTATTTGTCCATTGCTTATTACTGGTGAGTCTGCCAAATATAGCTTCATTGAACAAATCTTTGGTTAAAATCAGCTAGTGCTGGCTAGGAATTCTGGAAATGGCAGTCCCTCAAATTTTGTGCAGACTAAGAGTATGGTAGGAGCACTGTTATAAAATGAGTTAACTGTAGGAGTGTTCCACTTGTCTCCTTTACTTCTGTGGTGATCCCTGTTAAGAGTAGCAAAGAAATAAGAGGTTCCACTAGGTTGGGCACAACCTGGTGAAGGTCTCTCAAACACTGAAGTCACTCAAGCATATTAGATTTTCAAATGGAGTAGAGACAGGGGTCTATGGGGGAACCTAAATACCGGTTAGGTTCATACAAGAGAATGGATTTCTCAGAAGTTATTTCGAACTTTATAAATCACAGCTATATCCTGAGTGTATGTTACTACATTTCACGTACAATACTTTCTAATTAGAGGGGTCTAAATAACAGAATGCTGGTTTGCAAGATAATCTCTAGTTTAGAGTTCTTGGTTTATGTAGACTGATACAAGTATGGTTGGGGTAAAACTGAGCTTTGATTATGTTTAGGGCGTGTCAGCTTAAATGTGCAAAATGAGATCTTCCTTCCTGTTAACAAAGAATGAAGTGTAGGGTTGTTAGTTGTAATGTTTCTTAATGCTTTAATGTTTTTATGCTGTATGCTGCCCAGAGTCATTTGATATGAGATGAGTGGCAAAAAAATTCATAAATTTCATAAATTTCATAAATAAATAAATAAATAAATAGATAGATAAATAGATACATAGATAGATAGATAGATAGATAGATAGATAGATAGATAGATAGATAGATAGATAGATAGATAGATAGATCAGTTTATGTAGACTGATACAAGTATGGTTGGGATAAAACTGAGCTTTGATTATGTTTAGGGCGCGTCAGCTTAAATGTGCAAAATGAGATCGTCTTCCTGTTAACAGAGAATGAAGTGTAGGGTTGTTAGTTGTAATGTTTCTTAATGCTTTAATGTTTTATGCTGTATGCTGCCCAGAGTCATTTGATATGAGATGAGTGGCAAAAAAATTTCATAAATTTCATAAATAGATAGATAGATAGATAGATAGATAGATAGATAGATAGATAGATAGATAGAAAATAAATAAATAAATAAATAAATAAATAAACAAACAAACAAACAAATGGCATGTTGCCTATGACATCAATAGATCTAAGAATGGTAATTTACCAATTGTCCTAAAAAAATAAGTGAAATATTTGATTGACCAATGATGAACAGTGGAGATTTAAAAAAATATTTTCTGTGCTTTGTATAATGTTGCTTATCCCAAAAGAGAATAGCATGTACATAAAACAGGGTAAATTACTTAGACTTGAAATAAATTTGCTATTAAACTGTTTAATCTGGGAACCACATGATCTCTTTTTTTCAGGTAATAGCCTTTAGACATAATTTTGAGTCAGATGAAATTTATGAACACCTTCAGTCTAAATGAGGTATAACTACCCTAGCATGTATCACCATACCAAATCTGAGTCCTTGAAGGAAAGGCATAGATCTCCCCACCCCCAAAGGGATTGCAAATTCATCTCAGGCTGGACCAAATTACTAATCTGTCTTTCTACTGAACAGATGTATATTCGCTTGTCCATTTCATTTTTTACATTTTATTTTGCCAAATGAATTTTCTAGCTGATACTAGGCATGAACTTAGAACAGCAACTATTTTTTTAAAACATTTTCAATGTGTATAAGAGATAAGAGTTGGGGATCCTTGGCATACTGATGTCTCCAAATTCCAAGACCTTAAACAATTTTCCCAGTAATTTTACATGAGAAATTTAGATAAATTTAGATGTAGATGAAAGTGATTCAGCCTGTTTATTCAAAATTACTCTTACTGATTGCTATTGGACTTAATTTCAAAAGAAATTGAAGTGCAGCTGGACAAGTGAATTGAAATAGCCTACCCCAGCTATATTGTACCCAGAAGTTCTCTTATTCCCTCTCATTAATACTAATCCAGCCAATTCTTGCTTGTGACATCACAATTATTCTTACAGAAACCAATAATCATTTTATAAATAGAAGACACTAACCTTGTAGATCTAATGGATGTAAAACAGGTAGTGGACAGAACAGGTTGAATGGCAATGTCCCTTCCCTTCTGTAACAAATAACAACCAGCAAAGTGACATAGACTTATGCTTAAATAAAATGCTTCTGGGGTAGGATTAAGCACCAAAGAGCATCTTTGAGCCAATTAAGTCATGCCAGCTATAACTTGGCTTCTTACATAATTGTTCTACTTGGCAGGATTTGGTTATAATAGCTACTTGCATTGTTATTTTGAAAAAGCTTTCAATTGGGCTTTCCCCATATTCAAATACTTTTTTTTATTAGTGAATAAACACAAGGTCTTTACACTGACATGAGATTTGCAAAATGTGAACTATAGTAATTTATTACAAGGGAAGGGGAGGGAAATATAAACTGCAGATCAAAAGTTGTTCCCCAATAATCAATTCCTATCACATAGTTGAGCATTACACATGGCTATGTTGATTCTACTAAGTGGGTGGAGAGAGGGGGGCGGGGGAGGGAGGGAGGGAGGGAGGGAGGGAGAGAGAATGAGAGAGAGACCCCAACATATGTGGAGATCTTTTGCTATGGGATGCAGCTCTGTTTTTGTAGATTTTGTATTTCCTTCTTAAAAACATAAAACATATAGTGCAGAATTCATTGCAATAGCTGAGGTACAGTTCAGAACTTACTCCTTGATCTGACCTATACAACTATTACTGAATGCTTTGGCAACTCATTTCCAAATATTTCTGGGATAAACAGAAGCAGCTTCCTTTTCAAATTAAACCCATCTTTTTTTCTTTTTCGGTTTTATTAATGAAGTTTTCTTGAACTTGCAACTCATAGTCCACTAATAATAGTATTCATGCTGATTGCACTGATAATACTTCATGCTAGAGCTTTAGTAATGCTTGCAACAACTCCATAATGAGACCAGAACATAATCTAGTGCATTTTCAGTTGTAAGTGGCATTATTTGCTTTGTATTGTAATGTAACAATGTGAGAATCTTTTGCTTCAGTTTTATTTTAGTGGGAGAGTGGATGCCATTGGTTAGAAAGATTTGAAAGAGAAAGAAATGTGTCGTGTAGCATTGAAATCAGCAATCTTTCTAAGCTAAAGTGCCATTAGGCATAACAGCCCAGTCATTTTGAAGAGGAGAGACGTCCTCATGTGATATGAGAATTTTGAAATCTTATGAGAACTTGGGCAAGATCACCAAAATCTTTTGAGATGTCCACAACTGTTAAATAATATAAATAAAACATAATTATGGAAATCCTTCATATACTGAAAACCACACTTTTGTGATTTCACCGCCATGGATTTATAGGAACAGAAAATGCAGTGTTGAAACTTACGGTTCTCATAAAGTAATCTATCAAGGATTTTGTAAAACTATTTTCTTACTTTTGCTTTTTAAACATTACATACACTACAGTGTTGTACTGCAACATTGGGAAAAAAATGTTACAAAAAAAAGGGAGGAAATTGTAACTGCTTGCTTTAGTTGAAAATGAATTGTTTTTAAAGTAAGCGTATTTTAAAATAGGTTTTAAAACATTATTTCCCATTTCTTTTCTGTATCCTACCAAGATCACACATAGTTTGTGGGTGTGTTTGTATGCCCAGCTTTCCAAGTTTTTGACACAATTGAAAGAGTGGAATTCCATGATTATCAGAATTCCAAAACCGAATGACATAATTCATCTCTGCTAGTATTAAGTCAACAAAACAAAAACCTGTGTTTGTTTGTGTGTCTGTCTGTCTGTCTACCTACCTATCAACAAAACACATATCCATATAAACAACCTAGTTAATAAGAATGAACATCGAGGTACTCAAATGGAAGAATTTTCTGTGAATCTTAAAAGAATTAAAAGAAGAAGAATGAAGAATGTCCTGTATTTGACGTACAAAGGCATAATGAATATGCTTTCTCTCCCCCCAAAGCTGAATAAAACATTAAGAAAATCTGGTGCAGCAAATTTAATGGGGGGGGGGCAACAGTGGACATACAAAACAAGAATTTGCATTTATACTGAAGGCATATTTTTTTTTATGTCTGCGTGTGTTTAAAGATATACATCTCTTCATATAAGATATTTTCCTGTTTCCCTCTCTGGTGGGTAGTCCAGTCTTCGGAAATTCAGCCCACACTATGCAACTCCCCTAACAAACAGGATTAAAATTCACTTCTTTCACCATCCTAAGCCTTTATTCCTTCCTTTTCATTGAGCTACATTTGTCTGATTTAACAAGATAAGATTTGAGTGCTGATGCAGCCCGTTCTTAATGCAGCAGCCGCGTCCGCCGTGCCATCGACACACCGTATGAGACTGATGCATAAATCAGGTATTCAAAAAAAAAAAAAAATTAGATATGCAGCACACCAGTTTTATAGTCCCAGGCTCAGAAATTGAAATGGCCCAGATTAATGTATTATATCTTACACACTGTCCGAGTGAATCAACTTTAATATATTGAACAGATTCACAGAACAAGACGGTGTTATCTAAGGAGCGTTCGGAAGAAGGGATTGACCTGGGGATTTGATTTGGTTCAGGCAGTTCATGTTGTA
>JALIGW010000072.1:2305000-2605000 GCA_023053685.1 Diadophis punctatus similis | reverse complement strand
TCACAGATACACCATTGCATGAGAATATGACAATGACAATGAAGGCTGCATAAAATTGTTAATTTATGAGGTGTCTATTCTACTTTCTAAGAATCTATATAATATAAAAATATACATGGCTCTAAAAGACTAAATGTTGTACTTTCTAGATGAACATGTAATTAATCCCACAGAAACAATGTGGATATTTCTAAGTCAGCCTGCAGTTTCAGAATGTTGTACTAGTTTGATGGTACACTTATTTGAAGTAAAGTGGGTTAGTGCAGTAAATACAGTTTTGAGCCACAGGGAGACATATTTAAGTAAAATGTTATCCCATACCTTCTTATGTTTAGACATCTTAACAATAGAAAAAGGAAACCTGTCCATAGAATCTTCTTCACATAGACAATCTGAGGTCTACTTGGCTTCAGAAATGGTGTTTAATACTGCTACATTCTGGCAATTTACCTAATCCTAATTCAGCTAAATTATTCTGGGTAATTTATATCCCAGTTTTTGCCATTTGGGATTGCCTTGTAACAATGGTAGAATTCACCCATTAAGCCAAATCATAATGTGATTAATTCACTTCTAGCTTAGTGTGATTTGTGGAACCCAGCCATTCTACATATTAACCATGGTTAATGGTTTAATATGATGTGTAAACCTCAAACATTCACTACAGTTTTTTTCCTTCCTTCACAGTGTCTTTACAACTTAAATCCTTGAGGATCTGAGGAATGGGTTTTCCTTTACGTCAAGTGAGGCAATTGCCTTGCCCAACAGCTCCTCCAGTGGCTTCTCTTGAGCTTTTTTCATCTTCCTGGGGGTAAAAATCCTTACTTATTGCTGGCATCCACATGTACCTGTCTTAGCTAGTTGTAATTTCTTCACCGTATTTCACTGTGCTGGCAAATCCAGCACCCACCCAGCCCTACCTACCTGCCTATTACAGGAATAGGCTGTCATTCTTACACTGCAGAACTTATTTGTATGGATAAGAAGCAGGTATCTCTTGACATTTTATGAGCTTTTGCCAATCAGAGTTGTGAGAACCATGTGGTTTGGTTTGCAACACTATCACTAATATTGAATTAGGCTAGCAGGATCCTCTTATATACATATAAATAGGAGAAGGGGGTTGCCATTGTATCTTTCCCTTCAGGCAATGTATAAATGTCCTAGGCCAACCCTGTTTTTGTCTCTGGCAACTAAACACTTGCACATGAACACGGAGGCACCATGCAGTGCACAGCTTGCTATTTCACGCACTATTGCTATTGGGGTATATATTTATCTGCTCATAATCTATAAAACAATTATATTTTTCTAGCATATATGCAATGCCATCACTCAATGAACATTTAAATCATTGAAGGACAGTCTCTTGCAGAATAATGCTATAAAAATATGGTGCTATGGATTGAACATAATGGTAACAGAGTTAAAATAGTAATCTTTTTTTCTGTCCTAACAGAGATGGTGACTATAGTCGCATCCCTCTATTAATTTGATGGAAGCTGGGTGAAATGTGATTATGAGAGGATAGACCTGGATCATCTAATAGGGCTCTTTGAATTGTCTAACCCCGGATCCCATCTTTGAGACTGCAGGAAATGCAGGGCTAGAAGATAGATCTAAAAGGCTGACTGTAGCCAGGTCAATTATGGGAGCAGGCTGTATGTATTACAGGCTTCTTAAAGCCAGCTGGATGATGGAGTTATCTGAGGAGCTTCTACTTTTTTCTCATTAGTTGTAATTGATTATCTTCCTTTATACCAGTTTAAGGAAGCAAACATAAGAAAGCAGCAATACAAAAGTGTAAACCTTAAAAAAAAAAATCCTAAGCACCCACCCTCCATAAGCCAGGCAAAATGAGGATTCCACTGATCTTGCATCCTGATAACTATAGGGCTCTTCACACTGTTGTAAACAGGCAACGACTATATACTTGGGAAGTTCTTAAGATTGATGACTCCATGTGTAGCAAAGTAGAATGAATACATGTGACCATAATTTTTCCACCAACTCTTTTGTCTGTTCATCTCAAGGGCCATTACATAATATTGATAGGAAACCAGTGGTGGGATTCTACCGGTTCGGACAGGTTCGGGTGAACCATTAGCTCCGACGATCAGCTGGGAGCGAACCGGTTCTCCCCGACGATCAAATGGGCCCACCCAGCCGCCCGTGCTATTTTCCTACCTTTATCTCCTCAGCTGAATCACACAGCAGAGCCGATTGCCACATGAATCAGCTGTGTTACACCTCTGAAGAAACCTGGAAGTTAAGATTTCTTCAAATTGCGCACACGCATATAGCACACATCCGGCCTGGGCGCACGCAAAGCGTGCATGCAAAGCACGATCACCGAACTGGTTGTTGAACCGGGAGGATCCCACCACTAGGAAACCCATTCTACAAATATGTAGAAATTGCAGAGAAGTATATTTCAGCTAAATTTCATTCTAGCAAGAGTTGTTAGGACTAGAATGAATGTTCTAGGAAGTAATTGGATTTCCTATCTAAAAATATTTGACCAGAGGCTGGAGAGACATGGCCACTTGCATTCTCTATTGCAGATCTTGCACAAGAGCCAAGGTGGTGCAGTGGTTAGAGTGCAATACTGCAGACTATTTCTGCTGACTGCCGGCTGCCAACAGTTTGGCAGTTCGAGTTTCACCAGGCTCAAGGTTGACTCAGCCTTCCATCCTTCAGAAGTGGGTAAAATGAAGACCCAAACTGTTGGGGGCAATATGCTGACTCTGTAAACCGCTTAGAGAGGGCTGTAAAGCACTGTGAAGCGGTATATATGTCTAAGTGCTATTGCTATTGCAATGACATCCTGGATGTTCGTCCTGTAGCATTCCTGGACATAAATTGTTTCAACTCCTACCCTCAAAACGTCGCTATAGAGCACTGCACACCAAGACAACTAGACACAAGAACAGTTTTTTCCTGAACGCCATCACTCTGCTAAACAAATAATTCCCTCACCACTGTCAAACTATTCACTAGGCTGCATTACTATTACTATTAGTTTTTCTCATCGTTCCTATCACCCATCTCCTCCCACTTATGACTGTATGACTGTAACTTGTTGCTTGTATCCTTACGATTTATATTAATATTGTTTCCTGATTGCTTACTTGAACCCTATGACAACCATTCTTGACAAATGTATCTTTTCTTTTATGTACACTGAGAGCATATGCACCAAAGACAAATTCCTTGTGTGTCCAATCACACTTGGCCAATAAAGAATTCTATTCTATTCTATTCTATTCTATTCTATTCTATTCTATTCTATTCTATTCTATTCTATTCTATTCTGTAATTACATTGCTCAGGGTGTGGGTTGGACTAGATGACCTCTATGCCACGATCTTCATGTGCTTTCAATGCCATGGTCTTTATGTGTTTTCAGTATTCATCCAGGATTAGTGATAATAGTGCTGTCATCAGAAACTGAGATTTTTGTCTCACACATTTTAACAACAAATCTTTTACCAGGGAAATTAAAACAGGACCTTGCCACTTTAACAAGGCCCACAGTTTGTGTTCCTTGGAGCTTTGTGGAATTAGTAAAGCAGCATGAAAGACTTGCTTTTCATTTTATGTTGTGCTTGTGAGGCATTAACATGATGTTCTAACACTTGTAAATGAGCACAGCCCTCGCCTAATCTGTCATTTTAATGCCTTATAGATTTTATTTCACTGTGTGTTGTACCAGATTTTCAATAATAATAATCAACTGCTTTGTTGTTCTTTTGCAGAAATTAAATTTTGGTAGTGAGTGTGCAACTAATAAAAGATGTTGCTTGAGGAAACAAAAAAATAAATATGATGAATCATAAAAGTTGGAGGGAGGGAGAGTTGTTCATACAGTATATGAGAGAGAATTACTGAACCAGTGCTAAATTCATCTGATTCACATATTGTCAACAGCTTAATAACTCTTGGGAAGGACTTAGCTGGAGTAATCTCTCTGTTTGCATCAGCATCTGCGTTCGCAGACCTGCTTCCCGGTGGACAAAAAAGATACATCCTGTTGACATATTTAAAGATATATATGTATATGCAAGAATAACAAGTACCTTGGGAAATTATGCGATTTTTCTTTCTTGCACCTTAGGAAAAAAAATGAAAAAAACAACCTTTCTTCTACTTGAATCATACTGGCAATCTTGGAAGCTTGTTTTCACAAGTGCTTAATTTAATAACTTGTAATCTTGCTTTATGTGCCGAATGTTTGTTCTTTCGGAGTTGCTGTCGGTTTATGGTTCATTTTCTCAATATGAATTAATGGAACAGAAGCCTATGTGGAGTCATTCAATTTTTCTTGATTTCTGGATATGAGGAAAGAGCTTGCTATTGGTAAATAAGAAGAATAAGAATAATGAGCAAAACATTGGATCAAAGTTGCCCAGTCTAATATGTTTCCAACTGGGCCAACTGATTGTTTCTGGAACAAGAAATTCACTTGTTCCAGATCCGAAATCCTGAAAACATGCTATTGCAGGCTATTTATGACAATGATAGGAAATTCGTTCAGCCTTTTCTCAAAGTCAGGGAAAAAAAGTAAAAAGTTTTGAGAGGTTAATATCCCCTCTTGTAGAAGGAAATTCTATAACTCAATTATGCATGGCATTAAAAGACATTTTAATCTGTCCTGAGCCCTTTCAAAGCCGTACCTTTAGCTGGCCTAGATTTTAAATATGAAAAGGAAAAGGAACCTAAATTATCACATTATTCAAAAAGTAATCCATCATTATCTCTTCCAGCTCCTTCTGAAGACAGTTTGATAATGCCATCCAAACTGTGTCCATCAATGTTATTTATTCTGGCCCTGACATGTAGAATTGAACCCAGATCTCAAAATCTTGGATATTCCCACTGCTGGAGGGTCTTGGTCAGTGGTGGGATTCAAATAATTTAACAACCAGTTCGCGCAGGGTCAGGTTGGCTGTGGTGGGAGGCATCCTCCAGCTCCGCTGCACACGCGGGATGAGCCTCCTGCGATGGCCAACCTGACCCTGGGTGAACCAGTTGTTAAATTACACACACACACACACACACACACACACACACACACACACACACACACACACACACACACACACACTATAAAAGTGGATCTTGGGTGCTGCGCTGCGCTGCAATAGAGAAATGGGCAATGGAGTGGCTGGCACGAGGGGAGGAGGAGCAGCAGAGAGAAGAAAGAGTGAAAGCAGCCTTCTCCTTCCCTCATGCCAGCCGCTCCATTGCTCGTTTTGCCATTGCAATGCAATGCCCAGGATCTGCAGTGCAATGCCCAGGATCTGACCGCCTTCGATCTGACCTAAGTGTAGCTCACAAAATTATCTGCCACAATGTCCTACCTGTTAATGACTACTTCAGCTTTAACCACAACGAGCTCACAATAGATACAAACTTAATGTAAACCGCTCCAAACTTGATTGCAAAAAATTCGACTTCAACAACAGAGTGGTCAATGCCTGGAACATTTTACCTGACTCAGTAGTTTCTTCCCCAAACCCCAAAAACTTCAACCTCAGATTATCTACCATCGACCTCACCCCATTCCTAAGAGGTCGGTAAGGTGCGTGCATAAGCGCACAATCGTGCCTACCATTCCTGTCATAATGTACCCATATTACTCTTTAAAAGGGTAATATGAGTTTTAAAAGGGGATTAGTTAATGTATCTCTTTTACTTTTATTCATGCTTGTACTATTACATATATATTCAATCATGTTTTACTGTTTATACTTTGCTTATAATCATATATGCTTGACAAATAAAACAAATATAAAAAAAAATCCACTTTGATAGCAGGGTGTGGTGATGTAATTTAACCTCCCCCTGTTTACCCGAACAGATGCGAACCGGCTGAATCACACCACTGGTCATGGTGAATTCCTTAAGTTGTTTTCTGAGATCATGGTATGTGTACCACTATAACATTAGGTCTTTCAACATCCTTATATAGAGCCAATCCAAAAAATGATCATGTTGTTGATGATATCTAAAGTTATTGAGAGATCTATGACAATAATCAAAGTTAAAATTCACAGCATTCTTTCTCCTGATATTAAACTTTGACTGATAGGTGAATCTGGGGGAAATGGCCTTTTCAGTAGCTACCTGCTTCCTTTAATATCTGAAGATATTAAAGGAAGCAGATCACTTTGTAAGTAACCTGGTGAATTCATTACATTAAGGAATGGCCACCAACTTGGAGAGCTTTAAAAGGGGATTAGTTAATTAATTATCAGTGAATATTAATTATGATTTCAGTATCTGAACAGTAAATATTCTGATACTTTTTGCTAGAGGACATGTGTTGATACAGGTAGTCCTCATTTAGTGACCATTCACCATTACAAATTATGATTAAAAAGTAACTTTTGACCAACCTTCACATTTATAACCTTTGTAGATTTATAAAGAGCCGAGGTGGCGCAGCGGTTAGAGGCAGGTACTGACACTGATCTGCAGGTCAGCGGTTCAAATCTCACCAGCTCAAGGTTGACTCAGCCTTCCATCCTTCCGAGGTAGGTAAAATGAGGACCCAGATTGTTGGGGGCAATATAAATATACATTGCTTACTGGTGTAAACCGCTTAGAGAGTGCTTGCACTGTGAGACTGTATATAAATCTCACAAAATAAATAAATAAAGCAATGGAAAACTGAAGTAAGATCCTAAGCACAATCACAGTTCAAATGGTGACCACTTTGCTTAATAACAAGTTACCAGTCCCAATTTTGGTCACTAGATGAGGACTGTCTGGTTTTTGTTTATGGTATGTATGCTTTCCTTATATTTTTATGATTATTTACTGTGAAATCAGAACATCAGTTTAATTAAAGATGTTCCAGCATGATAGTTCTTATTTTTTCCAATGGCCTTCAAGAATATGGTCCTCTTTCTTGTCCGGTTTAAGATAAACTGGGAAAACAATATTATTTCAATGGGTAGTTTTGAATTCCAGGTATGTTAAATATGCCTTTCAACTGGCTGATGCTTTAAAATTGCTTATATGATGTTATTGCTCTGATTTATTTTGTTATTTTATTGTATTAGATATTTACCTCAGAATATGCTATGATACTTTCTTCTCCTTATATTTCCAATCTGTGTTAAGATAGAGCAGGAATGTACTCTCCATTCCCTATGCAGGTATTAAAAATACTAACTTCAAAACTTTGCAAATCTGGTGAAACCAAAGTATCTGTGCCCACTGATGAACATACATAAGGTATATAAGCCTCATAAAATCTGAAGTCAATCTCACAAAGTGCCAAGATATAAAGGTTTTGTTTTTTTATTTTGTTAAAATTCATTTTTTGCCTTAAACTTTTGGACTTGTCTTGTCCTTTTAGTAATCAAAATGTGGATAACACCTGCTTAATGTGGAAAATGTCTGGAGGAAAATCTGAAATGTAACTCATCCGAAGTAAAAATGTAGTCTGGTCCACTGGACACTAGAACCTGAGGCTAGAAGGACGGTCCTCCTGTGTTCTAATCTGACTTCTGCCACTGGCATGCTGTGTGCCCTCAGGGAAGTTGCATGAAATCCCTCACTTGTCATATTGTGATAATAATGCTTTCCTAACCAATAGGGAAGTTGTGAGAATTAATGCACAGCATACAAATGGCCATATTAAGCATTAGGTATCAAGTAATGTCAGTTCCAGAAACAGTTTCATAGCAGTAATTATATGGACAATTACATTCCACACTCACCGCCACAGGTCTCCTGCAAAACTGCTTTCAGGGTTCACCAGAGTGGGACTGCTTAGGTCACTTTTTTCTCTCAATATCAGTGGGAACAATAAAGCAGAAGGTGGCTTTGTGCAGCAACTTTGGAAAGGCCAAATATATTTCTTGGGCTTATTGCATAAGGAGGAGGAGGAGGAGGAGGAGGAGGAGGAGGAGGAGGAGGAGGAGGAGGAGGAGGAGGAGGAGGAGGAGGAGGAGGAGTTTAGAAGAGAATTTTAAACAAAAGTTCTAAATTGGCAATCTGAAGCTGTGAAAATATAATGCAGCAACAGCCAAAATGACAAATCAACCCATGGAAATCCACACTCTTTAAACAAATCCAAGAATTTCAGTGGGACTGGGGCTAGCAAGAATTAAATTGATCACCCACTGCCAATAATTACATTTCATGTCCACTCAGGGCTGGAATTCTGCAAGAACACGAATCAGCAACCCATCCTTGCTAGATATTAACCCAGCCATAGACTGGTTCATCCCTGCAGAATTGTGCTCTAATATCTTTCTTAATACTTATACAGTGATCCAGCTCTGAGGCATATTATTCCAAGAAAGTGCTGGAGATCTTTCAGGCAGAGTACATGCTCTGCCTGTTGAGGCATAACAGGAGCACATTGTGGAAATAGACATGCCCCACATATATAAGCCCTTAAAATTTCTGAAATAACTTGCCCTCCCCCTTTCCCAGGGAAATTAGGGACCACGGCATAGGAACTCCTGGCAAAACTGATTGCATGTTGGATTTGAGGAAGGAATAATCTGAAGACATGGTGTGAATCCAGCCAACATAATTTGCAGATCATGATTTCTATTTCCATGCATTTATTAGCTGATTAATTTATTCAGTAAACCATATCTTATGTTTTATCCAGTCAGAATATGTCCTGAATTTTGAGAGGTTGACCAAACCTAGAGGATAGGTTTGGTCAAGTTGTCTTAGAAGGCTTCCTCTCAATGCCCACAGTCCCTAATAGCAGAGCTACACTTAAAATAAATAATAAACAGCCTGCATTTTGGTCTCTGAGAGCCATTTGGAAAGTGTCTAAGTAAAACCACAAGGACACTGGTATAAGTAGTGCCATGCACACACTTTCCTTGTACTGTTTTTTTCTTGTATGGTTGACTTTAATTTGGTCTTGGGCATTTTACCATTCTGCAATTCTTACACTGTATAGTAGATGTTTTTGTGAAAAATGCTCTAAACAAATTAAAAGATCTGATACTTAAGAGGTATAATGCTTCTATAAATGGAGTTTCCATTTAAGCTATTTATCTTACACATTACACTTTATTATATCTCATCAGAACCCTCCCCTGCTCCATAATTGTTAACACATTCATAGCAACCTCTGAAGGGTTACTTTGAGAAGACAGATGCACACCTGTAGTATTAATTATGGATGTCTCAGCATTAAACAAGCCTTATTCAGGCATTTGCCTGCTTTGTGAGATTACAAATGGAGATAGGGCATGGAGGTGTGTACTAGATCTACTCCAGAGTCCCCATTTGAGTTTGTTGCTTGTAAGTTTATGTGAAAGAAGATGATTTGGAGTGTATTTAGGTATAAATCAGGGGTGGTATTCCCTTCCCTTCCCTACCGGTTTGCAAATGTGAGTGTGCCATCTCCGCACATGCGCACAGTCTCCAGCACATGCGCTTTATTCACACATGTACCTTCCGTGTATCTGCACAGCCTTGAAAGTGTGGCTAAATAGGATGGCATTACATCCGGGCGGGTGGGCAGGCCCACCCACAGTCGCCGCTACGGTTCACCCAAACTGGTCCGAACTAGCAGAATACGACCTCTGGTATAAATATGATTGAAAGCACCACTTGATGGATTTTGCTGCTTGCCTGGCTATCCCAAGGGCATTCATATTGCATCTCACCCCTCTTGCCTCCTCAACCATTCAGGTTGGGAATAGATCATATATGAACCATGTATGCAGGGACCCTTCAGGAAGGATGAATGGCACTTTAAATCTTTATGTGTTGGGGAAAATACCTGGCCAGGGCTTACAGTTTTGTTCACTGCCAAATAATTGCATGTGCCTGGTGGAAAACAGCCAGAGACAGAACAAAATTCAATTACCTTGCAAGTTTTGATAAGGATTTGACTGGGGACCCAGGGACACATTTGTGAATACATCCCATATGTTGATAGTTTTACTTTAACTACCACCGACATCTATTTTTCTCTCTTTTCTCTCTCTCTCTCTCTATAGCAAGTGAGAAACACCGGCACCCAGGTAAGCATATGTAGCTGTCCTGCTTGGATAAGCATTTATTTTTTATTATGTTTATGTTTAAATATATAAGGATCATTAGGAGGACAAGGTGACACCACCAGGTAATTTGATTGCCTCCAGGCACTTCACCACTGACACCTGGTGTTGAATTCCAATTGGAAATGACCTAAATTACTGCAAATGCCTGGAGTTCATGGACTGGCAGGCCTGAATTCTGGGGAGCACTCTAAACTAATGGATTAGCATGATTTTTTTGGAAACCATTGCTTTATTTTTTTTGACCCAGTTTAATCATTATCAGAAGAGTGGAGTCATGATCCATCCCTTAACCTCTAGGACACTGGTTGTTGTTTTCTTTAGGGGTGGGAAAGAAAGGATAAATTGTTTGAGATATATTTTCAAAATTTCTAAACTTCAGGATGTGGCCAACATCCTACTAGCACCCATATCCCTGTCCTGCATGGGTTTGTTCCACTTCTGATGCTGGTACTACCAGATAGGCTAGTGGTGGCAGCAGTGATCTTAAAGAGATTAATGCAAAAAAAATGCTTCTCCTGCTTTATTCCTTAATAAAAAGATCTGGACATTATTTATATATTAAATTTATATAACCATCTGACTGCCGGTGACTCTGGGTGATTTTCCAAGTTTTTAAAAAACATTAAATAAAGAAACATGTTTAATTTGCTAGAGAATTTATTTATTTTCTGCATGTTCTAAAATAGGGGTGTCAAACTCATGTTGTCACGGCATTATTACATGATATATCACAACTTTTTTCCCATTTATTAAACCGGGCATAGGCATGGCCAGCGCACGATGCATCTGGCCCGTGGGCCACGAGTTTGACAGCCCTGTTCTAAAATATATTTAACAATGAATAAAGCCATTGCTTCACACAGCATGTTAAGCCTCCACAAATGAGGAAGGTGAACAAACTATTTAGTATTTACTTTCTATGTAAACAACTTTTAAGCTAACCATTTTTAACAGTAGTACTTTCCATCCTAGACAATCAAAATCATAGTTTTTCCACTTACAAAAATGAGTAATAAAATATAAAATATATAACAAAATAAAGTATTTTGCATTTTTAATGTGAAAAATAATCTCAAACAAAATTTATTGCTGTTAACAAAGGATGTCTGGTTGGAGACTTGAAGTTTCCAAGGACCAGAATTAACTCTGAGCACCTTTCATTTGATAAAACCACAGGGAGAAAAGACTTTTGAAGGGTTTGAGTAACTCTTCAGATATCAGCAACCTTGTACATATCCCACTTTAAAAACATGGTTCTTCAAAATATGTGAGGGCCAGTCTCAGTGGCCAGTTTTGAAGAAATATTTTCTGTAATGCTTTCCAGATATGTTTTACCATGAATTCTATCCTATTTTCCAAGCAAAAACACTTACTTTATTTGGCAGATGAGGTACTGATAAATCACCTCTATTCTGTAAGATTACAAATTATCATATTGTAGAAAGAGTTTTTAAAGATGTCTATTTTTAAAGGTATAGTCATTTAAGATTTTACTATGAAAGGCCCCCTACATGAAATTGTTTTGAATCAGGATCAGGGATAAAGAAATGGAAAGATACAATAGAATTGGTCACATAAAATGGATTTGAAAACATTATATTTGTAAGGCTAATATTATGCATTGTTACACGTTTTGGAGAGAAAGTAGCAAGATTTCTGTTTGTAATATGGGGATAAGACCCCACTTGTAGGGAATCAAAAACAGGAACAGGCATTTGATTCTTCTCATATTTATTGATTTTCCCATAAAAAATATTCCCCAGACTATTTTCAGATTTTTATTTCCAGGTAAGTTCTGAAATGGGGAATGAGGCAGCTGTACAAGTGGGTATATAAAAACAAATCAGCTTATACTGTTGATACTGATAGTAATATTTAGTGGTTAAGCACCAATCTCTCATCTAGTGATCATTAGATCTGTACATTCTGCAAGGTCCAGGGAAAGGATACCACTGCTTGAATATGTTGTAGATAGGTGGTACATTAGATTTTTAAAGATTTTTTTTAGATTTTATTATTAGAGTTGGAAGGGATCTTGTAGGTCATCTAGTCCAACCCCCTGCTCAAGCAGGAGTTCCTACACCATTTGAGACAGATGGCAGTCCAGTCTCTCCATGAAGGTCACAAATGTTGGGGCTCTCACAACCTCCGCTGGCAAGCTGTTCCACTGGTTGATCGCTCTCACCGTCAGAAAGTTTCTCCTCACTTCCAGGTTGAATCTCTCCTTGGTCAGCTTCCATCCATTATTCCTTGTTTGGCTTTCTGGTGCCATAGAGAACAGCCTGACCCCCTCCTCTCTGTGGCATCCCCATATTGGAACACTGCTATCATGTCACCCCTGGTCCTTCTCTTCGCCAGACTGGCCAAGCTCAGTTCCTGCAACCGCTCTTTGTATGTTTTATTTTCCAGACCCTTTATCATCCTGGTTGCACTCTTCTGCACTTTCTCTAGGGTTTCTATGTCTTTTTTGTAGTGCGGTGACCAAAACTGGATGCAGTACTCTAGGTGTGGTCTGACCAAGGCTTTATAGAGTGGTACTAGTACCTCTCTGGCCCTTGATTGTATCCCTCTATTTATGCAACTCAGGACTGCGTTAGCCTTTTTGGCTGCTGCTGCTCACTGCTGGCTCATATTTAGTTGGCTGTCTACCAAGACTCCGAGATCCCTCTCGCAATCGCTGCTATTGAGTGTGGTTTAGAATTATTAAATGCATTAGAATTCCTGCATGCTCTTAAACGCCTTTCATAGAGTGAACCTGAAACACTGCATAACACTGTCTTCCAAAGTCATTCAGTATTCAGCTGTACAATGCAGGTTATATTCCTGATGATGTAATGAGAATTGCAGATTTCTAGAAGAATTGCATATTTCTTTCCAGAAGTTTAGCATAGAAGATATAGCAAAAAAGGCAAAGTATGTAACTTACGTTACATTTAAAGGTTTGAAACTCTGGAAATAAAAAGACATTGTATTACAAGTCTTTGCCAAGTTTTAGTGAAAATATCCTCAGATATACAAAAGTAATGACAATGGCCATGAGGAAGATAAGTGCTGTAAAGACATTATTTCTACATGAGGAAATCTAGAAGGTACCTTAGTGAGAATAGAAACAACTTTACCTTTTCCATTTGTAGTACATAAAAATTATTCTGCTTTCTCCCCCCCCCCCCCCATCTTTTAAAGGACTTTCCCCATGGTTCTTTGGGTTTAATAGCTAGCCTGATGATAGGAGGACTGGGCTGTTGACACATTAAAGTGGCTTTGAGCTCTGGGAAGCAATCATGTTTAATTAACCCAACTTAAGCCTTACTTTCTCCATAGGTTAATGGGATCACTTTGGTGACCTTGAATGGTCAAGGCCTCAATTTTATATCCCCTCTGAAACAAAATGGAAAATAGGAAAGAAATAATGTATTCCAACTATCCTTTCCTCTTCAAACCTGAAGAGAAATCTCAGGTGTCTGTTGTTTGTATTAATATGGTAGACTTCCCCTTCTAGACATATATAGTCTCCCTTTATTTTCATTTATCAGCTAAAAATGTTACACACACAGACACACACACACACACACACACACATATACTGTATATATGATATATAATATAATATATATGTGTGTGTGTGTGTGTGTGTGTGTGTGTGTGTGTGTGTGTGTGTGTGTAATATTTCGAGCTATTTTGCTCTCGTCAGATAGCCATACCCTTAGTGGGAATTGAACCTGGGCAGTCTGCTTGTAAGGCAGCAGTTTAACCAGTTTCGAGCAGTTTAGCTCGAAATAGATCTACAATAGTCTCCCTTTATTTTCATTTATCAGCAAAAAATGTTACATATATAGACAATATAGTTTGTCGACTATAGAAAACTGCCTGGATGGTCCCAGGAGGGGCCGAAAGGCAAAAGGAAGCTGTGATGTTTCCTTCCATACACCAGGATGACTCGACAGAATAAACACACACACACACACACACACACACACACACACACACACACACACACACACACACACACACACACACACACACACACATATATATATATATATATATATATATATATATATATATATATATATATATATATATATATATATATATATATATATATATATATATATACTGTATATACATACACACACATACATATGTGTGTGTGTGTAAGATACTTACAATATGTATTGTAATTATAATTGTAATTGTAATTACAGGAATAAACAATATCGTTTAATGTACAAACTTTGCTGTAAACACAGTTCTCTATGGGAAAAAGCTTCAAATTGTTGTATTTTCATCATAAACAGATAAGACTTGATACATTCAAAATCCTTCTGCGTGATGAAGGACCTTGCAACATAATCAAATATTGGGGAACTGGAAGCTTGCAAATAGGTTGATGGGAAGACTGAAGACCTTTTTAGCCAATGATGTCTTGTATAACCTTTGTTGCAACATTTCCAGATAAAGCTCAATATTTTCCCTAAAGATTCCCTTAGGAAGAAATGTTTCTGTAATGTGCTTTCTTAGGGGGATGTTAACTCAAAAAACTAGCTTACCTACTGAACATGACTATGCCCTGAAATCGTTGTCTGAAGACTTGTTAGATCTGTATAAGCACAACTTAAGCATGTTGAAGAACTTTAATTAGTGTGTTTTATTCTGGAATACAGAAAGTGACAATCAGGAAAGTTGAGTAGGTTCATTTTTTGTGGCGAGCTTTTGGGAGTTTCCTAGAGTCTGTTCAGTTTATCTGAGTTAACAGTGAAGTGCAGAACATCCCCAAATGGGGAATTTGCTCCAGTTCAGAGCTGACTTCAGAGCTGTCACATCAGAAGTAATTGGTTCATTCTGAGAGCCATGTTGGCTTTTTCTGGTTCTATGCCAGGTTTTTTGAGACCAGAGTAATACTGCTCTGTTTTTAGAAAACAGTACGGCTTACAGCAGTATGTTTTCCCATTCATGAGAACCACCACTGCCTTTCTCTCTCCCTTTCCTCCCTCCCTCCCTTTCTCTCCACTTCCACTGGAGGAGGCCAGTAGCAGTGAAGACAGTTGCATGCAGTTTCACACTTTGACAGGATTGGCAAATGAAAACACAGCTGTTCTGGAGCACCATCAATGGGTCTACCACACTCCATGTGAAGTGTTCACCCAAGAATGTTTTCCCAAGATTCTGTGGTGAGTAATAGGCCAGTCAGCATGGGTTGGGTTCTCTTAAGGCAAAAATCTGGAACATTTGGTAGATACAATATGTTATGTAGGAAGAACATTTGCATAAACAACACAAAATAGTAGTCCTTAAAGCAAAGTGAGGTTGGTCTTCATTTTTTATCCCTTCGAGCCTTGTCCAGGAAAGTAGAATGCTTTTGTTTTTACAGGCTGGCAATTCAATTAATGTGTGAAATGTGGCTACTGTCTTTTGATTCTGCCACCCAAAAATTAAAATGCAGCCCAGGAACCAGCTCTTGCAGGAAGAGTGCTGCCATCAAATCCATCTAAACAAGTATAAATGTTCCAAATGTAAAGAGTACTAATCAAGAGACACAAAGCATATACCACCTAATAAATTTTGCCTTCAATTTATTTGTCTAGTATTACAAAGCTGAGGAGATATTAATTAATATAGGTAAAGAGCACCCATAATTTATAATTAACTGGCAAGCCGTTTGTTGCAAACAGCTACTACTGAGTCTAATAGCTGGTAGAAAAATAACTAGAGTTGATTTGTCCCTCAGCAAATTAATAGAGTGCTTATCAATGACAGGGTTACATAAAACTGCTAAATAAATAATCATCAGTGAGTAAGAGTGAAGCAGATCTTTAACAAGCTTAATCTGAACCTCTTGACATTGGCAGACTATGAAGAGATTAAATGCTAAGGGAGAGAACAGTGTGCTGTGTATAAGTGTAAGAATGCAGTAAGAACTGTCAGAGATTGAATTCTGTTGGTATAATGAGAAATAAGGAAATATTCTTATTGCAAAAATAGAATCACATATTATTATCCTTATAATTAGAGTAGGAATTATCAAAGATATATCAAAAGGATGTCAAACTAGAATTAATCAGAGGAGAATTAACAGTCCATTTCTTGTTCTGAAAACACATGGCAATAGATACTCCTGATAGAACTGATGTCCAAATTCTGGGCTTCTACTCTGATTGTATTAATCAGTTTTCTATATGTCACTGGTAGACTATGCTGAAAAAATATTAATATCTTTGAAAATATTCAGTACACAGAGAATTAAAGCTAGGTACATATCTAATTAATTTTATCCCCTTGTTTAATTGTGTAAGCTATCAACAAATATTTCTTCTGAGTCTTCTTTGAAATAAGAAGGACACTATACTTCCTGTTTGTTGAGGTACTGTATCTCAACAAATAACTTTTCAATAAGTAATATTCAGGTGTCCCACATTTCTTTTTATGTTATCATCAAGTTCTCAAGAATCACACTCGAATAAACCCTTGTGACTTAATTTTCTATCTTGTATGTAGCCCTTCACCTAATTTCAGGAGACATTCAGCACCAATTGATTTTCTTGTCACTGAAGGTCACTGTTGCTTTCTGGAACATCTCCCTGGGAATTCCTTCTTTATCCTCTTATTGTATGTTGACATGTAAATGGACAAAAGATGAGATCTGGGACACAATACAAAAATATTTATGTTCCAATAAAGAATAACATTTGTAGCTCAGATTTGGAATGAAAGGTTCTTGGTGCTCTCTAAACTTGCTTGTTTTCTTGCAGATGTTTCATTACCCTAACTAAGTAACATCATCACTGCTAGTGTACCAAGGACATCTCAATGCCATACCAATGTGTTTATTCATCATTGTACTCCTATTGACTATCCTTATGGACTAGTAGCCCTTAGTGGGAGTGCTCTGCCATTGCAGTAGTACTAGTTCCACCATGGAGTTGAGTGGGATAGAGATTTCACTATACATCAGTTTCATCAAGTGCGGGACATCTTGAAATTATTTACTTTCAAAATGAATAAGGCATATCTCTGGAAGCCACCTAGTAAAACTTATCATCAGGGGATAACAGAGCCGAGGTGGCGCGCAGCTGTTAGAGGCAGTACTGTAGGCCACTTTAGCTGACTGTGATCCGCAGGTCAACGGTTCAAATCTCACTGGCTCAAGGTTGACTCAGCCTTCCATCCTTCCGAGGTAGGTAAAATGAGGACCCAGATTGTTGGGGGCAATATAAATATACATTGCTTACTGGTGTAAACTGCTTAGAGAGTGCTTGCATTGTGAGGCGGTATATAAATCTCACAAATAAATAAATAAATAAATAAATTTCTTGTTGACATCACAGTTCTTTCAATTTGATCTGCAGATGCATCATCAATATTAGGCTCTTATTACACAACTAATTGTCAAGACCATATCTCAGTGCTGGGTGACAGAGAAATGAATGTGTGAAATGGTGCAGCGTACACTAAAAGTAAAACATAGCTACAATATAAGCACAGAGATTCTCTAGAAATGTGTAATTATAGACTGAAGGTAAAGGATTATCACCTGTTTATTCAATTATTGCTCATCATGACTACCCAAGATTCAAAGTGTTCAGGGTCTCCTTATGAGTGTCATATTTTTTCCTGCTTAAAGGAAGCTTTTACTTAATTGTTATTAAAGAAAACTTCCTTTGATCCCAAAACAGTAGAAAATTATTAGCCAGTCTCAAGTCATTTTCGGCTAAGATATTAAAAAAATGCAGCTTCATAGCTCCAAATACAAATGAAAGGTACTTATCATTGGGATCCATTTCAATCAGGCTTTGGGCCAAGAAGCAGACTATTTTAGCCATCTTGGTAGAAAACATGCTAGGAACTGGATAAGGAAAGTAGAATTGTCCTGTTTCTCTTGAACCTCTAGCCAGTTTTCATCATCATTAACTATGATATTGTCTTGGGAAATCTTGAGGTTTGTGGGAGCAGTCATGTCTGAAAACAGTGCCGAGAGGCTATTATTTCAATCATGGCTGTTGACTTTTTCCTCACTGAAGGTTTATCTAGACTATAATGTCTTGCAAGGTCATCCAAAACTCTGACAGTTTGATGCCAAAAATACTTACAATATTCAACTTTACTGCTCCTTGCTCCAAGGAGCAACCAACTAGTTGATTTTCTTGATCATTCCTGAAAGTAGATAGTGGGTGGAATGAGAGTGAACAACTGAAATTAACCCCAAATAAGAAATATATGTTCTGGGTCAATTGGAAACTAAACTTAAGTACTAGAGTTATATTTCATTGTCACCTCCTGCTGTTTCTGAATCTCCAGGTGGCAGTGGTGGCAAAGGAATGCATTTGCACAATCATATCTAGTATGGCAGTGATAAGGTATATTTAGTATTGCTGTTTCTGTTCCTTAATATTAGGAAACAATATTGCTCCCTGCTTGGTTACTTCATGGTTACCTTCTTACTTGATGGGGAAGGACTGCACAGCAATGGAGAAAAGATTGTCCTGCAATTCTTCCTTACCTACATCCCATAAACAGCCCCAACTGTGCCAAACATCTCCATATACCCCGACACCCCCAGGAGGAGGCATTTACAGGCCAGTTAAGAGAATTGGAGGAAGTTCATTTTTTCCAGCAGTTGGAGATGGCTGAAATGAGTTAAATATTGCTTCTTTGTGAAGAAAATGGAAATTTTGCTATTGAGCTGAAGTTGAATTATGCTGAAAACCTGGGAAACAGCACCCAGGCTAAGTTTGCCTAAAGTTGAAGTTACAGCCTTGCATGTATCCATGCCATAACTTCAGTAACGAATATCCTGGCCCAATGCCTAGGAGAAGAGCAAAAATTTCATGGTCTTCCAAAAGGCCAATAAAGGCAGTGCCATCCACATCAATGGGAGGGTCCCAGAGGTGTATTTTTTCCAAAGGGCAACTGGACTTTCTTGGGTTTTTTTTTGTTGAAAATGTTTCACTTCTCATCCAAGAAGCTTCTTTAGTTCTAAACGGAACTGAAGGAGCTTCTTGGATGAGAAGTGAAATTAAAAACAACAACAAGAAAACCCAGATGTCTTTTGTAAAAAGCATCTTTGGGACAATCATGACCTGGATGATTGAGACTCTTCATAGACATATCTGGGGGAGATTCCATACGGCAAGCAACATGACAGAAATAACATGCTTCCTGAGACCCAACAGGTGACTAATTCGCTGAGAGAATATGGAGCATGCCCATTCTGCCAGCTCTGGTGGGAAATACTGGGAACAGGTGTTCCCATAACAAACCTGGTCCCATACCATGTAGGGTATTAAAGGTAATAACCAGTACTTTGAATTGGAGCCATTATCATAGCAGTTGTGTTACATGGGCATTCTTTGGTGTGCCCAAAACTGCATGTTCCACTGCATTCTGCACTATTCTGGACCATCTGAATGTTTCTCAAGGAGAGCCCCATGTAGACCATTGCAACTAAGTTCTGAGTAACCATTACAACTAAGTTCTGAGTAACCATTGCAACTAAGTTCTGAGTAACTGTAAGCAGTTGTTCCTACTTTAGGAACATGCACAATGGGCACATGTGATGCTTTTGTGTGAAGGTGTTCAAGCTGCCAAATGCTCCTTGAATGGGAGTCATGAGTCCTGGAGAACCCTCAGATTGCTCACCAATTCTGATGAAGAAGTACAAAATGTAGTTACCCAATTTAACAAAGCAAAAGCAAAAACAACAGAAAAATGGGAAACTATCCATATATATTACATATTAATCAAATGTCAGATTTCTAAATCTACTAGGGCAGGAGGGAGTTATAAAGATTATCTAACATTACAACTATAAGATCTATGTCACAGAGAAGAAGCATATTGATAGATAGATTTTCTCCATGATGATTTATCCCTAACCTGTTCTTTCTGGTCTCCTAATGGTGCACCCATCACCGTGCGACTGAGTCTGGCCACATCCATTTCTTATCTTTCCTTGAACCTTTCTCAGCATTAGAGACTTTTCTAGACACCTGGATCTGTGTATAATGTGTACGAAGTAGGAAAAATTGAGCCTGGTCAATTTTGTGCCTTGAGTGGGGACTGAGGATTGATTTGTTTTATTAAATGCGCTCTACATGGGGCTGCCCCTGAAGAGTATTTGGAGACTTCAACTGGTGCAAAATGCAGCTGCGCATGCCGTGGTGGGTGTTTCAAGGTACACCCACGTAACACCTATACTCCGCCAGGTGCATTGGCTGCCCATTGGTCTCCGGGTACAATTCAAGGTGCTGATCATCATCTTTAAAGCCCTACATGGCTTAGGACCAGGCTATCTCCGGGACCACATTCTACCTCATACCTCCCTTCGACCGGTCAGGTCCCACAGAGTGGGTCTCCTCCAGGTCCCGTCAGCCAAACAGTGTTGACTGGCGGGGTCTAGGGGGAGGGCCTTCTCTGTAGGGGCCCCTGCTCTCTGGAACCAACTCCCCCCGGAGATCCGAATCATCCCCACCCTGCTGGCCTTCCGAAAAGCCATCAAGACATGGCTCTTCCTGCAGGCGGGGTGATGTTGAGATGACCTTCCATCTGAAGTCTCCCCCATGTATATATGATATGTTTGTTGTTTTAAAATTGTTTAAAATTGTTTTTAACATTTATTTGATGTTCCCTAAAATGTTGTACGCCGCCCTGAGTCCTGAGGGAGTAGGGCGGCATAGAAGAACTTCGAATAAATAAATAACTACTGGTTTACCGTATTTTCCTGGCAGCCCATAGTATTCTAAAAAGTCTTCTGCAACACCAAAGTTCAAAGGCATCAGACAAAATTCCTCTGCATCACTTGTAGGCGGCTTCTGAGGACTTGAGAATTAAAAATCGTAGTGGTGTGAGAGTGTCAAGAAATAGTTTTTAAAAAGCATTTTGGAGAGAGAACTTTAAATTAGTGACATCATTTCAGTCTGAAAACTGAAAATAGGTAACATTCAGTGCAGCCCTAAACAAAATAAAAATTGAAATAGAAAATCTGAGATGTAAAAATTCTAAGGATGCTGATGTATGAACCAGGATTCTCCCCCCCTCCCTACTGTATGCTTTTTAATGTTATCAATGATGGCTTAGAAGCTCATTTACTAATAATGACTGCATATCTCATTAAATTCTTTCTTTCATTATTCCACAGGTAGAAATGTGTAATTTGACGATTGTTACATCAATTATACTTAAAAAGCTCATTAAAACCCTGAAATATTATCTCCTGTAGCCAGAGAACTTAAAGGGGAATGCACTAATTAGAAAAAGAACAAACTCATGTAATATGATCATTTTGAATGGCTGCCTTATATATTCTTAATGCAAAACTAACATCAAAAGTGTAAATCAGATATATAGATCTACCATACTTAATTTTTTCCTAATTATGTTTTACTTTCAGAAACGATTCTGATCATTGTAATTAAATAATGCATAATGTAATAAAAATAGAGAACATTATTATTGCATTGGCAATTGAACATTGGACTTTCTTTGTTATTTGTTAGATTTATTTATGCACACAATTTATTATGGGCAATATGTATCAAGCATTAAAATACTGATACAATTATATCAACTCAAGAGAGGTAATAAAATGTGACATCACTCTGTTGATAAAAAGAGGACAATTTGAGTTTCTAGTTGAAATTTAGCATTTGAATTTGCTAGGTTGCATTGTTTTTTATGAGGAAAATGTATCAACACTTTTGACTTTTCCATTAGTAAAGTCACAATTTCACCACCCTTTAGTACTGATAACAAGCCCTGTTTATGGAGAAAGAATCAAAGGTGACACAGCGCACAAGGTCACTGTTTGCATTGATTTTATGTCATGTATACAACTCCCTGGTTTTATTGTTAATTACATAATATGTTAATTTACTAAGCTGGTTTAAGTGAAATAGAGACACATGAAGAGAATTAGATTTAAACTAGTTATAGCTTGTTTATCATTTTTATATTATAATTTTATAATCTTTAACATTTAAAGCATGAAAAAGGGAATTAAAGAACTAAATGGTAAATATGCACCAATGTCCAGAAGCATATTAGTGATCTGCATGAAGCAGAGGGAGGTAATTTGGAACAGATTTTCATTACCTTGAAGTACTACGGTAATGGTACAGCAGCTGGAGGAAAAAAATGTTTATATACTATACATCGGAAGATGAGATGGGACTTCAATGACTGACAGGTCAGTCCTCAAATTGGAGCGATCTTCAAGTTCAAATATCATTGGTTGACTCAAGCATGGCACCTGGAGGAATGGAGACCATCATGGAGGTGGCAAAAAATTATTTCTTCTTTTTGTTAGAGGTGCTTCCTTACTATTGGCCAGATTCTTAGCTTAAAGAGTTGTTTGACAGTCTTTACCGAGATGCATGAGTCAGTTGACATGCCACAGCAACTGGTTTATTTTATAGAGAAGAACAGAGAATTCATCAATTATACTTCTATGTCAGCCCACCACCTCTACCACATTTATCATTTCTTACCAATGTAACTTTCCTTTGCACAGAAAACTCTATCTGTCTGAAATTTTGAATATGTGTTCTCCATCACTGAGAATACAACCTTGCAAATTTCATCACATTCCATCTTAAAACAAGAAGTTATAGACACACTATTGGATATACAGTATGTTTCTCTGTGTTTCTGTCTGTATATATGTATTCTCTTTCCGTCCATTTTTGTGAAATTTGGCAGGTTTCGTTTTTTCCTCAAGTGATAACGTAAAATACAGATTTCTAAATCTCTTTTGTCTAAAGATATGTTGTAAAAAAAAAGCATTTTAATTCATATGGAGATCTGCAATGCAAAATTTAGGCCTGAATGATAGAAAAAATGTAAGCAATAAAGCCTCATTTTTCTTGAAGAATAAAATTTTAGAGAAAAAGCAAAAATATTCCTTTGCATCTCGTGTTGTGTATCTGTTAGAGTAAACCAGGTAAAATGTATAAGAGTTCCTTTCTAATCCCTTCTCAAATCGAACTTTTGCTCTGAAACCTTTTTCTCAGCTAAGTCTCCATGCTTGAGTGCAAATAATGCAAATGTGCCTTTGAAAGAAATATACCTTTCCTCCTATGTGCACAGGTAATTCCAGAGAAGGGGTCCCCAAACTTGGCAACTTTAAGACTTGTGGACTTCAATTCCCAGAATTCTGGGAGTTGAAGTCCACAAGTCTTAAAGTTGCCAAGTTTGAAGACCTCTGTTCCAGAGCATGCAGACACAGCAATTAACAGTAATATGTTATGATAGTTAGTAACGAATCAGATTTGGTGAGATGTTAAAGGTAGGTGGCATGATTTTTCATCCATGATGTAAACCATGGATAAGCAACCTAAGACCAGACAGATTGACAGCTCAGGGGCCATGACTGCCTAAGTACATACAAGCCCTTCCATTTACTAAAAAGAAGAAACTTTTCTTCTCTCTCAGTGACCCAATCTTCAGGCTGCTGGTGTCCAGGAATGAATCTCTCTTTTTCCCAGCAATACTGAAGAGCCATTGAGAAGAAGGTGGAAGCTTCCTCTCTCCCACTGATCCTTTGTCATAGTTATACTTTGTCATAGTTATGTAGGTGTAGGGCAGGTGTCCCCAAACTTGGCAACTTTAAGACTTGTGGACTTCAACTGCCAGAATTCTCCAGCCAGCATATCTGGCTGGAGAATTCTGGGAGTTGAAGTCCACAAGTCTTAAAGTTGCCAAGTTTGAAGACCTCTGGTGTAGGGTATTCTGAATCAGCTCACTATCCAGAACATGTGACTTGATGCTTAAGATTGTGCTTTATGACAAGGGAGGCAGTGGTTGGTTCAGATGACCAATGGCAAAAGCAGGAAACGTGCTACACACTTTTTCACCCATGGATTGACCCCAAAAATGTGAATGGCTGTACAAATTTCATTTACAAAATAAATGGAAATGAATATTTGATGCTGCTATAAACTGGTGAAAGGCTGAGTGCTTTAATCTCTTCCCGCTATTTAAAAATGTGATTTAAAAAATGAAATAGTGTGTTTTTGATATATTGCAGCAAATGTAACTGGACTGAACAGACCACCTGCATTACATATCAATTGCTCAGTATAGGGAAATTAACACAATGTCTTAGAGCCAATACCCCCCCCCCTGCAAGATGCAAGTAATGTGACATTTTTATTTGCAGATAGAAATCTCTAGTGAAATATAATAGGAGGGAGGGACATAAAAAGGCATATAATTGAATAGTTAATTAGAATTAGAATTCAATTTTTAAAAGTAAAGCTTCCTGTTTATATATAGCTTCCTGTTACTAAGATAACAAGGCAAAATTATGAATCACAATAGTAGTGCAATCCAAGAATGAAGAATAGGGAAAATCTGGTGTGGCTGGGGCCAAGTTATCAATTCCTAACAACTGACAGAATCATGCCAGCAAACCATGAAGAGAATATGACAATGGTTATTTATGCTATTTTTTCCCCAAGATTCTTTTAGGATATTCCCTTCCCATTATTCCAAAAGAGATGAATGAAGAATACCTGCTCTGAGATGGTTTTCTCCAATCACATCAGATTAACAGAGTTGGAATGCAGAATAGAATAGAATAACAGAGTTGGAAGGGACCTTGGAGATCTTCTAGTCCAGTGCTCCCCAACCTTTTGTCACCCTCGGCACACCATAGCCTCTCCCAAAATTCCACGGCACACCACATACAAAAATTGGATAAAAAACAAATATAATCTTCAAAATATCATTTTGAAGAGTATAATAGTATAGGAATGTCAAACTGGGCATAACAGAATTACTTGATTTATTATTTTATTTGATAATTAGGTAATCAGTGGTGGCCAACCTTAATGATACCATGCGCCAATTGGCCCAGGCGTCCCAGGTGGACGGGCCCGCCTGGATGCCGCCATTTGAGTTTTGCCCTCTGCGCATGCGCAAAACGCTGTGCGCATGCGCAGAGGGCAAAAGACCGCAAATGGCGGCGTCCAGGTGGACGGGGGAAGCAGCCGGGGGCCGCTTCCCCCACCTGCTTCTTTGGCTTGAGTTTTAAAAGAAAGCAAAACGTGGGCAGGAGAGGCAGGTCTTGCTCATTAAGCCTCACTGCAGTGGCCAGCGAGGGTTAATGAGCAAGACCTGCCTCTCCCGCCCACGTTTTGCTGTCTTTTATAACTCAAGCCGCCCAAGGCAGCCCAGAGCAGGCGAGTCAATCCAGCAAGTGAGGAGGCGTCAGCAAGAGGCGGAGCTTGGCGACAAGGAAGATTTCTGGCTTAAGAAGCAGACATCCCTGTCGCCCTCCCTTTCGGCTCCGCCTCTTGCTGACACCTTCCTCACTCGCGCCCTGCCAAGCCCCAAATCAAGCCAGCCCTAGCACGAGACGTGTGAGACTGCTTTCCAGGCTGTATGTGGAAGCTGAAGAGCCTTACCGGTAGTTTGGGAGAAAGAAAGTTTTTTGCTGCTTTTGAGTGCACTGAAGGAAAGCAGCAAAAAACTTTCTTTCTCCCAAACTACCGGTAAGGCTCTTCGGCTTCCACAAACACAAGCGGCAGGGAGGAGGACTCCCGCCCCGCCACGCCCCCTGCCAAGCCTCAAATGAAGCCAGCCCACGACTGGAGCTACTGGGAAAAGTCCCAGGTAGGATGCGCGCCCCGTCCTGCCCACCAGTCCTGCCCCGCCCGCCCTGCCAACCCCCAGCGCGAGATGCGTGTCCTACCTGGGACTTTTCCCGGTAGCTCCAGTCGTGTTCCTTGCTACCGTAATAGCGTCCAGAGCAGAGCAGCCCCTTCCAAAAGATAACGTCTCGCGAGACGTTATCTTTTGGAAGGGGCTGCTCTGCTCTGGACGCTATTAGCAAGGAACGCGACTGGAGCTACCGGGAAAAGTCCCAGGTAGGACGCGCACCCCGTCCCGCCCGCCAGTCCTGCCCCACCCGTCCTGCCAACCCCCAGCGTAAGACGCGTGTCCTACTTGGGACATGCCCCGGTACCTCCTCCTTGCGTTCCTCGCTGTTGTGTCCAGGGCAGCAGGTCTGCTCATTAAGCCTCGCTGCAGCGGCCAGCAGGCTTAATGACCAGACCTGCCTCTCCCGCCCGCGTCTTGCTGTCTTTTAAAACTCAAGCCGAGGCGGCTTGAGTTTTAAAAGACAGCAAGTCACGCGGGCGGGAGAGGCGTCAGCCATTGGATGATTGCAATGCGCCACTTGCAATCATCCAATGCACCACATTTGGCGCATGCGCCACGGTTTGGCCACCCCTGAATGACGCGAGCTTTTTGCCGCGGCACACTTGGCATGGCCTCACGGCACACCAGTGTGCAGCGGCACACCGGTTGGGGAGCACTGTTCTAGTCCAACCCCCTGTTTAGGCAGGATATCCTAACCACTTCAGACAAATGGTTATCCAGTCTCTTCTTAAAAACTTCCAGTGTTGGAGCATTTACAACTTCTGGAAGCAAGCTGTTCCACTGATTAATTGTTCTAACTGTCAGGAAAATTCTCCTTAGTTCTAAATTGCTTCTCTCCTTGTTTAGTTTCCACCCATTGCTTCTTGTCCTACCCTCAGGTGCTTTGGAGAATAGCTTGACTCCCTCTTCTTTGTGGCAGCCCCTGAGATATTGGAAGACTGCTATCATGTCACCCCTAGTCCTTCTTTTCATCAGACTAGACATACCCAGTTCCAGCAGCCATTTTTTATATGTTTTAGCCTCCAGTCCCCTAATCATCTTTGTTGCTCTTCTCTGCACTCTTTCTAGAGTCTCAACATCTTTTTTACATCATGGTGACAAAAACTGGATGCAGTATTTCAAGTGTGGCCTTACCAAGGCATTATAAAATGGTATTAACATTTCATGTGATCTTGATTCTATGTTCAAGTCTGAGATGAGGAAATGGAAATGCTTTAGATTCTACAACCTGAAGTATCAACCAAATCATCTATGGAGATTCTCAGTCATCCAGGTCATGGTTGTCTCAAAGGTGCTTTTTCAAAAGGCAAATCATAGTTTATTTGCTTTTTGAAAAAGCACCTTTGAGACATCATCCAAATCGCTAACTCTAGAAACCTGTTTTAGTTCCTCTGTCTTCAGGCTTTCCATGTCAAAGGCACTATTTCTGAATTCCCAAGGTTCCTAAGCAAGTTTTTATCAGATGAAACCTCTTTTGTAATTCCATTATAATTGATACCTACATGATGTCCTTCTAAAGGCCACAGATTGAAGCATAAGCTTACCATTGTCAGATTCCCCCTTGCTTAGATCATGTGTGTGTGTGTGTGTGTGTGTGTGTGTGTGTGTGTGTGTGTGTGTGTGTGTGTGTGTGAAGGCCTCTTCTGCATATTTCCAACCAATACGGTCCTGAACTTTGTTTTGCCAGTTGGGCCCATAATATTTGCTGATGTCGTAAATCCATCTTATTTTAGGTCTCTTTCATGGACAATTTTTATCAAGTGGAATCCATTCTACTCTAAACTGCCTTGGACCCTGAGAGGAGGAAAACTGGTATCCTTAGGCATATTAAGGCTAAATGATGGAAAGAGGGTATAAACGTAGGGATGAAATTACTCTAATATTTTTCTCCCTAGTGTTGGCTTCTCCTGTGATTAATTCTGCTGGCTTTCTGGTTTAATAGGACAATTTCTAAAATTAGAGTTTATAAATTCATTGTTATGTTGGGGTATTTCTTATAAATACGAGCTTAGCTAAAGCTCATTGTCTCCCTGGGTTGAAGAAACAAAATGATATCAACTTCAGCCAACTGCACTCATGCTGAAATATGTCCAAACCAGATTCTTGGGGATTCTCCAGCACAGCATTTCGGTTCTGCAAACAAAGGCAAGTGAATTTGGATACACACACACACCACTCCCAATGCCAGATGGAGAAAATTGCCTAAGTGTTCTGTCTGCTTGAAAGGTCTAACTCTGTAAAGATTGAGTTCTGGTGGTGCAGTGGTTAGAATACAGTACTGCAGGTTAACTCTGCCCACAGCTTGAAGTTCGATCCTGACCGGCTCAAGGTTGACTCAGCCTTCCATCCTTCTGAGATTGATAAAATGAGGGTTGTTGGGGGCAATATGCTGACACTCTAAACTGCTCAGAGAGTGCTGTAAGGTACTATGGGAGCAGAATATAAGTCTAAGTGCTATTGCTATTGAAAGGAGAATTCTAATCTAATTGCCTGATGTGGTACCACTATCACAAATGTTCATTGTAGAAAAATAAATTTAACAAATTGCTAGGTGGTCATTTTTAGAACTGAAGCAAACTTATGGAAAAGGTATGAATTTATCAAATATTCAACATAGGAGACATCTACATTCACAATGGAGGAAATTCAAATAGTACATTTGTTGTAGCTTTAAATGTTTCTGCTTCTCCTCTGTTATGTTTAATAGCCAGTAGAAAACCTGATAACCCACAAATTCATTGTTTCTTTCACGACCACTCACTGGCACATGTGCACTCCACCTATGCATACATTATTGATGATGATGACATTGCTCAATTTGAACCCCATGTAAAGCAGTACTTGTACTGAAAATGATTTGTTTGCTGTATGAAGCATCTCTAACTAAGAAAGTAGATTATTTAGTCAGAAAGGTGACAGTTAAGCAGAAGAGGTGTGTGTGTGCACACACACATCTTCTTGGGGACTTTTCTCTCTCACACACACACCCATCTCCCTTTCTACCCTACCATACCGGCTGTCCATCACAGTTGTTATGAATGCAGGCACTGAGAGCCCGCGGGGGATCCTAGTTATTTACACTCTTTTTTTTTCAGGCAACGAAGCTGTTATAATCATTTGCTGTCAACTTTGTGCTGACATTGAATTTTACTTTGTGAGCTGAGATGTATGTGTATGTGTTTCTCTCTGTGTGTATGGGAATGCACAACCATATAACACATAAATGTGCAATTGGAATTGGAGATTTAGGTGCTTGAGTTGACCAGCGAATTGGTACTTGAGGTTTCTGAATTTGGGGACAGCAAGATGTATTGGTCTTCCTTCCTTCCTTCCTTCCTTCCTTCCTTCCTTCCTTCCTTCCTTCCTTCCTTCCTTCCTTCCTTCCTTCCTTCCTTCCTTCTTTCCTTCCTTCATTCCTTCCTTCTTTCCTTCCATCCATCCATCCATCCTTCCTTCCTTCCTTCACTTTCAGATTTGTTCTGTTTTATGTTACTGCATTCTTATTTTTAAAAAGTATGTACAGTAAGTATTTTCCCCCTCTTCACCTGTTCCCTTCCATCCCACAAATAAAAGAACATGCATTTTTTTCCACTTTCCAAGAAGTTCCTCTCTTCCTGCAGCTGCTATAACAGAGCTTTTATGAGAAGCATAGGCTACATTGTGAGATATAGGCCAGTTTGACCAGAATCAGGTACACTGAAATGTATTGCCTGGGAACTTACACAAAGGATGGAAGCCTGACTTAAACACTTTCACAAGCAGATCCAGGATGAAGTTAATCATGTTGCTGTAAATATGATTAAGTCTGGATTTCATCCAAGGAATTTAAGGATCCTGAAAATTGCCGCAGCTGCTGGAGCTTGGCTAATCCCAAGAAACTGCAATTTGAACCTAGTTGGCACATGGATGGGAGACCACCATCCTAGAAAAAGGAAGGCAATGCCAAGGAATTTGATAATGTTGCCAAGAAAACTAGTGGGCATGTCTCTAAAATCCACAGAAGGTGAACTTGACATGAGGGAGACCTGACCATTAACATAACTGTCTTAAAGGTTCTTTTCATTGGTGGAAAAGAATTTAATTCAGTAGAGCAGAATGCATCATCTAAAATCTGAGAGTCATGTGGTTTCTTAGTAGGTTTCCAAAAACCCTGCAACAAAAGCTCTCACCATATTATAACATTTACTAATACCGGTACTGTACATACTGGGGTAACTACTGTCAATCATATCAAATGCATTTAATTGAATAAAATGTAAATCAATTTTACTTGTTTTGTCAGATGTCTATGGAGTTTATCAGTCATCCAGGTCATGGTTATCCCAAAGGTGCTTTTTCAAGAGGCAACTGGACTTTCTAGTTTTTCTTTGAAGACGTTTCGCTTCTCATCCAAGAAGCTTCTTCAGGTTCAGAGCTGAAGAAGCTTCTTGGATGAGAAGCAAAACACCTTCAACACCTCTGTTTTATCAGAGCCCAAAGTAGTTTTGGGATTGCAGATTCTGGCTCGCCACTCAAAAGCTAAGTGTGGGTTTTGCACTAAAAATGTATAATTTATAAATGTAGTTGAAGAAAACTTCAAACTGAACTCTCCTGAAGAAGCAGAAAATTATAAAAAGACTGTCTATCTAGCTGGAGCCACCATTTAAAGGATTTCCAATCAACTATGCTCAGGTGAAGAGGACTTCTGTGGATGATTTCACTCATACCAGGCAGTCATGTGTGAATGAAAGAAAAAAGATTATGTTAGTCAATCAATCAATCAATCAATCAATCAATGAACCGAGACAATTATTTTTAAACCCATGCCTAGGTGCTCTGCCATGATTTGGATCAGGGGTCCCAAAACTTGGCAACTTTAAGACTTGTGGACTTCAACTCCCAGAATTTTCCAGCCAGCTATGCTGGCTGGAGAATTCTGGAAGTTGAAGTCCACAAGTCTTAAAGTTGCCAAGTTTGAAGACCTCTGATTTGGATGATCATGTAGCTCCAGAAGACAATGATCTAAATAGGTTGCAATGTCAACAGTCACTCTCTAGTTCCTAGACTATTTGCCAAGGAAAATGGCTGTTTGAATAAGTCATAAATAGTAGAATTAGCAGTGGCACCATCTGCAAGTAGAAGTTACTGAGTTCAATGTATGGATCATTGGTCTGATTCAGCATTAGACATAGCAGCAATTTCAGTATGAAATTCCAGGTACCCTGGATAAGAACTAAGGGAACAGATAGCACAAAATGGTCTGACCCAGTTCTTGACTTGAAATGAATGTGATTGTGAAGCTTGTGTGCTTGGCCACTGTAATAAAGTAGACAAATAATTACCAAGCAAATCAAACACACTTACACCTCAGATGATTTTGAAATATTATCTATAATCGGGCACTTCTGTGGTAGGAGGAAAGGTTAATAAAGTAATTTAAAAAAGATTGTGTGGTGTATTACAGAAACAGAAGAAGACTGGCGGTCATAATTGTTAATCTCCTGAAACACCAGATCTCTACTGCATAAAGCATGCATTTTAGTTCAGCTCCTTATGGTGTATTCTACTTATTACTATATTATACTGGTTAATTGCCTTTTATATAAAAATAATAAAAAAAATCTTATTTTAGCTTAAAAGTAATAAATAGAACTGATTAATTTTTTTTCCAGCAGAGAGTTTTTATAGAGGCTATTTTTAAAAAAAGTATGTAAATGTAAAATAAGTCTGTATTGTATATTGTCATATCAAAATCTACAGAATAATCTGGTAATTGTTGGGAACGATTATCTCCATTTATCACATTATAGAGAGTGTTGTATTTGTGTCAGAATAAGGCAAATGCAGTTTCCTTCCTTTGTGCTATGTTTATTTTCTATTTTTTTCCATAGATAAATATTAGTTGGTTAATTCTGCTTTAGAATTAACTGCATCATTCAAAATAATAATAATGATAATATCTAGAAACAAGGAAGATCAAGGAAGCACTGGAAATAATAAAGCAGCAAATAACAGCTATAACTAAGAATATCAGCGGATATGAAGCTCAAATTGCAAATTATAGACAGAATCTCCAATTTCAATCCAATCAGAAATGTTTCTACCATCAATGGAGAAACTGCACTGAATCAGTCAGCACTTGACAAGGAATAAACAGTGCAGTTCTGGGACAGCAATGGGATAACCCCAAAAAACAAAAACACAAAAATGCAGCTTTAATTAAAGAAGGTGGATAAGAGTAAAGAAGAAGCTGAAATGAAAGACGTTGTAATAACAGCAGAAATGGTGGAGAAAAGGGCAAGGAAGATCAAGAATTAGTCAGCCCTGGGTGAAGATGAATTGCATGGATTTTGGTTGAAACAACGGACTAGTCTACAATCACTTGTTGCCAAGTAGTCTAACAACATACTGCAATCAGGTGAAATGAAAAGTGGCTAACATTTCACAAAACCTATCTGATAATGAAAGACGCAGCAAAAGAGGCAGCACCAGGGAACTCCAGGCCAATTACCTGCTTACTAAAAACTTTCAAATTGCTAAAAAAAAAAAAAACAACAGCACGGGAAGCAGATAATAACAAGACCTGGCAACAGCTAAGAACAGAAAGGTTGAACAAAGAGACAGAGGGTCTAATTCTGGCTCCACAAGACCAAGCCTTAAGAACAAATGCATACAAAGCCAGAATTGAGAAGACAGCAAGAGGTAGCAAGCGCTGCCTCTGCAAGAAGCTGAAGAAACAGTGGGCCACCTGATTAGCTCTGCAAAACGATTGCACAGACTGACTACAAACAGTGACATGACAAAGTAGCAATAATTGTACATTGGAATAGCTGCAAGAAATATCACTTGCTTACAAGCAAGAATTGACGCGACCACAAAATATACAATGAAAATGAAGATGCTAAACTGCTTTAGGATCTTAGAATTCAAGCACTCGCCATATAACATCCCAGGCTTAACAATTGTTGATAAGAAAGACAAAAAATGTCTGGATAATAGACATTGCAATACCTGGAGACAGCAGAAGAGAAGAGAAAGAACTGTAGCCAACACCAACCACAAAAATCTGCAAATAGAAGTAGAATGACTGTGGCAAAAGAAAGCAAAGATATTACCAATAGTGATAGGTGCCTTGGGTACAACCTCCAAACCTCTGGATCAGGGGTGGGTTCCTCTTACCGTTTCCTACCGGTGCGCTGCATGCACATCGTGACATTGCGCGCATGTCCCCTAACATGATTTTGCTTCTGCGCATGTGCAGAGGAACGATTTTCCTTCTGCGCATGCTCAGAGTGCCGAAAAATCGCTGAAAAATAGAAAAAAAGATGGCGGCGCGCACGGACCGGCAAAGACAGCACCGGAGCCGTCGCACCAAAATTGCACAATTGGCGGGCCACTACCAGAGCGGAGCTCCGGACTGCACCGGTAGGAGCCCACCTCTGCTCTGGATCCCCTTTTGAACACCACTGGCATTGACAAAATCATCAGTCAATTGCAAAAGGAAGCTTTTCTTGGAAGAGTTTACATTCTCTGATGACACCTTTAACATCAACAAACAACATCTCTGTATCCCAGGTCCCTGGAAAGAACTCAATAGGTGGATAAAAATGCCAAATCCAGATTAAACATAGGGCTGACTTTGTGACCAAATGCAAGAATAATGCAACAATATAGGAAATCACTATGTAGAGTCAGTCTATGTTTGCATAATAAAAGAGGATGGTTTATTGTCCACAAGGAGTATTCTGTCTCCCATTTATCATAGGAGAAATTACAGTTGAAAGAGGAAAAACGTTTTCAAAAGCAAGTTGGCAACAGTGTTTGAAAAGCTGTTTCTAGAAACTCATCAAGGCAGCTTCAATGCCTAGCCTTTGCTGTAATCTAGGTTGATCGTTATGGAGTTTGGTTTTCTATGATTGCATTTGTCTTGTGTAAGAAAAGTTGAAACTGATGTATTCGCCAAGAAAGGGGAAAAATACTGTGGATTGCAATAACCATCTGGGCACCTATAACCAAAACTGGATTCAGAAAAAAAAACTACAGAACAAGGCATACAACAATCCTGGATTTCCCCCCCTCTAATGACTTTTTAAATTGTTTGTTCAAATCTAGATCACCTCGGAAACTTAGCAAATCTAGATGTATTTAGGAAGTAATTCAGGTTAAATCTCAGTGGTGAAATGTACTTACCTTCCCTACTGGTTCAGAAGCACACGCTTTGTGCGCGTGCGTGGCACCATTGCACGCATGCAGAAGGTTAAAAAAAAGAAAGTGGCAACATCCAGGCGGGTGGGCAGAACCTCGCGCCGCCACCGCTACCGGTTCTCCAAACCACCGGCAGCTGCTGCTACCGGTACGCCCAAACCAGGCCGAACCGGTAGCATTTCACCCCTGTAATAAATCTTTAATAATGTAGCAACCTTGAAATTTATTACACTACTAATAAAATTATGTCCACCTTCTGAAGGAAACTTTGTTCAGCTACTAATTGTGTAGAACAGGAATAGGGAATCTTTTTGAAGCCAAGGGCTTCATTTTTATTTTTAATATTGTTTTGGCTATCAAGGTTTGCAGGGCATGTCGTGATGATGTCAACATTGTTGAATGAGAGGGGGAGATTATCTCTTTTTCATTGGGGCAAAGCAACAATTAATGTTCCTGTTTTGCAGATTACTTTGGGGGAGGAAACCGAACAAAATGTGGTGCTGTTATTAGACCAATACTGATCCAGTGTTGTTAATGAAGCCTTCACAAAAAACAGGTAGTAACCCATTAGTTTTCTCCATCTACACACATTTAAATCACTGGCAATTTTAAGAATTTATATGATATCATGCTTAGTTCTCAAACTAAATGTTGATAGCAATGGTATAGAACACATTTAAAAGGCCATCAATCTGCTGAACAAAACAATTAAGTATTTTAAGTTGATGACGCCTGAGATCTATGAAATACTAGCAACTTCCTGAACAAACTATCTATCTATCTATCTATCTATCTATCTATCTATCTATCTATCTATCTATCTATCTATCTATCTATCTATCTATCTATCTATCTATCTATCTATCTATCTATCTATCTATCCTTCCTGCCTTCCTTCCTGCCTTCCTGCCTTCCGTCTCTTTCTTTCTTTCTTTCTTTCTTTCTTTCTTTCTTTCTTTCTTTCTTTCTTTCTTTCTTTCTTTCTTTCTTTCTTTCTTTCTTTCTTTCTTTCTTTCTTTCCTTCCTTCCTTCCTTCCTTCCTTCCTTCCTTCCTTCTCTCTTTCTCTGTTTTCCTCTCCCTCTCCCTGTCCTCTTCTCTCCTCATGATCCCATAATAATATCATCTGATATCAGTTAATCCCTTCTTACAGATGGCTTTGCCTCATTCTTTTGGAATAGAGAAACATGCTTTTACTGTTAGGCATTCTGTCTGAGCATCAATCAATGCTTTGATGCTTAATTGTCTTCTTGCCTTCTTCTTCCTCCCTCCTTCTCCCCTCTCTTCCCTAACCCCACCCTTGGTAAAAGGGCATTGTTTTGAAATAAATAGGCTCCAGAGAAAGTTTCATAACAGTTGCTCATTTTGTTCTTATGCCTGCTATTTTGTATTCTAAGGTCATGGATCAAGGGCAACCCCATGCCTGTGCTGGGGACACAACTATCCATTTTGAGAGAAAGATGTAGGCATCTTTGGATGATCCTAATCCGTTCAAAGAAGTCTATTATGTTCAAGCCTCAAGCTGTCTCAGCCCATACCAGTAATACCAAACTTACATTTGTTTTTCCATTGACCATTCATTTTGGTCAAATGAAGACATTGCTCATATAGGTTTCTGTGGCTCTAGGGAAGAAATCAGTGACTGTCACATACCTTTTAACCTTTCTTTCTTTCTTTCTTTCTTTCTTTCTTTCTTTCTTTCTTTCTTTCTTTCTTTCTTTCTTTCTTTCTTTCTTTCTTTCTTTTCTCTCTCTCTCTCTCCCTCCCTCCCCCTCTTTCTTTCTTTCTTTCTTTCTTTCTTTCTTTCTTTCTTTCTTTCTTTCTTTCTTTCTTTCTTTCTTTCTTTCTTTCTTTCTTTCTTTCTTTGAAGTGCTGAAGTGGTTAAATGCAGCCATTGCAGGCTGACTGCTAGTTCAGCAGTTCAGCTGTTCAAATCTCACCAGGCTCAAGGTTGACTCAGCCTTCCATCCTTCCGAGGTGGGTAAAATGAGGACCCAGATTGTTGGGGGCAATATGCTGAACTCTGTAAATCGCTTAGAGAGGGCTGTAAAGCACTATGAAGTGGTATATAAGAAAAGTGCTATTGCTATTGCTATTGCTATTGCTATTGCTATTGCTTTCTTTCTTTCTTTCTTTCTTTCTTTCTTTCTTTCTTTCTTTCTTTCTTTCTTTCTTTCTTTCTTTCTTTCTTTCTTTCTTTCTTTCTTTCCTTCCTTCCTTCCTTCCTTCCTTCCCTACCTCCCTACCTCCCTCCCCCCCTCTCTCTCTTTCTTCTTTCTCTTTGTCTCTGAAACAATATTAGGAATGCAACAGAAATGTCATTTTTATTGCAGCTGTTTGTAAATTTGTAAGAAATTGACCAAAATTGACTAAAAGCAAAAGGATGTATGTAGTTATAGATGTATAGATGCCAGATACCAGATACTGTTTCCGAACTTCAAGGAACATTGGGTTACTAAAATAAGACTTTGTTAGGAGAAGGGCATGGCTTCAATGGGATTTCCTTGGCTGGGATGCAAGCATAATCCCACTTAGAGAATTTCACTATTAAGGGCAGATTCTACTTCAAGAAGGAGTCAATTTTCTACAACTTTTTACGTTTTACATCTATCTCTCAGATACTAGGCAGAATTATAAAATGTGGTGTCAATTGACTTTGTTTTTGCCCAAATGGACCTCCTGACTGCATGTCTGAGGACTATTTTAGAAGAATAAAACATCTGAAGCTCCCATCAAATTTCATGAAAGAACAGTTGTGCTTGCGCAAAAGAACAAAAGCATGAGAAGGGTGAACTCCCAGGTAATCCATTTTCCTGTTAGTAAGAGAAAGAATAGCTAGTCATTACCTTCTTTTTCCATCCTCCTCTCCTTTGGATAGGGAAGGTATGTTTATCTCACAATATCCAAACTATTAAATACATAGCATAAACCAGAATCACATCAGATACCTGTACAATTAGCACAGCCCCCACCCCCAAGGCTGTGTGCTCTCTCCACTTCTTTTCTCTATATACATGCATCTCTAACGATCCATCTGTTAAACTACTGAAGTTTGCAGATGACACAACAGTGATCGGCCTCATTCGAGACAATGATGAATCTGCATACAGACGGGAGGTTGAACAACTAACCTTGTGGTGCGACCGGAACAATCCGGAACTGAATACACTCAAAACCATAGAAATGGTGGTAGACTTTAGGAGAAACCCGCCCATACCTCCATCTCTTATAATATTAGACAACACCGTATCAACAGTAGAGACCTTCAAATTTCTAGGTTCTACCATATCGCAAGATCTAAAATGGACACCTAACATCAAAAACGTCATCAAAAAAGCACAACAAAGAATGTTCTTTCTGCGCCAACTCAGAAAGCTCAAACTGCCCAAAGAGCTGCTGATACCGTTCTACAGACGAATTTTTGAGTCTGTCATCTGCACCTCTATAACTGTCTGGTTTGGTTCTGCAACCCAACAAGACAGACACAGACTTCAGAGGATAATCAGAAGTGCAGAAAAAACAATTGCTACCAACCTGCCTTCCATTGAGGACCTGTATACTGCATGAATCAAAAAGAGGGCTGTGAAAATATTTACAGACCCCTCACATCCTGGACACAAACTGCTTCAACTCCTACCCTCAAAATGACGGTATAGAGCAGTGCACACAAGAACAACTAGACACAAGAACAGTTTTTTTTCCCGAACGCCATCACTCTGCTAAACAAATAATTCCCTCAACACTGTCAAACTATTTACTAAGTCTGCACTACTATTAATCTTCTCATCATTCCTATCAACCATCTCCTCCCACTAATGACTGTATGACTGTAACTTTGTTGCTTGTATCCTTACAATTTACAGTATATTGACTGGTTTCTAATAAGATTTGATTGCTTATTTGTACCCTGACTATCATTAAGTGTTGTACCTTTGATTCTTGATGAACTTATCTTTTCTTTTATGTACACTGAGAGCATATGCACCAAGACAAATTCCTTGTGTGTCCAATCACACTTGGCCAATTAAAAAATTCTATTCTATTCTATTCTATTCTATTCTATTCTATTCTATTCTATTCTATTCTATTCTATTCTATTCTATTCTATTCTATTCTATTCTATTCTATTCCTGTAACATTTCTTTTTTAAATCATTAATACAAACCAGAAATTCATTCTACAGGGCAGAGAACATAGACTAGAATAATAGGGTTGAAAGAGACCTTGAAGGTCCTCTAGTCCAACCTGCTGCTCAAGCAGGAGATTATCAGGCACAAAGAATCAGGACCATTTGTAAAGTTTTATTCAAGCATATACTAAGCATATACCAAGTCAACTAATGGTCAGCATTGACACTAGAGAAGGGTTCAACAAAATTGGGGGGCAGGATTTGGATCTCTTATAGCAATGCAAGATTCTCTTGAAAACCTCCAGTGATGAAACAGCCATAACTTCCAGACGTAAGTTACTCCACTGATTAATTGTTCTCATTGTCAGGAAATTTCTCCTAGTTTGGATCTTTCCTTGATACGTTTCTGTTCGTTATTTCATGTTTTGCCCTCAAGTGCTTTGAAGAATAGGTTGACCCTTCTTCTCTGTGACAACCCCTTGAGTACTGAAGACCCCTAGCCCTTCTCTTCATTAGCAAAGTAGTAAATTGTTCTTTTATTCTTCATTTCTTTACAACTTCCATTTTGCCTGCTTCATTGTACACTGCCATCATTCTCAGTTGTTACACTGCACAGCCCACTATCTTTCTAATGTCGTCCCTTCTCCCTCTCTATGCCATTCCTTCTCCCTGTCCACCTCTCCTTCGTTTATTTTTAAAGTTTACTTTATTTTATCTGTGCTGTTCCTCCTCTTTCTTCTCCACTTTTTAAAGCCTCATTGCAAGAGGCAAGAAGGTCATTGTAATCGGTGAGAGGGCCAGCGGGCACAACTGGTGAGCACACCAAGCAAATAGCTGCAAACGACCAAGGTGAAAAGAGAGGAAGAGGAAGCAGAAGGAGAAGGAAGATGAGAGATGATAAAATGAGAAGGAGAAAGGAGAAGGGCCAGCAAAAGATGACACCAACTGCTATGAGTACAACTGGTGAATGAGTGCAGATGGCGAGTGAGTGAGCGGATGCAACCTGGTGGCAAGAGCAGTAGGGGGCACAACTGGCAGAGTAATGGTGGTGGTTCAACAAGACAAGGGCAGCAGCGAGACACTTACCAAGGGAAAACAGCAGTGGAAATTTTTTTATTACTCTTCTTACCCCCATATTGTTGAAAATATGTTAACAGAATCACTGGGCTTTGTAATTCTTTATCCTAGTAGGTATACAAGAGCAAAGTAATAATTGTGGTTGCTCTCTAAATGAAATTTCATAAAGCTTAAATTTTGGTTCTGGTCAATTTGGAGAGAAATATTTACTTGAAAATCTACAAAATGACTCCCAGGAAGCTTGATTTAACTCAACTTTTAGAAACATATTCCTATTAGTTTCCCAAATAGAGGCAATTGTTCCAGATCTGTTCAATTTCAGCCAGAATAGTTGCATCAAGTTCCCTCTCATCTGTCCTCTGTTAGCAAGCGCTAATATTGTTCAAATTGTTTTAAAAAGTCTTTCCAACTGACTAAATAATAATTCCATATTTGTTTTGAAACACTATGTTATATACCCTATATCAGTGATGGTGAACTTTTTTCAGCTCGGGTGCCAAAAGGGCACGCAAGTGTGCTCACACCCATAATGCAATACCCTGTGCATGCACACACACACACCCTGCTGCCTCCCACGCATGCATACAGGCCTCACTGAAGCCTCTGGATTTCCAGTAGGCCCGTTGGGCTGTTTTTTTGCTCTCCCCAGGGTTCAGGAAAGCCTCCTGAAGCCTGGGGACGGCAAAAAATGGCCCAATGGGCCAATTGGAAGTTCAGAAACAAAAGGAAGTGGAGCTGCCCTACTACTTACCTTCAGATAGTTGCAACCAGGCCTTGCACAACTTGGCCCATTTCTTCTGCAGCCGGGAAGGCTTGCCTGAATGCCTGTGTAGTCGATAACAGAACAGATAACGGATCGATCCGGAGCTCTGTTATCGGCTACACAGGCCTTCAGTAAAGCCTTCTGGCTACAGAAGAAATGGGCATGGGCCGAGATGTGAGAGGCCTGACTGCAACTGTCCAAAGCTGAAGAAGTTCCTGAAGACCTCTGCCAGAGAAAAGGAGGCTGAGGGTGAGCACACAATTGAACTTCTAGTTGACCTGTTGGCCCATTTTTGCCGTGGGGAGAGCAAAAATGGCTGAAAAGAAGGCCGAAAATCAGCTGGCCAGCACACACATGTGTGCTGGAGCTGACATAGGGCAACACCTCATGTGCCCTCAGATATGGCTCCACGTGCCACCTGTGGCACGTGTGCCATAGGTTCACCATCACTGTCCTATATTATAGCTGGTGCAGACAAATCCCTATTAACTACAATGGCACATGTCCCAATAAACTACTATATTTTTTTTTTACAAAATTACAGTTTACAGTTTAACTTGTGGTTGCACTAAAAGTATTGTTATCTTCTTTAAATCTTTGGGTTGTCAACAAAGGGAACAGTGGAATAGTAGAGAAAACTATGGCTTTGATGAGTGGAATCCTACATAAACAAACATGCAAGAATGCTGGAGAGACACAATTGGCCACATGTATTGAACTTCTGAAGTGCTCATCTTCACATATTCCAGCAGGCTGTGAATTCTGATTTATCCAGTTTTGTTTCCAAACTGGAACCAAGTGAAGGAGATCATGGCTCCTCACTGATAATGAGGAGGCCAAACATTTACTCCAAAAGTAAAAGAGGAAATTACCATGTCTTTTTAACTGAAGAGCTCCACTCATTAAAGGTCACCTAGGTAGGTCTGCACTTAAATTAAGGAAGAGAAAGAGAATGCTAATTAATACCTGATCCCAAACTTATTTAAGGAGCTGTCCAAGGTGCTATCTGAATTTTGAAACCTGCCTTGACTTGACCTTTCTATTCCTTTTCTGACCTTTGGCATATTTAGTTTCACCTTGCTCTGCTTGTTCAAAAGAGAATCTTTGACCCTGAACTGGAATACCTATCAGAATTGCTAAAGCCTCTAAAGCTACTGCCTGGAATAAAGCAAAATTTCCTCTCTCTTTAAAAAAAAAACAAAACACTTTTCAGCCTTTGCAGAGTACAAATGAACTGTTCACTATAGTTCACATTTTTTCAATTCATTTACATCTTTCACCCTGCTCTATATTACTAATGTGACAAAATGACCTTGATATGACTCAATGCATAATTGGATCACAATTCTTTATGAATAGGTGTTTTTTCCCTCCAGTATGTTTGTAGTTAGGTGGCATTGGTAAAACTCCATAAAATTAAATTTGATTTGGTTGTACATTCATTTGCATCAGATTTGTTTTAGGTTATACAGTTTTAGGGAACATGTGAGCAGAACAGTAACATACTATGAAAAACAAATCTGGAAGCAGACATTGGAATGATCCTATGAAAACTGCTGCATTGTTGTTTCTGCAACATCTTATTATGTGTACCCACTTATCAATAATGTAGAGGAAGGAAAACACACCATACTGATGGTACTCCAAATGTCAGGAAATTGCACTTGCTCCAACTCTGGAATTAATGTAGAGATTTCCCTTATTAAACTGGAATTTAAGAGGAACTGAATGCCAAGCAATAATAAAGGAAAGACTCATGTTTCAACCTTAGTATATGGACACATTGAAATAGTTGTGTCTGTTCATTCACAGAAAGCAATTTCTTTCTAGGAAATGTTCAGTTTGAAAGATTCTTCAATATGCAAAATAAAAATGGATGCAACAGATTTGGGTATATCAAAGTTTATACACATTCATGTATACATTTATTTATCTTCATTGTTTACCTTACAGGTAGTCCTTGACATACAACAGTTCATTTAGTGACCGTTCAAAGTTACAAAGACGCTGAAAAAAGTGACTTATTTCTCACACTTACAATTTCTGCAGCATCCCCATAGTTTCCCCCCCAAAACTTGATGAAAATATTGTCTAAATATGTGCTTTTCCTCATAGAATTCCAAACATTTCCTCAGAATGCACCCCCAAACATTTAAAAGTCCAAAATGCATATTGTTTTGGAGAGATTAAAAAACCCATTGGATAGTTATAGCATTTTTTATTGTGCACATTATTGCACAGAATGACGCCGATTTGTCATTTCAGTGCAAAAAATTAGGAACACATGCGATACAAATTTAGGACCGACATGCAACACAAAACTCTTTCCCCACCCACTTCATAATAAAACATGAAGTGAATGCGTTATATTTTCTCAAATCATTGTGTAAATCATTAGCATTGTTGTCTTTTTCCTGGTATTTTTTTCCATCACGTGGTTTGGAAGAAATGAACTATCTTTGTTAATCTTTCTTTTACACAGCCACCTGAGGGCAGCATGGTGCTCCACCTCCCAGCTGAAGTTTGGCTGAGACAAAGATCTAAGTCTCCTTCATCTAGCCCAGTTTGACTCTTGCCTGGCTTCAGGTCTCTCTTCAGGGATTTCCTCTCTTCAGATTTCAGTAACCACAGAACAGGCTTTCTTTCGTCAATGTACGATTTCAGCGTCTTCCTTACCAGGGAAGGGTTCTCTTATTTTTGCATTTCCGTCTTGTAAAATTCACATCAGTTGCTCTCTGAACTGTTACAGCACCAGAGCTCTCTTTTTGTTATGTTAACACTTCACATGTGTTTACAGAAAATGCAACTGTGGAATACATATACGCATATGCTTTTTCAGAAAAGGAAAGAGGGAAAAAAAGGAACAAAAATGGCTTAACTACTGAAAATGACTTGAAAAACCAGTGAGACAATCGTGTATGTAGTTCTTAGAAACCGTCTTCAATATTCAGAAGAAAGAGAGAGAGTGCCACCACACAGAATACCAGTAGTCCTTGGCTTTCAACCACAATTGAGCCCAAAATTTACACTGCTAAATGGGACAGATGTTAAGTGAGATTTGTCCCATTTTACGAACTTTTCTTGCCACGGTTGTTAAGTGAATCACTGCAGCTGTTAAGTTAGTAACACAGTTGTTAAGTGAATCTGGTTTCCCCATTAACTTTGCTTGTCAGAAGGTCGTAAAAGGGGATCACATGACATGACACAGGACACTGCAACCGTCATAAAGATGAGTCAGTTGCCAAGCGTCTGAATTTTGATCACGTGACCATAGGGATGCTGCAATGGCTGTTAAGTGTGAAAAACGGTCATAAGTCACTTTTTTCAGGGATGTTGTAAATTCGAACAGTCACTAAAAGAAACTATTGTAAGATGAGATCTACCAGCACTTTGTTTAAAAGCAGCCTTTGACAGCAGAGCACCTAGAGCAGTGTTTCCCAACCTTGGCAACTTGAAGATGTCTGGACTTCAACTCCCAGAATTCCCCAGCCAGCATTCGCTGGCTGGGGAATTCTGGGAGTTGAAGTCCAGACATCTTCAAGTTGCCAAGGTTGGGAAACACTGACCTAGAGGGAATTTCTGGTCTCAGTATGTTTCCTATATTTCTGAAGCTGGAATCCTATATACTTAATGGCTGGGTTCATGCAATATGCAAAAGCCAGAGTATACAAACACAAATTATGTTTTTACAGTACAGCCACCCAAACAATTGAAATTACACATTCATCTGATTGCCTGATTCACCCGATATGATGAGAGATGATTGAGTTCCTGCCATGCACTGAACAACAGATGACCCTCCTCTATTTAAGTCCAGGCCAGCTTGTTGTATAAATCTGACCAATATCTAAACCTGTCCACTTCTTTCACCTATCCCAAAGATAAATGTTCTGGCAATCAGATCTATATTGTAGCATCTCAACTGGACAAAAGATTACAGTATGCTTATAATATTCTTTCTCCATTTTTTTGTCCCGTTTCCCCCAAAGATTGTGAACCCTTGATCTAGCCTCCCAAATCCCTCTCCTCCTGAAAGACAGCAGGCTCTGAATGTGCCTTGCCATCACCTTTCAGCAGGTAAAATATGTTGTTACAGAAGGGATGTGTGGCAGGAATGCCGACAACAATTAACACATGCTACTCATTAACAAACGGAGATTACAACTGAGCTGAAATGGCAGGCTGCCATCAGCCAGATAGTTATGGGGGCAGTTGAATTCCTAATGAATGCGAACACTGGATTAGTAACGACATTCGACAGAACGCTGCCTGCTGCATTCTCTTACGACTTTCATTACCAAATTGAAAATCTGTGTAGATTTTCAGAAAATTACTTTTAAATGTAGCCAATCGCCTAGACAGCCAAGGCTTGATTTGCCAGCGAGAGAGGCCTGCTGTGAGATTTTAATGAAAGATCATAGTGGCCCTCCATGACCGCCAAAGAGCTATGGGCCCTGAAAGGCCTGGAATAATCTGTTTTACTTTTAATGGTAGCCATTTTATATTCATTAAGATCAAAATGCAGTTTTGCAGGCAAATTGCAAAGCTGTTCCACTCACAGCTTGAGAACCTGGGGGCCATACTGCTTTTTATCTTGTTCATAAGCAAATATGTAGTTAATATCTTTTAATATGCTTTGATGCTTAGTACCTTATGGGTACTTTGTATTGGAGGTTAGACAAGCCTCATGTTTCCTTGGCAGTGTCAGCGAAGAATGGAAGCCTTGGACTTTTATTTTCATAATGGCAGAAGAAATGTGCTTTTCTTTCTTTCTTTCTTTCTTTCTTTCTTTCTTTCTTTCTTTCTTTCTTTCTTTCTTTCTTTCTTTCTTTCTTTCTTTCTTTCTTTCTTTCCTTCCTTCCTTCCTTCCTTCCTTCCTTCCTTCCTTCCTTCCTTCTTCCTTCCTTCCTTCCTTCCTTCCTTCCTTCCTTCCTTCCTTCCTTCCAACCCAGATTGTTGGGGGCAATATGCTGAACTCTGTAAACCGCTTAGAGAGGGCTGTAAAGCACTATGAAGTGATATATAAGTCTAAGTGCTATTGCTATTGCTATTCCTTCCTCTCTCTCTCTCTCTTTCTTTCTTTCTATCTTTCTTCTCTCTCTCTCTCTCTCTCCCTCTCCCTCTCCCTCTCCCTCTCCTTCTCCCTCCCTCCCTCCCTCTCTCTCTCCTTCTCCCTCCCTCCCTCCCTCCCCCCCTCTCTCTCAGCAAACTGTATCAATAAAAAAAGAGAATCTTAAGAAGTATTAGTCCAGGTCTCAGGAAAATAATGATTTCACAACAGTCCGTCCATTGATAGTTTTCCCTATTGCTCTGCATTACTGCAATTTTAGTTAAATAACGGAAATATGAGAGTGTATCCAAAGAGTTGGCATCTGGAAATTGTGTTCTTGCCCTCTCTGACAGCAGTGTAAACACTGCCATTCCAAATGATATGCATGTAGCAAGTTCTATCAGAGTTTCTCCTGAAAAAGAAAGATGCTTCTGCAGTTACAAGTCGGGTAGTATCTTGCAGCCTAGATAAGATCTGAGTCAGTGTCACACAAAGGACGCTGGAGGACAAAGCACCAGATAAATGAAACCTGAAAATGGTGAAAAAAGAATCAGTCTCTTCTGATCAACAGCTATTCTAGACACAGAAAGCCCACAAATTTGGTGCATCCCTCAGGGCTTATTCTCAAGAGGCAGAGGTTCCTCTCTGGGCCTCTGTATCACTTTTGGATTTTTATGAGGCCAGGAATTCTTTCTCCTCTTTAAAAAGGGGGTCACGTGTTATCTTCTGCGGTGGAAGAAAGAAGAATAAGAAGGAGGAAGAGGAGGAAGAACACCTAAGGAATTTCTCTCTGTTTCCCCCTTCTTAGATATCTCCCTACTCTTACAACTGATCACCACGGTTGAGGCCTTGGACGAAGAGGAGATTTTTGTTCAGATACAGCTTGCCATTAAAAAAAAATATCTGCAGGTTGAAAAGTAGTATTTAAGTCACTCTGCTAAGTTCCTACTAAATTTCTCTGCTATGCCCATTGTTTTATAATGGCAGGGACCCTTTAATTTCTTTTTAATGAATATGAACACTGAACACTGAAACATGTAATAATGTCTAAATGTGGGATTTAGAAATATTCATTACTTTTCACCAGCCAATGTTCCCATCCAATTCAGCGGCATGCTTAAATTTGATCTTACACCTGAAGGATACTATACACTACAAAATAAAGCCTACTACATTCACTCATTTTTATTCCCAAAAATAACAGGCATAGCACTGAAGTTTTAATTTTTTTTCTTTACTTCCTTTCTTGCAGTATTGTAAACACTCAGCTGTTGCCCTTTGGTAGCATGTCAAGTCCTTAATTTTGGCAGACTGTTAAAAGAAACAATCTTCTCCCCATGAACAGCAGAGGGCCAGAGATGCAAGATTTTTTATATATAGTATTTTTTATTTATATATAAATATTTTGAAAACAGTGTATTGTCCAGGCATTTCATTTTACCAAAAAAGCAACAGATATAGTAATGATGTTCGTCCATCGAATTCTAAGAGGACCTTGACATCGGGATGTCAAGACTTGCGCGTGAATTGGATTAAAGTGAGGGAGAGGTGTGCATAGTCAGCCTCACTCTCTCTTCCCAGATTCCATCTTGTTCCAAATAGGAGGACAAGAGTCAAGACAGTTGGAGATGGGCTGGGCGCAGTGGTTGACCAGGGCGTCTTTCGTGTCTTGCCGTGCTCTTAGCATACCACATCGCTTGCAGAGACCGCCTTCATGACCATTGTCCTATTCTAATAGAATTCATCCGCTCAGTCCGCCAGAATCTGACTTCACATGCTCGGGATAGACAAGTTCCTATCTCACCAAAGGTCGATGACCCAACGACTACTCTCAACCTGGTTTGGCCAGCCTGTCAAAGCTGTTGCCCAGGATGTGGCTGCTGTGCATTCTACAGCTGCTAGGAGCCACAGGTGAGAGCTGAGTGACAGGTGGGGACCAAAGGTGAATGAGCTGCCCTAAAAGCTGCCCTAAAATGAGCTGCCCTAAAAGGACATTTATTTATTTATTTATTTATTTATTAAAATTTCTATGCCGCCCAACTCCCGAGGGACTCTGGGCGGCTCACAGCATGTATAGAAACATATAATAAGTGAAAACAATTTTTTAAAAAAGCCATGTTAAAATACTATCCATAATTTAAAAAACTTTCATTCATACCCCGCCTGCCGGAAGAGCCAAGTTTTTATTGCTTTACGGAAGGCCAGCAGGGTGGGGATAATCCTGATCTCTGGAGGGAGTTGGTTCCAAAGGGAGGGGGTTCCTACAGAGAAGGCTCTCCCCCTCGGCCCCGCCAACCGGCATTGCTTGGTCGATGGGACCTGGAGGAGACCCACTCTGTGGGACCTAACCAGTCGTAGGGAGGTATGCGGCAGGATGCGGTCCCGAAGGTAACCTGGCCCTGAGCCATGTAGGGCTTTAAAGGTAACGACCAACACCTTGAATTGGATCCGGAGACTAATGGGCAGCCAATGCAGCTGGCGGAGAATCGGTGTTACGTGGGTGCATCTGGGTACACCCACCACAGCTCGCGCAGCTGCATTTTGCACCAATTGCAGTCGCCGGACACTCTTCAAGGGTAGCCCCATGTAGAGCGCATTGCAGTAATCCAGCCGTGAGGTGATAAGGACATGCTCCTACACCAGAGGTGCTACCCCTCCCTGACCACCACATACATCCCAGATATTATAATAATAATAATAATAATAATAATAATAATAATAATAATAATAATAATAATAATAATAATAATAATAATAATAATAATAATAATAATAATAATAATAATAATAATAATAATAATAATAATAATAATAATAATAATAATAATAATAATAAATGCTAAATGCAGATTATGCAAGGAAGCTGATGAAACTGTAGCCCATGTGCTCAGCTGCTGCAAGAAAATCGCGCAGACTGATTACAAATTACGGCACAACTCTGTTGCACAAATGATCCACTGGAATTTATGCAAAAATTATAACATCCATACTGCTACAAACTGGTGGGAACACAAGCCTGAAAAAGTCACTGAAAATCAGATGGTCAAGATCTTGTGGGATTTTCGTATACAAACAGACAAGGTACTGGCGCATAATACACCAGACATCACGCTGGTCGAGAAAAACAAGGTGACTATCATTGACATTGCAATACCAGGGGATAGCAAGGTCGATGAAAAGGAACACGAAAAAATCGCAAAATACCAGGACTTAAAAATCGAAATCCAACGATTATGGCACAAACCAGCAGTGGTAATTCCAGTAGTGATTGGAACACTGGGTGCTATCCCAAAAGCACTGGAATTACATTTAAAACAGCTCAAAATTGACAAAATCACCATCAGTCAAATGCAGAAAGCCGCACTGCTCGGTTCCGCACATATACTTCGAAAATACATTACGACATCCTAGGCCCCTGGGTGGGGCTCGACTAGTAATCAATGCCAAATCCGGTGAAAGAACTGGCCGCTGTGATACAATTGTATAATAATAATAAGCATAGTAATTATAGCAATATTAATAGTTATATTAGCTTATTTATGATCATGTTCATTATACTAGCATACTTATAGTCATAGACAACGTTCATCCTTTACATGCACATAACAATAATCTTTCTTCATCTAATCTCTACCTCTTATATCTAACCATTAATAAAACCTATCCCATGTTGAGTAGTACTCTGTATCTCCTTTATCTTTCATTTTCAATGTCAATCTATCCTTCTCTGCACAATCCAATATTTTCCGAATTATGAGATGCAAGATTTATATGCAGCATCAGCCTACATATGCATATAAAGGCCAACTCCCAATTTCCCCCCAAATACTACTAAAAAGAACCTTCAAAATCTCCATAATACAGTAGAGGAGACCAGCGGTGGGTTGCTCCCGGTTCGGCCCGGTTCTGCGACCTGGTAGCGCCAGCAGTGGGAGGTTCTGCCCACCCACCTGGGCTGCTTCTGCGCATGCGCAGAAGCGTCATGTGCGTGCGTGTGCGTATGCGAACCGGCAGCAATGGGTTTTAGAACCCACTACTGGAGGAGACCCAGGTTTGTTCCTAGCTATTATAGGCTACTCCAGAGGTCTATTCAAAGACACCAACTCCTGATGCTGTCGTGAAAAACTTGAGGCTTTTTTTGGGGGGGGGAGTGGGTGCACCTGGCAAGCATGAGGAATTCGATAACCTTCCCTCATCAGGTCTTTGGGTGAGCTGAAGATGTTTGGTCTGCCAAGGCAAAATTTAATGGGCTTCCAAAAACACTCAAAAGGCAGTCTTAAATGTGTGCATGGGCAGGCAGCCAGGATGGTGGGGGTGGGGGTGGGTTGGTAGCCAGTCTGTGTTTGATTTGAAGCTCTATGTGTGTGTGAGAGAGAGGGGGGAGGGAGGTGTGTTTCAGGAGGATAAAACCTATCTTTAAGGGAGGATAAAGTTAGTCAATTCTTTATTGGAGTGAATTTATTGGGCCCTGAAGTTGACTTCAGAGCCAGCAGTGGTCCTGCCTATTTGTCTTAAAAGCCAGAGAGAAAGGGAGAAATGGAAATGGAAAGTTACATAATTAATTTTAATTAGAAGTCTCACAGATCTCTTGCCCAGATAGTTCTATCACCTGTGATTATATACAAGATTTGAAAGGAAGCCTCAATAGCATGGATTTGTGTTTTTACCTGCATGGGCACAGCTTAAACGGTTAAATAGCACTTCCTCCTCACTGTTAGAAACATAGCTATACATTAAATAATGTGTTTTCAAATTTTTAAAATCAGTTTCCCAAGGCTGACTATCCTCAAAGTAGTAGATTTTGCTTTGATCCTGTTTTTCCACTATCACCACTGCTTCCATCTAAGATTTCTGCAGTTCACAATTCTGCAATTACGTATCTTCGTTCTTTATTTAACAAGTCGTAGAAATAAGTTAAAACCCAGAAGCTGTTTTCTAAATAATTTCATTTATGCTTTGAGTTGTGATATTCCAAATATTTAGCTAAATATCATAGTATATAGTATACGTTACGGTATTAAAAGCAGACAAATATTCACTTCACTTTCAATTTAAGTACTGGGAGTCTGATCTTATCTTACAGAATAAGATTTGTGAAAGGCAAAATTTGCCTAAAAGAGTATCTTTTCAGGATTAATTTATTTGAAGCTGTTGATAATACTGTAGTAATATAAATGTCATAAGGTAACAGCTCACTTTCTAAATGGCAATCATTTGGGCCCAGGACAATAAAGAAATAAAGTTAGAGTTTTGGGAAAAACTGAACCAATTAAAAATAGAGTATTTTAATATATATTCTGCAACACACATAATATTAAGGATTTGCTTCAAATCATTTAGAGTATGAGCAACTCCAGATGTACTATAGACTTTTTTTCAGATTAAGAAAAAGTGTGCTTTTATACCAGGGGTGGGTTCTACTTACCTTCCCCACTGGTTCGCATCACGACGGAAGTGCAGGTTTTGCGCGTGCGCACTTACTTTCTGGAAATGACCCTCCATGCATGTGCAGTACTATAAAAAAAGCTTCTGTGCATGCGAAGAAGCAGAAAAAGAGATGGTGGCGCCTATGGCGCCACTGAGAGAACCAGCTTGGGGGCGTGGCAAGCCTGGGTTGCTGCCAGTTCCAGTGACCCAGGCCGCCAAGTTACTACCGATTCTATAGAACGGGTCCAAACCGGGAGGAACCCACCTCTGTTTTATACCTAGAACCAATTGTAAGGAAGTCTTTTGATACCTGACATTCTCTAGAAACATTGCAACTGCAACTCCCAGTTGGTCCTGAAGAATCTGGGAATTGAAGTACTAACAGATTGCGATAACAATATAAGAGCACCCTGACCACTTTTGGTTGTCATGATGCTTCCTTGCAGTTTTGTTCAATTGAACCTTCCATGCAAAGATAATAGAGACATGGAGGTTAAAATGGAAGCACTGGTTAGTCCTGATGAGAATTTTATAACAACTGCAGTAGGGCAATCAGACACCATTACAAGACTGGATCAGAGGATTTAGGGAGTGGAAGTGACAGTTGTGTAGAAGTGTATTAGTGCCCCCTGATGTGCTCATATAGATCATAAGTCATGAGTACTCCATGAGTTCAGAGGTTCAATTATGCAGACTGTATGGATTATGGATATTAATATCTAAAACATTTGAAGAATATCAATCAGGGAATGCAGAACTATCATAGTGCTTGATGTTCATCTTCCATGTCTATGATTATAACTCCAAAAGTTGCTTATACGAAAATGAGACTGTGCTATTTGTATTACCCATTGAATTTGTATGCCAATTTTTGTGCTGGGAAATGCATACCAAGCAAATGAGCCATATCACCTTCTTGAGCCATATTTCAGGGAAGAAATTTCAAATCTACTGTGTAGAAAGAATATTCACTATTTTCTTTATAATTAATTGTAAAGATATTATTAGATCACAATAGATTCGTGATGGTGAACCTATGGCACGCGTGCCACAGGTGGCACACGGAGCCATATCTGAGGGCACGTGAGGCGTTGCCCTATGTTAGTTCCAACGCGCATGGAAGATCGGATTCCCCCATGAATGAATGTTTTTTTTTAATTATGAAATGTTTTTTAAATTTATGTATTATGTATATTGTTCTTATTCATGTTGTACGCCGCCCTGAGTCCTACGGGATTGGGCGGCCTATAAGAACTTTTAATTTAATTAAATTAAATTAAACATAGAAGTGAAATGCAACTGCTAACTTGACTGGCTTCCATGAAGGGTATTATGTGTCCTACCCCTCAGGAGCAAAATATCTTGGCCTTATCTCAGATGCAGCAAAATAAGATAATATTACCAAGCATGCCAGAGTGAACACTCCACAGCCTCAAGGCCACGTGCCACCTTCAAGTCTCCTTTTTGTAATCCCAGGCTATCTTCTGACAATGGCTGTTGAAAACTTATTGTACAGTTTCATAATGTTTTAAAGGGGGACTTCCATAAAACTTGTAGAATAAGCCCAAAAAACAAGAATATATTTCCAAAAACTCCCCTCCAAAAACCAACTCCATCCAGATTTATGAGTGGACCCATCTAACTTCATTCAAAAAATGTTAAATATATTTATCTGGGCCCCAAAAGCTTGGAGATCCATGTTGAAAAATCACAAATGCAGCCTCTTGAGAGAGAAAAAAAAAGCTTCCAAAATTTACCCTCTCCAACTGGGCGGGGAAATGGGGCGAAGCATACAATTGGAGGTCTGAACAAGCACTATGATCTGCATGTACCACTGTCTAGGTAGCTGAACGAACAGCAGAGAGATTAAGAAAATGGAGAACTGTCAGAAATGCATTACCCTTTAGATATTCAATGAATATCTGAGAAGGGCCCCATAAAAATGTCTCCTTCCCCTTCTCTCACACACAACAGACACCCACAGAGAGCAATGGCTGAAATCCCTGTCCTCTGGATCTGTGAAATCTGACAAGAATTTACCTGAACAGGAATTTCAGGCAGAAAAATACAGCCCTAACATGTGTAAAGAAAAATTCAATATGTTTTGACAATAGCGTAATCTAAAGAAAGTGTTATCCCTCTTGTGGAGGTCATCATTCTTAATACAGTGTGTGTCATCAATTCTCAGGACAACAGGGAAAATGATCTAGTCAATACATATGAAACAGAAATCATGCATAAACATGCCGCCTCAGTTCTAAAGTGGGCGACACCAGCGCAAATTGGATAGCGGGCTGAGCTGCAATTTTCCATAACTTTTTATTATTCATAAGATCGTGTGATCTAATAAGCCACACCTCAAATTACTGTCCATTGAAGGGACTGTTGAGTGATAGATTCTGACAAACCAGACATAGAATATATTATGATTAAGATCAGATGCCAGCCAAGCTGGACGCTGTGTGATGAAATATTTTCAGCTGCTTTCCATCAGTTTCTGTTTGCCCATGCCTCTATGTATGTTTTATTTGTAAAAGAAAGAAATATGAACTGTGTTGCAGTATATGCCTAAAAAGGAAGAATGTATTCGCTGATTGCTTTGTGCTTATATTCGTGGAATGATCTCTCTCTCTCTCTCTCTCTCTCTCTCTCTCTCTCTCTCTCTCTCTCTCTCTCTCTCTCTCTCTCTCTCTCTCTCATATAAAAATTCAAGCATATTACAAAAAGGGAATGGAATAAAAAAATCCTATTTTCTTTTTTAAATGGTCATTAGCCTTTTGGCTTAAGATCAAGTGTTTGTGTGTGTGTTTGTGTGTGTAATTTGAAGACATTGCAATATTCCAAACATTGAAAGTATAAATCTATAAATAAATAATATGACAGAACATATGAATTTAATACATAAATCTAGGAATAATAATAATAAAAATCCTAAATGGTCTCCATACACTATCCTGTAGACACTGGGATACCTAGCATCGAACTGATAAAATTTTATTTTTTAATTTAATTTATGATGGGCACAACAGCAGTCAGCTGAAGCAGTTTCAAATTTCAAGTAGAAAATTAAACACAAGGGATTTATTTATATAGATAAATAAAACCCACCACATATTTCAAGCATATGCAAATAGCCTTGGGCTTAGACATACCTGAATCTCTACGTGAAAGAAATTTTATAGATACGAGACAGTCATCACAGAAGATTCTTCTTGTTTTTCTGCTTATTGCACAAAAGGAACAATTAAGATGAGGTTTTCATAGATCAAACAATTCTTCATGACATGTGCAAAATTCACAAGAGAGTCTTTCTTAAAATAGCTGTTTTGGTTGTCCAGGAGAGTGTAACCTCATAAGAAATGCCTCTGCTCCCTTTGAACCCACGTGCCATATTTATATTACATTAACATTTCCCTCATTATTGCACTGCATCATTTCCATTGATAATTTTGGGTTGCATATTCTGTATGATCTGGGATTTTGCACATATTATAGCTGGATGAGTTCGAATCCTTCCTGGACAAGCTCAAAGAAAATCCAGTTTTAGACAAAGCTGATATCAGTGATTTTCAGAACTTTATTCTGTAAAAGAGGATTCCCCCCCCCACACACTACTCTTTTCCTTCTCTATTTGAATACTAGTAGACTATAATGCTAATCCCCATTATGGCACACATCATGCAATAAAGGCAGTATCCATATGTACATCGACACCCATTAAAGGCTTTACAAATTGAAATAACATTTGAAAGATATAATTTATTTATATCCTGTCTTCATTATTTTTACAAATAACTCAAGGTGGCAAACATACCCAACACATCTTCCTCCTCCTATTTTCCTTACAACAACAACAACCCTGTGGGATTAATTGGGCTGAAAGTGAGTGACTGACCCAAGGTCACCCGGATGGCTTTCATGGCTAAGGCAGGACTAGAACTCAGTCTCCTGCTTTCTAGCCTGGTGATTTAACCACTAGGTGAAACTGGCTCTCTTTTTACAGGTTTCCACCTTCCCTTTACCATACTAGTGAAATGGGGTGATGTTCTTAGACAGAGAAAATATTTGTGCCATATTCCATGCTTATAGATTTGTAGGTCTCCTGCTTGAGCAGGGGGTTGGACTAGATGACCTACAAGATCCCTTCCAACTCTGTTATTCCCTAGCAAACCAACATAAAAGGCAAGTACCTCCAGTTGTATCTTTCCCCTGTTATGGTCGTAGCTGGCCTCTTTAACAGAGTAACAGAGTTGGAAGGAACCTTGTAGGTCATCTAGTCAACCCTCCCCCCCACTCAAGCAGGAGTCCCTACACCATTTCCAACAAATGGCAGTCCAATTTCCTCTTGAAAGTCTCAATTGTTGGAGCTCTCACAACCTCTGAAGGCAAGCTGTTCCACTGGTTGATCGCTCTCACCGTCAGAAATTTTCTCCTTATTTCCAGGTTGAATCTCTCCTTGGTCAGTTTCCATCCATTATTCCTTCTCTGACTTTCTGGTGCCTTGGAAAATAGCCTGACCCCCTCCTCTCTGTGGCAGCCCCTCAAGTATTGGAACACTGCTATCATGTCTCCCCTGGTCCTTCTCTTCGCTAGACTAGCCATGCCCAGTTCTTGTAACCGCTCTTCCTATGTTTTAGTTTCCAGCCCCCTCACCTCTTTCTCTTGATTTCAACAGGAAAGCCCTGTTGAGGAATCTATATTGGGCAACATATTGATTTGTGAGTTGATATCTGCTAAAAATCTGGAAATGAGTTGGAATTTTATCAGCATTCCCATATCCAAAGGGCATGCAGATATTCTCATCTGGTAAAGTTGCAATTAAGAACAAAGATGCATTCCATTCTGCTATCAAATATCAAAGAACTGTGTTTGCAATGCATGAACCCAGAGATAAAATCTTGAGTGGAGGGGAGGTTTAATTAAGAAAAGTGACTCCATACCAAGGAATTGTGGTCTGCAGTCTTTGTGAGATTGAGTAATTTGCCCTGGTATCAGTTTCTGAGAAGTATTCTACTTCTTTAATATATCAGATGCTTAGGAAAAGGGAAGACAAAGAGAGAGAACAACCCTGGTGTGGCCATCAACTATCCGCCACATTCCAAAGGGAGATGTTTTCAATTCACTCATTATAGGGAGGTCAGCTGGGGTCAAGTTCAGTGTCACAGGAAAGAAGTGCTCCCTAGAAGGAATATCATCCATATATGGAAGAGAGTGGAAGGAGAAAGACAAAAGTGGATGGGAGAAATGAGATGAACTGTGTAGCCTAATTTTGGGGGCAAATAGAAGAAAATTAGCCCAGTGTGCTATTTGAATTTAAAACCTCCTATTAACAATTCTGCTCTAGAAGGTGATGGGTACCGTAACAAAGTAAACACCTAATCCAAGGCACTCGGCTGTAATGATGTTATTAGTATGCATGTTGCAGTGGCCAGATGTAGTCTTTAAAAGGTCTGATTCCAGTATTTAATACAGATCCCTGCAAATGCATGCATAAAGAAAGATGGACATATAGATTCCTCTGTGAGCTGGTATTATGGTCTCTACCAAAACAGTTATAATTCAGGCAGCAACATATGGCTATTTCATGGCTCAATGAAGAGACCCATCATCTCTGTGGGCCTGGAGGGCAGACATGGTGCAACTTCTCTTAACAATTAAATCCTTGACTAAGGGCTGTCTCCGTATGCATGTGTCTGAAGAGAAAAATCAGTTTGGTGTCAATACGCTCAAGTGCAATGTTTTCCTTTTCCCCACAGAAGATTTGTGGGAAAAGTTAAATGGTATACGCTTGTCATTTAGAGCATTGGAGTAGATTGAAAACAACTTTGTTATCTGAACCTGTCCCCTCATCTTCTTAGTCTCACACCGGGTTATTTTTCTTAGTCATGGTAGGCTATGACAGGATTTTGGGGGAAAGGGCAGAATACTATTTTAGTTCACGTTAGCAGTATTTTCCATTTTTAGTAGATATCACCACTAGCTGGAAATATATTGGCATTCTTTCAGTGCCTTTCTTGTTTCTGTGCCCATATTGGCTACTACAGGGCTGGGCATCATTTGGAAGGGGAAAGGTAATATTCTGCCTTCTGTGCTACATTAACAGCCAGAATAAATGGGGCTAAGCCAAAAGGAAAGATATACACAAATAAAATTATTTTCTCTTTAGTGGTTGCTTAATCAGGTATTTCTAAGACTGAGGAAAAAATGCACAAAAGCTTTAGCATTCTCTTTGGCATATATTTGTCCCAATTTTTCCATACTTTCTGACAGCTTAAAGTTCTGTATGAGTGTGAACAAGGATGACCTCAGTTAGATGGAGTGGCTCCCCTTTCTGTACATGTTGAAGCAGATACACCATTGAGTATTTTTCTGCAGGGATTCCTGCACTCTGTTGGAGCTGACTCAGTGACCAGATGGTCCATTCCAACTTTTAGATTCAACAATGACATCAAGAAGCAGCAACATTCAATGGAACAGTTGAATATTGGTCACCTGTACAATAATCAAAATGCACATCAAAATGGGTGCAACTTTAGGAAGATCTATGGCTTGCTTGAATCTGATACTTATCAACATCAAAATAATTACCGGTAGGTTAGGGGTGGGTTCTAACTTACCTGGCTGCCGGATTGCTTCCTCCCACGCCGTGTGGGCATGCCTAAATTTTTTTTAAAAAAAGATGGTGGCGCCCATGGACCGGCACCGACCGAACTGGTTTTGTGACGTTATCATGATGGCACCAGCAGTTCGCTACCAGTTCGGGCAAACCGGTCTGAACCAGGAGGAACCCACCTCTGCGGTACATACTACTGCAATACTAATCATGTTTCATTTTGATACATTATTAGGAAGTATCATCTAAGAATAGAATAAAATAGAATTCTTTATTGGCCAAGTGTGACTGGACACACAAGGAATTTGTCTTTGGTGCATATGCTCTCAGTGTACATAAAAGAAAAGATACATTTGTCAAGAATCATGAGGTACAACACTTAATGATTGTCATAGGGTACAAATAAGCAATCAGGAAATAATCAATATTAATATACATTGTAAGAATACAAGCAACAAGTTACAGTCATACAGTCATAAGTGGGAGGAGATGGGTGATAGGAACGATGAGAAGACTAGTAGTATCAGTAATGCAGCCTTAGTGAATAGTTTGACAGTGGTGAGGGAATTATTTGTTTAGCAGAGTGATGGCATTCGGGGAAAAACTGTTCTTGTGTCTAGTTGTCTTGATGTACAGTGCTCCATAGCTTCGTTTTGAGGGTAGGAGTTGAAACAATTTATGTCCAGGATGTGAGGGGTCAGTAAATATTTTCACAGCCCTCTTTTTGACTCGTGCAGTATACAGGTCCTCAATGGAAGGCAGGTTGGCAGTAAATGTTTTTTCTGCAGTTCTGATTATCCTCTGAAGTCTGTGTCTGTCTTGTTGGGTTGCAGAAACAAACCAGACAGTTATAGAGGTGCAGATGACAGACTCAATAATTCCTCTGTAGAACAGTATCAGCAGCTCCTTGGGCAGTTTGAGCTTCCTGAGTTGGTGCAGAAAGAACATTCTTTGATTTGCTTTTTTGATGACGTTTTTGACATTAGGTGACCATTTTAGGTCTTAGGATATGATAGAACCTAGAAATTTGAAGGTCTCTACTGTTGATACTGTGTTGTCTAGTATTGTAAAAGGTGGTAGAATGGGAGTGTTTCTCCTAAAGTCTACCACCATTTCTACAGTTTTGAGTGTGTTCAGTTCCAGATTGTTCCGGTCGCACCACGAGACTAGTTATTCAACCTCCTGTCTGTATGCGGATTCATCATTGTCTCGAATGAGATCAATCACTGTTGTATCATCTGCAAACTTCAGTAGTTTAACAGATGGATTGTTTGAGATGCAGTCATTGGTATATAGAGAGAAGAGAAGTGGTGAGAGCACACAGCCTTGGGGGCCCCCTGTGCTAATTGTACAGGTATCTGAAGTGATTTTGCCTAGCTTCACCTGCTGCTTCCTGTCTGTTAGGAAGCTTGTGATCCACGTACAAGTGTGTCCAGGTACCGCTAGCTGATTTAGTTTAGTTAAAAGAATTTCCGGTATGATGGTATTGAATGCTGAACTAAAGTCTACAAAGAGGACCCTTGCATAGGTCTTTGGTGATTCAAGATGTTGTAGGATGTAGTGCAGAGCCATATTAACAGCATAATCTGTTGATCTATTTGCTCAGTATGCAAATTGCAGGTGGTCTAACAGTGGATCTGTGATTGTTTTCAAGTGGGACATCACTAGCCTTTCAAAGGTTTTCATAACTACAGATGTTAGAGCAACTGGTCTGTAGTCATTCAGTTCCTTGATGGAGGGCTTCTTCGGCACTGGGATGCTAGTGGAGTGTTTGAATCAAGAAGGAACATAGCATATCTCTAGTGATTTGTTGAAGATTTGGGTGAAGATGGGGGCCAATTGGTCAGCATAGACTTTTAAGCAAGAAGGAGTTATCTCATCTGGGCCTGGTGCTTTTCCTGGCTTCTGTCTATGAAATAGATCTTGCACTTCCTTTTCTGTGATCACCAGGGGTTGTGAACCCAATGGGATGGGGTCAGTTGTAGGAGGTTTGGCTGTTGTTGGTGTGTCTGGGATGGAGATTGTGAAGATAGGTGGCTGTAGTTTCCTTTCAAACCTGCAGTAGAACACATTCAGGTCATCTTCCAGTTGCTGATTTCCTTCAGCTTGGGAAGGAGGTTTGCCATAACTGGTGATGTTTTTAAGAGTTTTCAACATGTTTGCTGGTTCATTTGTTGAGAACTGATTCCTTAGCTTTTCAGAGTAGCTTCTTTTTGCTGCTCTGATCTCCCTTGTTAGTATATTTCTGGCCTGATTGTACAGCATTCTATCACCTTTTCTGTAGGCTTCCTCTTTGGAACGATGTAGCTGCTTATGTTTAGCTGTGAACCAAGGTTTATTGGTACTGTATATTCACAAGTTCCTGGTTGGTACACATAGGTCTTCACAGAAGCTGACATATGATGTTACAGTATCTGTGAGTTCATCCAGGTCTGCAGAGGTATCTTCAAAAATTTTCCAATCCGTGCAGTCAAAGCAAGCCTGTAGCTTTAACTTTGCCTCTTCAGTCCAAGTCCTCACTGATTTAATTGTTGGTTTTGTGGCTTTAAATCTTTGTCTGTAAGCAGGTACAAGGTGAAATATGGAATGATCAGAGTGGCCCACAGCTGCTCGTGGTAAGGACTGATAACCATCTTTTAGTGATGTGTAGCAGTGGTCTAAAGTATTCTTGCATCTGGTGGGACAATTGACATGCTGAAAATATTTTGGAAGCTCTTTCCTTAAGTTACCTTTGTTAAAATCACCTAGAATAATGGCCAGTGAATCTGGGTATTTGGCTTCAACCTCTGTAATCTGACCAGCTAGAGTTCGTAATGCCTTGTTTACACAGGCTTATGGCGGGATATACACTGCAATCAATAGAAATGATGAGAACTCACATGGAGAATAAAAAGCCTGTTGGTTATTTCCTTCAGGCTGGCAAAAGGAGGTGTAATTTCATTTGCACTAATACATAAAGAGAGATAGTGTGATAGAACACACTTGTTCTGTCCCTTCAATGCTTTCTTTGTATTCAGGGCCAACCGCTGACAGCTTCTTTTGTCTGAGAGGGTCTTGCATAATGTGAAATTCTGTTTGTTAGGACTTTGTGTTGTGGCTTGACAGATAGAGGAACCTCACTGCTTCAGAAATTCACCTAAATCCAAAAAGCCAACTGGAGCCATAATAGCCTAGGTGAAGCTGAAGGATGGCTAAACTAAAATGGCTGAAAATACATTCATGTATACACAGATGTACCAATCAATACTCCAACTCTAATCCCAGCTCCACCTCCTCCCAACCATTTCTCCATTTAAGTTAGGGACAGAGAAATCAGAATGGCCATTTTGGTTGAACTTTGGGAGACTCTTTACTAGTTACCATTATTCTCAGAAAGCACTATAAGTAATAATAATAATAATAATAATAATAATAATAATAATAATAATAATAATAATAATAATAATAATAATAATAATAATAATAATAATAATAATAATAATAATAATAATAATAATAATAATAACAACAGAGTTGGAAGGGACCTTGGAGGTCTTCTAGTCCAACCCCCTGCCTAGGCAGGAAACCCTATACTACTTCAGACAAATGGTTATCCAACATCTTCTTAAAAACTTCCAGTGTTGGAGCATTCACAACTTCTGGAGGCAAGCTGTATTGGTATTGGTATCTGTCTTCCTTCTCAGTGTTAACACAGAAAATATCTACACAGAGAAAGGTATGTGAGAAAAATAGGTACATTCACATAAGTAACACAAAATAAATGAGATTTGGTTTAGTATTTTAGTATGATGTGTAGTACAATATTTGGAAAATGTTTTCAAATGGAACAATGAAATTTCATAGTTGTGTTTTAGAAATAAGATAGTAAAGATGGTACAGCTTAGAATTCCAAATCTAGGAAGACATTTGGATGGGGAGAAAAATCCACAGGCAAGATGGAAAGAAACAAATTGAAAGGGGAAAAAATACTTGCAGTTATTACTTTGACCCAAGAATGACAGCACATGTTCTGAACAGAATCTGTATGTCAGTCCAGTTGTTTTCAAGTTTGGTGACTAACATTGTCAGGTGACTGAATCAAGTGATCCACTGGCAATTTGACTACTGTGGCTTTTTTCCCTCCCTCTTATGGGCATGTGAATGAAATCAATTAGAAAATGCAAAGTATGTTGAAACGAGACCGATTCTCAAAAAAATCATAAAAATATCTGGCACTTTTGTAGAATAAAGTATGCAGAGCATTTCATCCATATTCAATGATAGAAGCTTCACAACAATCTTGTAAACAGGAAAAAAAATTATTCTTGTAGCACCTTCAGGGCAAACAATGATTTGCCACAAGTCTGTTGTCTTTGTTGCAAAGACTGTCTTGAAACTTGTAAAGGAGCTACATCCTACAGGTTAGATCCAGATTTTGTCAAATTTAGAACAGGATTACTAAAAGAATGGAATTGTTTTTTCCCCTTTATATACTGCCTTTTTATTCACAGAATAAATGGTAAGGCTGCTGATTTTAAGATTTGAACTCTATATAAGATATGCAAGAGCAAATCTGAATCCAACTCAATATGTTCTATGTTTTTCTTCCCCAACCTGGTTTCTTCTATCTGTTTTGGACTAAATTCCCAACATATGCAGAAAGCATGACAGTGAACAGTCATGAGGGGATTTATAAATACACGAAAGACATCAAGCTGGAGAAGGCTGTTTGCAATGTATTGAATCAAGAACATGTTTGACTGGGAGAACTTCGGTGTTTCTGTTGAATAGATTCTCTATTTGGAATCTAAATGCTTGAACAACTAATGTAAGCAGTAAGGATGGAATTTGTTCAAAAGCAGCTCTGATGGAGAAAAATTTCATTTGGGACTTTTCCTATGTTATAAAATAAACCGATAATAGTCCTTTTTATAATGACATTTAATTGCTGTGATACCAGTCAAAATGTAGATTAGTGTTCATATTTAAAATATATAGCAGAAATTTAGCTAAAGGTTTTACAAGACTTTGGATGTTGAAGCAGGCAAAGTTGTTTTGAGTTGTTGTTGAACAACACAAAATTGGAAATTCCTGCTTGGAGCTACCGGCAAAAAAGAAAAAGAAAAAAAAAGACAACTTTGCTAAAGTAGGTAAAAAGACAGTAAATGTATGTGTTAACATATTGAACCTGTACATGTCTAAGAAAATAAACAGCTAAAAGTCATTTCCAGGTGTGACTTCAGTTCCATGAGGGAAGTGAATTTGTCCCCTGTCAATCAACCAACGCTATTATCAGGTCCTGTTGTGAAACCAACGTTTTATTTAAACTTTGTTGCTTCCATCTATTCAAAAACCCACTATCCCTTCTAGTGAAGTGGTATGATAGCAAGAGCCCAAAATACTATTACCTTGTTGGCAGAGGGGTCCATTTGCTTTCTCAATGGACTTAAGCAACCATTTAAGAATGTCCTAGGACCGTGATGGCGAACCTATGGCATGGGTGCCACAAGTGGCACGCGGAGCCATATCAGTGGGCACGCGAGCTCAGGTCCGGCGCGCATGTGCGCACCGGCCGTCTGATTTTCAGGCCTTCTGGGCCCACTGGGAGTCAGGAAACAGGCTGTTTCCAGCCTCCAGAGGGGGTGGGGAAGGCCGTTTTTGCCCTCCCCAGGCTCCTAGAAGCCTGGAGAGAGCAAAAAATGGGCATGCCATTGCATGCTGGGAGTGTGGGGGGGTCATATGCGCATGCACGGGGGTGCATGGAATTATGGGTGTGGGCACGCACACACGTGATCCCACACATCCCCCCCTTTTTGGCACGCGAACCAAAAAAGGTTCGCCATCACTGTCCTAGGAAGTGAATTGTTCTGTGTAAATTCTTCCGTAAAAAAAACCCTGACCTGTAGTTCACTAAATAATATGTGGATTAGAACTGAACAATTCTTATTAAAGTACTTTTTATATTACTGAGGAATAATATATGAGTTGCTGCATTGATTGCCAACAGATTTTCCAATTCAGAATTCTGGTTGAGGCCTATAAAGCCTTATCTGGCTTAGCTCCAGGACACTGTAGGTGTAGGGAATTTCTCTTCCAGGTGAAATCTACATGGCCTATGCATGCCAGCAGGGGGGTGATGCTTGAAGTCCCTTCCCTATGAGAAATCCAGCAGTCATGAACCTGAAGGCAAATCTTTTTTTCTCTTTCTCTCTCTCTGTGTATGTATACACAACTCTTGTAAAGGTACTTTAAAGTGAGCTCCAGCCCCCTGCTGAAACAAAATCATTTCCCCAGCTCTGGGGAAAGCAAATAAGGAGGGTTCCTGGAACACCTCAAACATAGAGGTTTTCATATTATGATGGCCACTAGAAAATATATAAATAAGGGAGGGAGGGAGGGAGGGAGGGAGGGAGGGAGGGAGGGAGGGAGGAAGGAAGGGAGGGAGGGAGGGAGGGAGGAAGGAAGGAAGGAAGGAAGGAAGGAAGGAAATGCAAGGAAAAACAAAACCTGAATTATATTGTGTTCAAAAACCATTTGGAAAACCAGTAACAGAGGGTTAATTACTGTTAACAGAACAGCTTTCCACTTACTCATAATGAAGCAGACAAGTTTAATACTTTGTAGAATGGCTTTGTGCTCAACTGTATCTTTATTATAATGTTCTGGATGAGTTGCCATCATATTGCTGTACTACCGCCACAATTAATATCCAATTCATTTAAGGAACTTTGGAGTTTCACTTCAAAGTAAATTCTGTTACCACAAATCATATCCTCAACCTTTACACTTCCTATTCTGATTACCAGATTCTTTCAAGCATCCTGAAAACAGACCGCCAACATAGCTGGTTTCCAAGCAATATACAATACATGCAACAGGTAGGGAAGACATGGATGGGGATGGGGAAGAGGAAGTAAATAATATTTCAAAATTGACCCAAAGTTCTGTAGACAGGGAAGGAAAGATGCCAATAAAAATGGGCTAGTTTTGATTATTATAAACACAATTTTCATTAGCATTTATATTAAAAAAAGAACTTGGCTGGTAGACTGAAACAAAAAACAGAAAACAAGACATCCTCCCCAAAAAGTCTGACATGAATATGCCCATGAAGTCAGACTTAAAACCGCAGCAGATGTCTGGACTTGAAAGCTAAAGTAGTGGTGGGCTTCCAAAGCCTTGTTGCATCTTGCAGATACTTCTCTTTCACTTCTTAAGTTTCTAGTTCAATCCCAAAAGAGCTGAAGAAGCTTCTTGGATGAGAAGTGAAACATCTTCAAGGAAAAAACAAAGTCCAGTTGCCTTTTGGGGGGAAAAAGCACTTTTGGGACAACCATGACCTGGGATGACTGGGAATCTCCATATACATTCCTGCTTAATGTACCACTGAAATATATCTCTCAGAGATTATTGATGCATGTCTGTTTAGATATAACTAGATAAGGAATCACCATCCAAATGTCATCATGCCAGTAAAGCAAAAGCCAATTCAGACTTTCATGTTTTAGGTGATACCTAATCTCCCTTTTCTACTTGGAAACAAACAAACAAACCCTAGCCTAGTAGTATCATTACAATAAATCCGATGTAGAGTTTTATACAATGGCATACACTTGACTAATCCCATAAGGAATTTGTTCTATGTCTTGCCTGTCACCAGCTGTAAACTGCTGCTATTTCTCTGTTCATTAGAGGCTCCTGTAATTTCCAGAATGGGTAGGGTAGCTTCCAAACAGGTCTGAGATTCCTTTATGGAAGTCATAACGTACACAAGAGCATCACAAAAGACTCTGCTGTGACTACTCTGCTGGAGAAAACAATATACAGGAGATATTATTTATTACAAATGTCTTATTTTTCATCTCACTGGTGTGACATATAAGCTTACATACATATATATCCTGCCATCATCCCTTTACATCTGAGAGAAAAAGAGGACTGAAATGTTTGAGAGTTGGTTTTATCTTGTTTTTAATAGGAGTCAAAAGAAAGCAGAATATCAACTCTGCAGGCATCAAGTGATTTCTATGTAGTTGGGCTAGACAATGCCGATGTTAGAATAATCGTGCAATCAAGATTTAACTCATTCCACCTTTTGTCCCAGGAAAATGTTTAGCACAAAGTACTTACTTCATTTAAACAGGGGCTAAAATACCTGCAAGGTCCTTTATGTCTGTCTGCATAAAAAGGCATCAAGATCTGCAAATTGGGAAGATGATACTATACCCTCATAGGGAATTAGTATGAGCAGTGATGGATCAGCTCTGGAGTAGATAAGTATTTGGATTCCCAGTATAAACTGTATTACACAGGATTTTGACTTGAGATTTTTGATTGGGGAAAAAATGTCATAGTTAGTTACTATGATTACTCAGTGGTTGTCTTAGTGAGTGTGTTACATTAGAAAGCATGACAAACTGGGGAGCTTTATGAATGTCTAAGGAATGGTATCTTGGACTATCTGTAATCAAACTTGACCCCTGACTTACAATTCAGTTATAAGGCTTATAGACTCTACTAGCTATAATCACAATTTGGAGAGGAATGAAAAAGGACTGTATTCTACTCCTACAGCATTTATATTCAACCTATCTATCATCACACCTTAGACAAAGTAGGATTCCACCCCTGAATGTAACAGTAGGCAACTATTGTGGTTAGAAGACCTCCAAGGTCCTTCCAACTCTGTTATTCTGTTAACAAATCTGTTATTCATTTTTTTAAATAGCAGAATCAATTTAATTCTGTTAATAATCTAGAAAACGTCTAACTAAATTTAAGCCTACTAACCTTCTTATAAGATGCTGGTTAGGGACTATAATAAAGGTACTATGGGTTTTGTGGCTAAAAAAGTATCAGTGTTTGTTTAAAAGAACCAGAGAACCACAGTATTAAACACAACTTACCAAAAAGCCCATTTGGAATGAAATGCTATTCTGCCACTAACTGCTATTGAACATATTATTCACATAGAAATCTATTGTCAAATAATATTTTTTTAAAAAATAAGAACTCTGAAGAGTGCCAAGAACTCTCTTTTCATGCTTCAACAGGACATAATTTGCTTGAAGTAAAAATGACTAGTTATGTATAATTATTTTATTATTGGGAGAAAAACATGCCTAAACATTTTTAGAGTATCACATCAGACAGTTTTCTTTTAGTTAATGCTTAGGCAGCTGAAACACAAATTGCACAAATCCAAGGCAATTAAAAGATTTCTCCAGATCACCCATAGCTTGGAAATATGGAAAACATATGCTTATAAAAATAGGATTTGATGGGATTTCAGTTCTATTTCTCTCCTAGAAAAGTGGTCATATCAAAATACAACACAATTATTAGGCATGTTTGCCTCTTTCATTTATGTTCATGATTCTTCCTTTAATAAGAGAATAACACAAGCAGTGCTATTAGATTTGATGCACTAGCTATTTATAATACTGCACCCAGGGCAAGTAAAACCAAAATATCTTTCATCATCTTAATACCCTCCAGAAGCCAATCGGTCTTCAACTCTTGTTGGAGTGCAAAATATCTACAGAGAAATATCTTGGGTTTAAGATTTTAAAATCCCAGGTATAATATTCTTTTCTGTAGAAATGACTTTAGATAACAGTAGATACCTAGACTTCACTATTTCTTCTGGAAATTTCCATCAGCTTGGAAAAAGAGGAAGTGTATTGTTGATGTCATTTGGAAACTGAAATTTGATTTTCTGGTTCACAAGCTAAGATGGTTCAGTCCTCCTGAAGAAAATATTTCCTTTAACACCTTCAATGGGAAGTGTGTTGGCTCGGGAGTTAGAGAATGTCTTCTCTGTAGTCATACTAAATGTGAGGCAACAATTTATTTTATTTTTTTATTTATTTTATTTTGTCAAGTATGTGTTGGTAATATACATAGATGTAACATTGCTTATATACATAAGATGGGTACTGATAAGAGGGAACATTAGGACAGGGACGGTAGGCATGCTGGTGCACTTATGCACACCCCTTACTGACCTCTTAGGAATCGGGTGAGGTCAACAGTGGACAGTCTAAGGGTAAAGTTTTGGGGGTTTGGTGACGAAACCACAGAGTCAAGTAGTGAGTTCCAGGCAATAACCACTCTGTTGCTAAAGTCCTATTTTCTACAGTCAAGTTTGGAGTGGTTCACTTTGAGTTTGTATCTGTAATGTGCTTGTGTATTGTTGTGGTTGAAGCTGAAGTAGTCATTGACAGGAAGGACATTGTAGCAGATAATTTTATGAGCTATGCTTAGGTCGTGTCAAAGGCAACGTAGTTCTAAGCTTTCTAAGCCTAGGATTTCAAGTCTGGTTGCATAAGGTATTCTGTTGCGAGTAGAGGAGTGGAGGACTCTTCTCATAAAGTATCTCTGGACACTTTCTAATGTATTTATGTCCGATATGCGGTGTGGGTTCCAGACAGATGAGCTGTATTCGAGGATTGGTCTGGCGAATGTTTTGTATGCTCTGGTTAGTAGTGTGATATTACCGGAGAAGAAGCTACGTAAGATTAGGTTAACAACTCTTGAAGCCTTTTTGGCGATGTTGTTGCAGTGGGCTTTGGCACTTAGGTCATTTGAGATTAGTATTCCAAGGTCTTTGACAGAGTGAGGGTCGTCTGTAAGGTCTTGTCTATTCAGCTTGTATTTAGTGTTCTGATTTTTTTTGCCAATGTGTAGGACAGAGCATTTGTTGGTTGAGATTTGGAGTTGCCAGATGTTTGACGATTCTGACACAAAGTCAAGGTCTTTTTGGAGGATAGCAGTGTTGTTATTGCTGCAGGCTGTTTTGTCTTTCTCTATGGGGCCTCCATGGGTCATGAAGACTGTTTTTTTTAATTCATACAAATGTTATATATTGCTTACTCTCTTAAGCTTAAAGTAGTTTAAAGTGGAACAGAATAACTTTAAAAAGATTAACACAAAGTAAATCCATAAATTAACTAAGGAAGCTCAGACACAGCATTAAAATGCCCTATGAAATAGCCAAGGATGTCTTGGAAATCAAGGTACCCCAGACCTTAGAGAACAAGATGTTCCAAAATATAGGGGTAACCACTGAGAAGGCATGTTGTGGAACTTCATTTCCCTTCTTGGGGTGCTGGGAGAGATAGTCTTATATTAGTACCTTGGAGCTAAGCCATGGATTTATACATAATTACCAACATATTCAACTGGACTAGAAGCAAATTGGTGATCAGTGGAGTGATTGTAGCATCAATATTATTGATCAAGATGCAGTTGCTAGAAGAAGACAAGTTGCTGCCTAATCGACTAGTTGAAACTTCTAAGTGATCTTCAAAGGAAGCCATGTGTTGCGATAGTTCAAGTGTGAAGTGAAGAAAGCATAAGACATTGTTATCAGTGTTTCTGAGTCCCAAAAAAGATCACATCTGGCAGAAAAGCAAAATCTTGGCAAAAACCTCTTGGCCATGGTATCCACCTGCTGTAGAGATGTTAAATAGCATTCAAGGATGGGCGAGAGGGCAAGTTTGGTAGTGTCTTATATTGTAGCAATAATGGGCTTGACTATTCATTTCTCATGTACACCATGTGGAAAGGAGTGGAATCATTGCAGAATACTGTATCCAATTTCCAACATTTTCAAGAAGTCCAGAAGGAGAAGGTAATCCTACTGAAAAGAGCCCAGAAAATCAATTGCCCTTGATAACTTAAGTCTTATTTTCCCCAAAGGTTTCCTTTGAAACCTTTCCAAAATATGGAGGTTGGAGATTTGTAGTTGTCCATGGTAAGAGGGATAGCATCTTCAGAAGGGACTGTAACACTTCCTCCTTCAAGGTGCATCATGCCATAGCTTATCTCACTGAGGCACTGGTATCTCCCAAATTCAATCAGACATAACCTAACTTGCAGCTAAAATGAGCAAGAGTATACATGGATAGCTTTTTCAGGTGGCACAATTATACCACTAAGGACCTTATTCACATCCTGAGTTCTCAAAAGTTCAAAAAACTTCCAAATAATCACAGAAGATGATTTCTTGATTATGAATTCTGAGGGAATGTGAGTGATTTCATTCGCAATAAACATCACAAACATGTTACAAATGGCCTGGAAAGGGATCTTCAAATAGATACTGGAGGAAAAATTGTAGATTCAGTAAACAAGACATATGCATATTTCACTATTTGTTTCTTTAAAACATTTATATGGCTGCCCAACACAACCAAGGTGACTCTGGGTGGTTTACAAAAGAAAAAGCAGTAAAATCTAACAAAAGTGAAAAACCAAAATTCATAAGTCAACAAACAGCTGTGAAACACAAAAACAATAAAATGGTAATCCAACCATCAAATAACTGGGGTTCCAGCATATTATGACTCAAAAGCCCAGGGAAAGAGCCATATTGTAATAGTTTTTCTTTCTTTCTTTCTTTCTTTCTTTTTAACATTTTTTTCTCCACAGTTTCCATATACATATCAAAGCATATACCATAAAAACTTACCAATAACATACATACTTATACATTTATATTCAATCAGTCAAAATTCAACATCCTATTCTTGCACCTATTCTTGCTGCTGTTTGTCAGTCTGTTTTTCTTCTTTTCTTTACACTCCCCTCCCTCTATCTCCACCTCCTCTATCTACCTTCTTGCTCCTTCTCTCCCCCTTCCTACTTCCCTCCACTCCTCTTTTCTCCCCTCCCTTTCTACTTCCTCTTTCTCCTTCTAAACCTTTCCCTGAGTGAGTCTGATTCTAATACATATCTCGTGGTCAAGAATAGATATATTATGGATGTCTTTGGATTTGTTATCTAATATAGGGGAGATATGATAGCAGTGTTCCAATATCTCAGGGGTTGCCACAAAGAAGAGGGAGTCAAACTATTCTTCAAAGCACCTGAGGGTAGGACAAGAAGCAATGGGTGGAAACTAAACAAGGAGAGAAGCAACTTAGAACTAAGGATAAATTTCCTGACAGTTAGAACAATTAATCAGTGGAACAGCTTGCCTCCAGAAGTTGTGAATGCTCCAACACTGGACATTTTTAAGAAGATGTTGGATAACCATTTGTCTGAAGTAGTGTAGAGTTTCCTGCCTAAGCAGGGGATTGGACTAGAAGACCTCCAAGGTCCCTTCCAACTCTGTTGTTATTATTATTATTATACAACACGTAAATAATGAAACTGGTGTATGGGCTGACCATAATCCAATAACAACTATTTGTAAAGTAATAGCTTTTCTAACGGCCAGTAGTTTTGAAGTCAACTGTTTGTTTCACTACAGTGTTAACCCTTAACATAATTATCTGTGTTTGTTCTCTTTTTCCTAACAAATTCTAGGTGCTTCATCTCAATAAATCAAGGAGCATGTTGATATACTAAGGGTAGGAACTGCTGCTCAGGGGCATTCTTGTTCAAAGCCTTTGCCACCTTCCTGTTCCAGTGATAAGTGTTATTTGTAGAAGAATTGATCACAAGATCCCTGGGAATTTCCATTAACTCCATCAGAAAACCCATCAGACACCTGGAACAGATCATCTTAGGGCCATGTAAGCCTTAAAGTAATCTGACTACATCAAAGAACTAATGGCATTTTTTCTTTTCACATTATGTTACATCTGCTCCAAGATAAAAGCTAGGCCAAACATATGACTACATATATGTGACAAGCCTTTTGGGACAAGCCTATGGTCACTATAGAGGCCATGAACTCCCAAGCCCATCCAGATCCTTCTCCCATGGCTTGTAGGCTAAAGTGCTCCAGTACCACAAACCTGTGAGATGTCTCTCCTATCTATAGGAATGTTTGCATGCAAACAATTTGTTGTATCTGAAGTCCTGCTAGGGACCAATGGGAATTGAACATTAGTTTAGTTTAATTTATTTTACTGCCATACTGTTACCTTTGAATTGTTGTATTTAATCAGAAAGTGTACCTTATTATAATAGATATCAAAATAAGACAAATATTCTAGGGATAAAGATTTACTCTATCCGGTACATTCAAGTACAGTGAATATATACGGAACACTCAACATAGTGAAGGCACCTCATACTGAATTTTCCATATCTTAATGCGATCACTGAGTTGCATTTTAGCAAATACTGCAGGATATATTCAAACAAGATTTCATCTATCTCAGACATGAACAGCATACTCAATGAAATTTGGAAAACACAACATCATCAAATGTATTTCTCGTTGAGGGTTTTTTTTTATTTAAAAAAATGATGCAACAAACAAGCATTGAAGGGGTTGAATTTCACTGTGGAAATCTCTATATAGTTTGAAACAGAAGGAACGATAAATGACTGTCTTTATAGTGTAAACGTCAGATTGAAAAATCAAGAGACTTTAGTCCTCCAAGTCCCTGTTAGCATGCGGAGTTTTTATGTTCTTTATGCCTTTGTTGGTGGATAAGTGGCTGCTTAAGCGCTCGTTCATCATTTGCTATATAAAAGAAAAAGCTATTACCCAAAACTCATTTTTATAGTTGCAGGCAAACTGAAATAATCATTTTCAAGGACCTAAAGCTGTTTCTTGAAGAATGTCATCATATTCTCTTCATTTTACTTACCACTTAAGATAGTATATAAGACATCTTCAAGAAGTGAACATTGCAAAAATATGGTTGCAGAATTCTGATATTTGCTCTGTTGCCAAAAAACCCCCCAACCAACCTTTAGATAACTCAAGATCCATTCCATAGCTGCAATGTTCACCATGGATAAATCGATATAGGAGTTATAGATCTACTGATTTTGATTAGCACTTAGGGACATGAAACCAGTTTCATTTTCTGGTTAGTGGTGAGCCTAAATGTCCTATCACATTCACAGTCTGATAATATCCATGCTCATCACTGATGAGTTAAAATATGTATGCATATCACTCATTATCAGCTGATGATTTGAAGATATGGATTAATTCTTAAAGTTTAGACAATACAGTACATTTCCTAAACATATATTTATGGATTCCACAGTTTTTCACTTGTTCTGATTGGAATTGTTTTAATTTTGTAAAATACCCCAAAATATGTATGTATGCATGCATGCGTGTGTCAGGGGTGGGTTCCACTTACCTTCCCTACCAGTTTGCATCGCAACAGAAGTGCACGTTTTGCCCCATGGCATCATGCAAATGACCCTCTGCGCATGCACAGAGGGTTCTTTGCTAGTTGCGGCGACCGGAGAACTGGTTTGGGGGCGTGGACAGCCAGCCATCGCTGCTGGTTCGGCGAGCGGGTGAAAATTTCCGGCACCAGTACGGGCAAACCAGTCCGAACCCGGCAGCAACCCACCACTGGCATGTGTGTATGTGTGTGTTTGTGTTTGTGTACACACACACAATACATATGTATTATAACTGAGGAATACAAAATCAGCAAACCTGCAAATTAATGCAGAGGCAACCTGGAACAGACTTCTGAATTAAAGCAATTGATATTGACATAGATCAAAAGTAGAACACTTCATTCATACCTAATCACAAAGTGAAAGTACCAAGCGGAAAGGAATATGTTAACATAATGAAAAGAAGGATTAGGGGAGACATGATAACAGTGTTCCAATATCTCAGGGGCTGCCACAAAGAAGAGGGAGTCAAACTATTTTCCAAAGCACCTGAGGGTAGAACAAGAAGCAATGGGTGGAAACTAATCAAGGAGAGAAGCAACTTAGAACTAAGGAAAAATTTCCTGACAGTTAGAACAATTAATCAGTGGAACAACTTGCCTCCAGAAGTTGTGAATGCTCCAACACTGGAAGTTTTTAAGAAGATGTTGAATAACCATTTGTCTGAAATGGTAGAGGGTTTTCTGCCTAAGCAGGGGGTTGGACTAGAAGACCTCCAAGGTCCCTCCCAACTCTGTTATTCTATTCTATTCTAACATGGAATAAATTGCAAATAAAACCAACGATCACAGAATAATTTCCCGTATCTTTCAAAGCAATTTTATTTTACTAAATTATGATATTTAGGGGATTGGAGGAGGACCTTCTCTGATGATTGCAGGTGTTAGCATTGGGAACAATTCTCAACTGGACATTCTCATCCATTTATTGAATACATGCCACTGACTTATTGTATTCCAACTTTGTATCTTCTAGATCCAGTCCACTCTTAGGCAGAATGAAGCAATGACCTTAAGCAGCAGAGGTTGGAAAGGCAATAATGACCTCCCTCAAATACTGTATTTTTGGATTATAAGACGCACCTTCCCACCTCCTAAAAGAGGCTGAAAATGTGGGTGAATTTTATACTCCGAATGTAGCTTTTTTGAAGCTTTTTTTCAGGCCTAATGAGGTGCTAACGATCTTCCCGGCTCTTCCCGGCTTGTTTTCATTGCTACTCCCTCCTAAAAAGGTTTTTTCAGCCCTAACGAGGTGCTAATGATCTTGGCTTGCAGGATTTTTTCATTCCTACTCCCTCCGAAGATGTTTTTCCAGCCCTAAATCTTTGCAGGCTTGTTTTCATTGCTATTCCCTCCGAAAAAGGTTTTTTTCAGCCCTAACCAGGGGATAAAATAATGTGCTGAAGCTGACCAGACTAAGGACACTAGCCAGATGAATACCTGGTAGGTAGATTCCCTCCCCCCCTATTTTCCTCCCCCAAAACTAAGGTGCATCTTATACACCAAAAAATATGGTACTTGTTTTGAAGTCTCTAGGCTTTCTCCATTCTTGGAAGACTGAAATGCCTATCCTGCACCTTTGCTGCTCTGACAGAGTGGTGGAGGTTCCAATCCCATTGCTGATATTGAAGTATGCTTTAATTGACATCCATTTTGGCTTCTGCATATGGAATTGAGGAGGGGTCATGTTGCCCTTTTTTTCAGAAGCAAAATTTCTTGGACATTTGATAAGAGACAATGTATTATGCAAGAGCGGAGCACTGAGCTGCTTAAGAATGTTATTGGAGCAAAACATTCGACTCTAAAACATTTTGTTTAATGGTAAGACTTGTATGGTTGATAATTCCTTCATTATCAAACAGTTTTAAGTCAGACAGATGTAACAACACTGTCATATTCCAGTCATGACTTTTCTGTACTTTCACTATTAGAGAATTGCAGGTGAAGTGGTAAAAGAAAGAAAAAAAAGCAATTATCACCTTCCCCACCATTTCAGTTTATTTAAGTTATTTTGCCAAAGAGTCCTTGTTTAGTCCAATGTTTAGTGTCAGGATATTTGCAGCATCTTACGACCTGACAGCTTAGCATGGGAAGAGGTGGGAGAATGTCACTTGTAAATGAATGTGTTATTTACATACTAATTAAACTTTACTCAATTGGGCAATCAACTCTTGTTTGGGAAGATGCCTATTCTGTTAATCCCCAATCTAAAAATCTCATGCAAAATGGAATTCGATCTCATTTCTAGGAAACAAGACGTCACCGATTTATTTTTATAAATCCTTCATGGTCAAATGAGATTTTCAATGTGATTTGATTTTGGTCTCTAATTTTATCAGAATGTTCTTCAGCTATTTTATAACTAGTAGCTCTCCCTACTAGAATCTCTCTTTATTGTCACATATCAAATAGTAGTTTGGTATCATTTAATCATTCACAATAAATATGCCTAGTCTTTGACATTTTAAGCTGCTGGTGGGAATACAGAATGCTGCCTTATTCCAGTTTGTTGGTGTCTCTGAAGAGAGAGAGGAAATGACATCAGACATCAAGCTATTATCTCACAAATGAAACAAATTATATATTTTACATTGTTTTTGTGAAGACATCATGGCATCTGTTATCATTTTGACCTAAACCCGAATCCTACTTTCCAAATCAGATCACTGGTTCATCTTGCTCAAGATGCTCTTCACTGATGGCAGTAGACATCCTTCTCCTGGATGTCAGGAAGACAGAAATTTCAGTTAGAAATGAAGTGCTGGTGACTGAACCTTAGACTATGTCAGTGGTGGGTTCCTACTCTACCGCACCGGTAGTGGCCGGCCGATTATGTAATTGGCGCGCGACACCGGTCCGTCGTCTTCACCAGTCTGTTGCGCGTCGCCATCTTTTTTTCAGAATTTTTGGGCTTCTTTTGCTTCCTGCGCATGTAGGATTAAAGAAGATTAAAGAAGAGGCAAGTAATAAAACTTGCAATGTAATGTTATAATACTGCTCTTAATGTACTTTTAAGTAACTTTACAATGTAAATGTGAAAAAATGGAAATTATGTTGTGATGTTACAATGCTTGTTTCATCATTCTGGAATCATTGAGATTTAGGATCAGATGTCTTTAAGAGATGGGTAACTGCACTTTGAATGTCATTCTCATTAAATCATTTGATTTCATTTCTGTCTGTCATGGAGATAACTGTGACTCCAATATTTTATAATTGGCAATATTAGCCAATGGATGGGATTTAAAATTTGACACGATATACACACACGTTACCCATGATTTCATGCAGATTACAATATATCAAATATATCACAACATTTCTCGGTTACATTGTTATTTGTTCTAAAAAGAATCCTTGAATTTAGAGTTCAAAAGTTTTTAAAAGTCTGAAGAAATTCATTGAATCTGCCTTTCCGATGCCGAAACTTTGATATCACTCTCATTATGAATCAAGTAAAACTCCTCATAAATTCCCCACTTCTCCATTTATTATCAGCTGGTAGGCTGCCTTTAGTTGGCATTTTGTTCCATTTAAGCTATTATTTAACTTGGAAATCTGTTTTAACAATTAATGCTTAAAGTGGTGCTCATGTAATTTGCAAGCATTTTTATTTTCTGTCCTTATCCCCTCTGAGACTATATAAATGACATGCTTTTTTTAAATAAAAGAGTTTGTTGTGAATTGCTCAAGTTATTTCTTTTTAAAGAATGCTTTAAGCAACATGATTTATCAAGGCAGATTGCCCCTGTCATGCCCCTGAGGTGAAGCGACATTTTGTCCACACTGAAGCAGGGACACTGTGAAGCTCTTCCCTGAGGTGGTTTGCAATCCAAGTTTACTTGGAGTGCATAAGCAACATGACTTTTTGTACATTCCTATGAAAATAAAAATACCCCGATACATCTCTCAAACTAATATGGACAATGCCAGGTTTTATGAGCTCTTGGAATGCATCCAGAGATTATTCCAACTGATCACTGTATCTTATTGTCCTTTCTGCCTGACTGGAACTTTAAAGCAAAATTGTCAGACAACAGTCATAATATATTGTGATCCGATTGTTGGAATCAATTATTTTAAAAGGCTTCAGATCCAGCCCCCGGGTCTTGAGTTTGACACCCCTGCACTATATTAACCTGTGGTTGAAACGAAGAAAGTGTATGGATAATTGATGTGGCAATACCAGGGGATAGTAAAATAAGAATTGGAGAAGATTACAGAGTTTCAAGATCTGAAAATCAAAGTTGAAAGTTGACATAAACTGGCAGTGTTGGTCCCAGGTGTTATCGGTACACTTTGTGCCATACCCAAAAATCTTGGATGTCACTTTAAAAAAATTGTACATTGACAAAATTTCCACCTGTCAATTGCAAAAGACCACACTGATTGGATCAACAAATGTACTACACCAATACATTGCAATATACTAGTTTCTTGGGAAGAACTCAATGTGTATGAAGCCAACCACAGTTAAAGAACTGGCAGCTGTGATTTTTGAGTACATAATAATAATACCATTAGCAGAAATCAAGAAAGCAGTGCAACTGAGAAAGAAGAGGCCAAACTAGGTCATCTTCCATTGCCTAACATGGCTAGGCAAGGCATAGATGTATATTATCAGAACCTAGTTATCTAGCAAATTTTTCAGCTTTGTAAACATTGTGATTCCATTTTTACCAATTTCATTGTATTAATATACTGCACAAGGGATATGCCTCAGATTTGACTAATATGCAGAACTTCCCCCTCTTGGAAAGATGTGGTAGCTTTCTGAGGTAAAGTGGGATTCTCCCACATTCCAACCTAAAGCTTTTCATGAAGTCTGCCTCTTAGCAGCAGTAGCTGCAGTGCTGGAAGAGTCTGGAGAAAGCCTTTGTCCTATACTTATATAAGAAGATGCCATTTATATCAATGAGGGCACTTCACATCACTCCAGAAGTTCTAGGAGCTGAAATAGGTTTCAGTACCTGAGATATGAAACAATATGACAGCTTCACTTTGTTCTTTAGAAGCTAGAAGAGCTTGTAAAGAAGCTGTAGAAGAGACCCTATTGCTTCACAAACAACTTTGAAGTATTGCTGTGCTTAAAGCATCACCCAAATAAAGCACTCCTTTGAAGTTTTGGTGAACCCTATTTGCTACATTTTGAGATTCCTGAGAAACTCTAAGAAGTGGTGAATATACTGAGGTGGATGGTACTGAGGTATTTTGTGTGGGTCATATACAGTTTTTACCATTTTGACCCATTCCAGCTGTCCTTCTAATAGTTACAGAGACAGAGAAACTGGGAAATGAGGGGTGGGTGGGAAGGAAAGGATATAAGGTGAAACACCTGTCAGATTTAACTTATTTAATTCACACATTCAGGACCAAACCTATCCCATTTTCTACGAGTGATTACTATTTAATGCAGACCTGCCTAGACAGTCAAGGCTACAGTCTGGAAGCATGGACCTCTGATAGCATGTTCTTGTACAAGCCTTACTTTGATTTACTCTTCAATAATAAAAAAGGGAGGAAATGACTGTGTGTGTGTGTGTGTGTGTGTGTGTGTGTGTGTGTGTGTGTGTGTGTGTGTGTGTATTTGCTCAGCTGGAAATGATATTAGAATTTATTTTCTAAGCTCAGCTTTTGCTCAGCTAAAAATAGATGCGGTATCCGATGTGTACATTCACACCATCCACAGCCACATTTTACAGAAGAAAATCAGCACCTCCAACAGCACCTTTTAACAGACAAAACATCTACACCATGTTAGTAGATGTATTACTTCTGTTCTCAGTATGTGCTTAAGATACTGACTCCTGTACCTGTTCACAGATAATGCTGCAGTTTTTACAGTAGCTATTCTACTTTTGGACAACTTGAGAGAATCGGGGTCATGATTTTTGCAGAACTGAAATATTTTGAAAGTAAAATGAACTTTTGGATAGGGTCCGACAACTACCACGGAGAAATAGGTGATGTGTCAGATTAAAATAATGGTCTGGGAAAAGAAAGGAAAAGAAAGACGATAGGGGATGCATTCTATAATATTTGATTTCACATGGTTGTAGTAAACCACCTCTAACCATTGACTGAGCAACTGAAATGCTATACAATATTTAGGAAGATTTTAACTGCTCAGAAATGAAAAGGAAGTTAAGTAAATTGCTGTTCGTAAAGCCTGGAACAGGATAAAGAGGGATAAGACTAGCACAACCTAGACAACTCTTTTCAGAATGTGTGTGTGTGTGTATGTATGCGAGGGAAAAAGAGAGGTTCTAAAAGGAATTAGAAAGGTGATCTGAAAATGGTAAGGACTGGACTAAACAAAAAAGAAAAAGATTGCGGATGAAGCTAAAGAAGATACTCTGTACAAATCATGGCTCAATTTTTCAAAGGGTTTTTGTTTCCTGAATTCTGAACACTCTGTTATTTTAGTAGTGCAGTTACCTGTACTGAAGCACCATCATTGGCAAGATTATATTTAAAAATCAAAATCTGCATTTGAAATTATAAGGAATATAAATGCTAAGGTACAGGGTTTGAAAAAAGACACCATGAAAATAGACCCCCCCCTCATTTCCCTAAGAACATGGATAAGCAAGCTATGCCAGTGGCTGTATATGGCTCTCCTTCACAAATGCTACTACCCTCAGAGAATTGGGGCTGCCTGGATCAGCTGATCAACATGGTCATCTGAGTGTTGGCAGATAGATAACAGGTTTTCTGCTGGCGCTACAACAAACAATTTTGTATCCATAAGTCTGTGATCAATGATGAGATGGGTGAAAAGGACTACAATGCTTATTTTATTTATTTCATTTATTAGATTTTCAATCCCTCTTTATTATTTTATAAGAACTATATTATTAGAATTATATTCTAATTATATTTTATAGTTATACCATTCTAAGCCTCCCAGAGTCATTTGGCTGAAATGGGCGGCTATAAAAATTGAATAAATAAGTAAGTAACTCAAAGTGGCAAACATACATAATGTTCCTTTTTCCTACCACTTTCTCTACAAGAACACTGTGAAATAGCTTGGGCTAAGTGGCCCAAAGTCACCCAGTCAGCTTTCATGCCTAAAATGAGACTAGAACTCAGTCTCTTTGTTTCTTAGCAGCATCTTAACGTCTACACCAAGCTGGCCTTCTTGTTTCTTATAGAATAGAATAGAATATATTTTTTTATTGGCCAAGTGTGATTGGACACACAAGGAATTTGTCTTGGTGCATATGCTCTCAGTGTACATAAAAGAAAAGATAAATTCGTCAAGAATCATAAGGTACAACACTTAATGATAGTCCGGGTACAAATAAGCAATCAAATCATATTAGGAACCAGTCAATATAAATTGTAAGGATACAAGCAACAAAGTTACAGTCATACAGTCATTTGTGGGAGGAGATGGGTGATGGGAACGATGAGAAGATTAATAGTAGTGCAGACTTAGTAAATAGTTTGACAGTGTTGAGGGAATTATTTGTTTAGTAAAGTGATGGCGTTCGGGAAAAAACTATTCTTGTGTCTATTCTTGTTCTGGTGTGCAGTGCTCTATAGCAGTGATGGCGAACCTATGGCACGCGTGCCACAGGTGGCACGCAGAGCCATATCTGCCGGCACGCGAGCCGTTGCCCTAGCTGAACTCCAGCATGCATGTGCGTGCTGGCCAGCTGATTTTTGGCTCGTGTGGAGGCTCTGTGAGGGCAGTTTAGGTTTCCAGAGGGCCTCCGAGGGGGTGTTTTCGCCCTCCCCAGGCTCCAGGGAAGGCTCTGGAGCCTGGGGAGGGCGAAAAACGGGCCTACCAGGCCCACCGGAAGTCGGGAAATGGGCCATTTCTGGCCTCCAGAGGACCTCTGTGGGGGCAGGAGAGGCCGTTTTCACCCTCCCCAGGCATTGAATTATGGGTGTGGGCACTCACACGTGCGTGACAGCGTGCACGCACTCGTATTCGGCACCCGAGGGAAAAAAGGTTTGCCATCACTGCTCTATAGCATTGTTTTGAGGGTAGGAGTTGAAACAGTTTGTGTCCAGGATGTGAGGTGTCTGTAAATATTTTCACAGCCCTCTTTTTGACTTGTGCAATATACAGGTCCTCAATGGAAGATTGAGGTTTTTAGGTTTTTCTTACTGCTTTAACTGTTTTTAATTTGTAAAAATGAAGTGTTTTAATATTGTGTGTGACCAGCCATATGCTAAATAAATAAATGGAAGGCAGGTTGGTAGCTATTGTTTTTTCTGCAGTCCTGATTATCCTCTGAAGTCTGTGTCTGTCTTGTTGGGTTGCAGAACCAAACCAGACAGTTATAGAGGTGCAGATGTAAGACTCAATAATTCCTCTGTAGAACTGTATCAGCAGCTGCTTGGGCAGTTTGACTGTTGGCGCAGAAAGAACATTCTTTGTTGTGCTTTTTTGATGACGTTTTTGACATTAGGTGTCCATTTTAGATCTTGCGATATGGTAGAACCTAGAAATTTGAAGGTCTCTACTGTTGATACTGTGTTGTCTAATATTGTAAGAGATGGAGGTATGGGCGGGTTTCTCCTAAAGTCTACCACCATTTCTACGGTTTTGAGTGTATTCAGTTCCGGATTGTTCCGGTCGCACCACAAGGTTAGTTGCTTAACCTCCTGTCTGTATGCGGATTCATCATTGTCTCGAATGAGGCCGATCACTGTTATGTCATCTGCAAACTTCAGTAGTTTAACAGATGGATTGTTAGAGATGCAGTCATTGGTTTATAGAGAGAAGAGAAGTGGAGAGAGCACACAGCTTTGAGGGGGCCCTGTGCTAATTGTACAGGTATCTGATGTGATTCTGCTTAGTTTCACCTGCTGCTACCTGTTTGTTAGGAAGCTTACAAGTGTGTTCAGATACCGCTAGCTGGTTCAGCTTAGTTAGAAGAGCGTCTGGAATGATGGTATTGAATGCTGAACTAAAGTCTACAAAGAGGACCCTTACGTAGATCTTTGGAGATTCAAGATGTTGTAGGATATAGTGCGGAGCTAATGCTAATAAAATACTAATGATCTGCAGAGGCTTGTTGGGATGAAATATTGGAATGGATGAAATGGACATAAAAATGAGGGTGTGCACAACTGACTGGGTGCAATCCTTAGTGCAAAGTTAGGTAATGTTACAGATGCAATACAGTTGCTAGACAATAATAGAAAGCTAACAGGTTATGGAAAGTACTGTGGGAATACTTGTTGTTGATATTGTTTTTTAGTATGAGAAAAAGAAAATAGTTTTCAGATTCAACTCTGTCTATAAATGCCACTCATGAATGTGGAACACCATCAAGATATGCTTTGGCTTGTGGGAATTCTACATTTGTCAAGAATCATGAGGTACAACACTTAATTATTGTCATAGGTACAAATAAGCAATCAGGAAACAATAAATATTAATATAATTTTTGTCCTGCATTGCAAATCAATTCCCTCTAGCATAGAAGAAAACTTGGCTAGCTAAAAAAGAATTTATGCAAAATTCACACAACATCAATTGCAGTGAAAATGTAGGCACAGTGCACTATTGTTCTTTAAAGAAGACTAGAAAATGGGAATTTCAGCTATTTGATGGCACAGTTTCTTGTCGAGATGCCAACAAGAATAGAGAGGGTTTCGTTTTCCCTATCCCCCTCTTTTTATTTTGTGCAATTGATTAAGGTTTAAATGTCAAAATAATTCTGCACTCAGAAGTTACAAACAATTTAATGTTCTTTCCCTTCAGAGTGAGGATGTTTGTATTCAGCAGAATAGCTTACAAGCAGAGTATTATTGGAAACATGAAATTGATATCTTTTCTTTGTTTATATTCCGTGGGAGGAATAGAAGAATATAAAGGCAGAGTTTTTCTGATCGTAGAGTAGCCACCATTCATTTCACCAGAAGCTCCTGGGTGCTAGGGTCTGATAGGTACTCCACTCAACCATTTTGTTATGTGAAGGAGTCCTTTTAATCTGAGGCAGGAAGAAAAAGGAGTTGGGTTGATACATCCTGGGAAGAGGAAGAGAGTGGCAAGATCATCATGATAGTAACAGGTAGGGAGAGGCATGGTCACCAGGGGTGAAATTCGAAATTTTTCCTTACTGGTTCTGTGGGTGTGGCTTGGTGGACATGGCAGGGGAAGGATACTGCAAAATCCCCATTCCCTCCCCATTCCTGGGGGAAGAATATTGCAAAATCTCCATTTCCACCCCACTCTGGGGCCAGCCAAAGGTGGTATTTGCCGGTTCTCCAAACTACTCAAAATTTCTGCTTCAGGTTCTCTCTCTAGAACCTGTCAGAACCTACTGAATTTCACCCTAACATGGTGGAGGCAAAAGGTGGGCCATTCTTGGGGAAAATGGTTTTGGTATGGAATACTAGTGGAGTATTCCAGCCTCTTATACTCTGTACTCAGGTCTGGTCATTAGAGCTTCGTTATGCCTGGATTTTGTGTGTTGCTATTGAATGTCAAATTGGTCTATATAAAGGCCTCCCTCATCCATGATGTAATAGTGGATGAGAGGGCCAACCCAGGCTTGGTTGGATGCAAGATAAGTGTGTGTTTGTGTGTTCCCTCTCTGAATTGTGTTTGCTGGCTTTTAGGTGTGGCATCAGACAAGATTCCAGGATATGGGGGAATTTGCTAGATGGTTATAATGTGTATAGAATTCTGGTCCATTCTCCTGCAGTTTTATTTATGAGTGTTTGACTAATTGTTTTATTTTAACTGCTTGTTTTATTGTATGCTGCACAGATTGCTGCTTGTGTACATGGTGTACAAAATTGAACAAAATTGGCAATCTTATGAATGACCACAGAGATGGCCCCCTGCATATCTTCCCCTCAATCCTGGCCTCCTGGGTTCCCACGGGCCTTGGGACTGCTTCCCACTCCGATGGATCCCACATTTGTCTCCTCATCCCCTGTCATAGCTCGGTCCATTTATGTTTTCCCTAGAGCTCCTTTGGGAAGCAGCCACTCTGCCTCATGGCCTTCCTACATGGGGGCTGCATGCCACTGTCTTTGAAGCAGGTGCCCCAGACCAAAAAAGATCTGGCCTGGGGAGGGGAGGGCGGTGGTGGGAACCCCGCAGATGCTGAGTTTAGTTTAGTTTAGTTTAGTTTAATTAGATTTATATACCGCCCTTCTCCAGGGGACTCAGGGCGGTGAACAGCCAAGTAAAAACACAATATAAACATTAAAATATATATACAATTAAAATAAAATATTCGATGTGGCCGTGATTTAATACAATTAAAATTTGGTAAAATCTTAAAATTTTAAAAACCCCAAAAAGTTTTTCACGCTAGCCCGGCTTGATAAAAATAATACATCTTGAGGGCACGGCGGAAGGTGGACAGGCCGTGAATGGTTCTTAAGTCTGGGGGGAACTGATTCCAGAGGGTGGGTGCTCCCACAGAGAAGGCCCTCCCCCTGGGCGTCACCAGCCTACACTGCTTGGCTGATGGCACCCCGAGGAGGCCCTCTCTGTGGGAGCGCACTGGTCGATGGGAGGTAGTTTGTGGCAGCAGGCGGTCTTGGAGATACCTAGGTCCATTGCCATGGAGCACTTTAAAGGTGGTAACAAGCACCTTGAAGCGCACCCGGTAGACCACCGGAAGCCAGTGCAGCTCGCGCAGGAGGGGTGTTATATGGGAGCGCCAATTAGCCCCCGAAACCACCTGCGCGGCTGCATTCTGGATCAGTTGGAGCCTCCGGGTGCTCTTCATGGGGAGCCCCATGTAGAGAGCATTACAGTAGTCCAGACGCGATGTGACTAGGGCATGGGTGACTGTGCACAGGGAATCCCGATCCAGAAAGGGCCGCAACTGGCGTATCAGGCGGACCTGATAAAAGGCCGCCTTGGTCACAGCTGTCATATGGTCCTCTAAGGACAGCTGTGGATCCAGGAGGACACCCAGATTGCGAGCCCTTTCGGCGGGGGCTAGAGACTCGCCCCCGATAGTCAGAGATGGAATCATCTGACTATATCGAGACGCTGGGAACCACAGCCACTCCGTCTTGGAAGGGTTGAGCCTGAGTCGGTTTCTCCCCATCCAGATCCGCACAGCTTCCAGGCACCGGGACATCACTTCAAGGGCATCATTGGGGTGACCTGGGGTGGAAATGGACACACCTTCCCTCACCAGAAGGACTTGGATAACCTGGTGCAGGGACGAGGACGGCTGAGCCGTTGCAGTGTGTGCATGTGTGTGTGTGAGAGAGTGAGAGTGAGAGTGAGAGAGTGAGTGAGAGAGAGAGAGAGAGAGAGAGACTATGTGAGTGTGTGTGTGTGTGAGAGAGAGAGAGACAGACAGACAGTGTGTGTGTGTGTGTGTGTGTGTGTGTGTGTGTGAGAGAGAGAGAGAGAGAGAGAGAGAGAGAGAGAGAGAGAGAGAAAGAGAGAGAGAGAGAGGTGACCACTTAAATCATTTAAAAATAAAACTAAAAACATATTTCAGATCTGATGTAAAACTATAGTGCTCTTGATATCAGTCCTCATCCTGTAGTTGGGAAATCTAAAGAAAGAAAGCAATCATAATAGACCAAAAGGCACTTTAAAAAAAAGCGACTTTAATCAAGTCAACTGGGGGCCTTGCTGAATTTTGAGCCCGTCTTTTGTATATTCTTTTTTTTTCATTTTAAACACATTTATAATGGTTTTTTAATGTATTTGCATTTTTACTGTTTTTGTGTTTTTTATCTTAATAAAAGCAAAAATAAATGTATAAATGATGATTTAGCACTCTGCACCTTTTCAAAACATTTATTGTCTCCCTGTCAATCTGAGAACACAAAATGTTTCTTTACATGCCAGTAAACTTGTAAAAAGTCTCAATTTTGTACTGTCCTTGCAAACTACCTCACAGTGATGTAGCTACCATTACTGTTTAATATCCAGTTCCCCTGCTGTGCTTTGTCAGTCAGTAGCAGCATCCAAGCCTTCCTGTAAAAATAATCCACACTTTTCCTGAACACTGTTGCTTTAATTACCACTGGCCTCTACGGTTGCCACAGATGGGCCTAGCAGGGCCAGGAAGAGGTCAGCGCCATATTCACTGCAGAAAGACACGGTAGTCTTGCCTTTTTCTTTGCCCTCCTTACATTTTTATTAACAAACTATCTTTGAAAAGTGTTCACATCTGAAATCCAGCCTCATCTTGGAGCTTTCTTTATCAAAAGAGACCCACAGATACCAATCAGAGGAGCAGGGAGGTTGATCACAAACAATACCAACCGACCTGATCAGCAGTGCTGAGTGAAACAAAAACACACAGATCTTTCAGCATTGCCAATGAAGACCAGGTGTATAATATATGCTTACAAAATTACAAGACAGAATAAACAATCTAGTAACTTCTCAGGCTTTAAAGTGACTGTTTAGCCTTTTGTAAAAAAAAATCCCACTTTTTCAAAACTTTATCTCGCAACATCATCTTATTGGCACAGGTGGGTCACATGACAAAACAGCACGCAAAACGTGCATTTCTGTCGCTATGCGAATCGGTGGGGAAGGTAAGTAGAACCCACCCCTGATTCAAAGTTATTCTAAGTCTAAGATACCAGTGGAAGGCGAAGCTGGAATCCATGTGGATGCCATTGAATAAATCTAGGGTATCATGTTGGGCATTATAAATAAAGCTCATGGCTGTCTACTCTGGCTGGCAGTGGTTCTCTTTGGCTTCAAGCAATTAGAAATGTGACAAACTGATTTGTGCTGGCTTAGCATAGGAGTAGCTGGGAGCAGTGAAGCTGTGTACTTCACATCTCACTTTAGCACAAGCTCCTAAATAATTCTGCAGTTCTGTGAATAAGATGCATTGAAAACTGCCATGATAATGGCAGCTTGGTATGGTGGCTAAAATGCAGGACAAGGATTAGGGAGACATGAGTTCTAATTCCTCCTTAGGGACAGAACTCAATCGGGTGACATTGGACCATTCACTCTCTCTCAGGGCTAGGAAGAAGGCAACAGAAAATTGCTGCCTTTAAAGAAAAAAAAATAGAAATTGAAGTTAAGAAGGCATTTCATCTGATTATAGAGAAACAAACTAATGTGAAAGCATACCTTTGTTAGAATGTCTGTATATAAGAGCCATGGTGACGCAGTGGTTAGAATGCAGTATTGCAGGGTAATTCTGCTGACTGCCGATTGCCAGCAGTTCAGCAGTTCAAATGTCACAGGCTCAAAGTTGACTCAGCCTTCCATCCTTCTGAAGACGGTAAAATGAGGACACAGATTGTTGGGGGCAATGTGCTGACTCTGTAAACCTTAGATAGGGCTGTAAAGCCCTGTGAAGCGGTATATACCGTATTTTTTGGAGTATAAGACACACTGGAGTATAAGATGCACCTTAGTTTTGGGGGAGGAAAACAAGGGAAAAAAATTCTGCCTCTGCCTCCCAGCAATTTGCCTCCCAGCAAACAGCACAGATGATATACACTGTTTGTTGTGTATTTCTGTGCATGTGTGCCTGACCCATAGAAATAGCAAAGAATTAGAGAAATGTACATCATGGCAGTATATTAATGCCAGAATGTTTTCTTAAATGTAGTTACACTAACTCCTCCCAATTATTTAAATAGACCTACTCCAAACATAACTAAGTCAGGGTCTAACTTAGCTGCCTTATCTTAATACTACAACAGGACACTTACATTTCAGACTATACTTGTACAGATGCTGTTAAAATTGATGTGGCTTTCTGGAAGTATACATTATTCTCTTCTATTTAAAAGAAGATACAAAAGCACTAGGCCTCTTCAGAACAAGCATTTATTTTAAAAAGCTTCTTCATTTTGTTAAGTTGTCTAGAACAATAATAAAGCAGTCTTTTAAAAATAAGTCTAATAATTTGAACATTCTATAGGCATTTATAGTTATTGACTTACCTCCTTGCAGCAAACAACGAACAGCCAGTTTCAGCACAGCCTGATTAGCACAAGAAAATAAAAATATGCCTCTGCCTCTACCTCCCAGCAATTTGCCTCCTTGCAGTTTTAGTTTCACTTTCAGTTTTAGCACAAGCAGCTAATAGTTTCAGGCTGTAGGGATTGCCATAGCCTCTTGCCGCCTGCCTGCAGCCTGAATCAGCTGATCATCAGGAGGCCGATAATCAGTTGCTTGTGCTAATCAAGCTCTGCGCTGTTTGCTGCAAGGAGGCAAATTGCTGAGAGGCAGAAACCAAAGGGTGGGGTGGCTGGGCGGGGCTACATTCGGTGTATAAGACGCACCCAAGTTTTCACCGTCTTTTAAGGGGGGAAAGGTGTGTCTTATACTCCAAAAAATACAGTAAGTCTAAATCTAAGTGCTATATACTTGGCGGGAAGTGGGAACAACACAGGAAACTTTACTGACACCGAAAAATTCTTGTAGGTTCAGAGGTCTGAGATTATTTGATTAACAGTCTTTGCCAAAATAACAACAAATATACAAAGCTGAACTGAATATTCTCCAAATATAAGAGTACCATAAAACCTGACATTTTTTCTGCAGGTCTCTAGTGGAACAGTGCTGTCAGAATCATTGCATAGGAACACTCCAAGGAATTTTGGGGAGAAAATGGCAATAACCAACTGGTACCCACCAAGAGGAACTTCAGGTGGTCAGAAAAAAGTGAATATTCCAACTCTGAAAAATTTCCAGAAAGACATGTTCACTTTACCTCCTATAAATGGATTGGCAAAATAAGATAGAGCACTACAACTCAGTGCTCACAGATGCTCTTATCTCAGTGGTTTAATTCTTGTTTCTTCAATCTCTGCCAGACGAAAATGTAGAAATTCATCACAAAGAAAATACATTATTTTTACAATACATGCACTAAATTAAAAGAGAGAGAGAGAGAGAGAAAAGAAGCAATTCCTTCTGAGTATGGTTCTTCAACCCCCAGTGCATGTTCATTGGCAATTCTTCTTATATAGAAAACTGACCAAAAGGAGGGGTGGAACTGAATTACAAAATGAGTGTGAGCCGATAGCAATCACATCATGTACAATCACATAATGGACGGTATTCCAGTTTTTAAAAGGCACAAAGTATCCTCATTAATATGATGAGTGCAGCAGTCAAATCAGCACTGTGATTTTATCAGGGGCTTCTAACTGTACATGAATTAGAATATAAAAATGCTCACAGAATTTTTAATGGAGAATGTTTTAACATTCCCTAAATGCATTTCTTACTGTCATTTGGATCACATTAAAGTGAAATTCTACATAACGAGGCCATTGAGAATAGGGCAAGCCCTAAATTATACTCTTCCTTGTCTTTCAGCTGACATGGTCTAGCATATGGGCATGGCTACTTGATTGCATGTAGGACAAAACCACTTTTCCTCCAGAAAATTCACACAGATCCTGATGGTGCTACCAAAAGGTTGTCAGGGCTTGCTGGAAAAAAAATGGGTTCATAACTGACTTTGAGAAGAATTCTTCTGCTAAAAAAGAATGGACATTAGCAGAAAATGTTCTATTCTTTTTTTCCCTTTGCTGCTGGAAATTATCTAGCAATGAAGCAATTGCCATAATCCCTAATTTGTCAAGATGAGCAGAATTAAATTCTGGTAGTTTGAAAACCCTGTAATTCCCAGTTATTTACAATACCATAGAATTCCCCACTGTATTGTAATCTAGCTGGTTTCTAACTGGAAACAAAATAAGTTTCCAGTTTCCGAAAAGCCATTAAGACATGGCTCTTCCTGCAGGCGGGGTGATTTTGAGACAAGCTTACATCTGAGGTCTCCCCCATGTATGCACGGTGTTGTATGTGTCTCTTAACTTTTTTAAAAACAGTTTTTTAATGATTTTATTGTTTGGTGTTCTTTAAAATGCTGTACGCCACCCTGAGTCCTTAGGGAGTAGGGCGGCATAGAAGAATTTCCAAATAAATAAGTACAATTTTTGGACAATTGATAGGGGTATAGTAGGTTATAGGGAGGAAAGCTGTGAACGGTGAGTCTAACCAAACAGCATCTCAAAAGGGGTTGTGATTTTGTTTGGTAGAAGATGAAGTAGAGAGAAATGGCTTTCAAAGATCCTAATCTGCCCGATAGCAATAAGAGTGTTCCTTAAAAAAAAAATATAAATATATTCTGACATTAAAATGACCTTTCTCATGAAAAGCCTATTCTGCTGACATGTATCAAAAGGTCAGAGGGAGCTTCGAATGGTGATAGATGAAGTTTATCTTATTTAAATTCAAACCCAAAATGAACTTGGTGCAATCTTTTGGATTAAACTGGCAACATTCAAATCTCTGCAAATCCATTGTGCGCTGGTCATTGGTTTTATTAATCAGTTTTTTCCAAGCAGCGAGAACTCTTCGCAGTGCTGTTCATCACATTTCACTTTTGTTCTTTAATGCCTGTTTGGCCCTTTTGTAAGTTTTCCCTTCATTTTAGCATTCAATTATCCACTATCCCAGACTGTAAGAGAACATACTGTCCATACCTGCATTTATGCAGTAAATAAAGGCCTCTTTCTAGCTTTATTTTACTTCTTTTAAAAATGGATGAAGTTCAATTCAGCAGCAATTTCTTCCCATCTGCTTTTTGGAAGATCCATTCTATCTCCTGTTCTCTTTTTCTCAGTGCCTTTGTTAATATTACTCCTAACCACACCTTCAGTGTTATTTGCACATTGCTGGATCACATTCAATAACATAATTACTGTGATTTGAGGAATACCAAGCTATTGTCCTCACCTCCCCATCTTAATCATGGTTGCTTTTTTTCCTGCAGCTTTTGTAATAAAAAAAATTAGCAATCCACATTAGGAGAATTCAAAGTCTTTCATATCCATTTGAATATATATTGATGTATTCGAGAACAGCTCTACTCATGGTTGTACCCAAAGGTTGTGCACCTATCGCAAGATTTGTCCCAATTTGATGATTTGGAAAAATAGTCCTTTTTGATTTAGATGGAATTATCATCTGCCTAAATTAATTCGAGCCAAAATCTGTAGTAAGGCTTTAAAACTAAAACTTCCTGCCTTCTATTAAGGACTATAACTCTTTTACCTTTAAAAAAAACTTTTTTAAAAAAAAATAAGGTGAGGTTTTCAGGCACACTAGAGCCTTCTGACAGTACAAATCTTCTCAAATGTCAAAGATATAGATGTAGGATGCTTAGGAACTTGGGTTCTTTAAATTCGGTGGGGCTTTGGCTTGCTTTTTTAATGTAAGGAAGCCAGTGACTTTTATTTTTAGACAAAACTAGGTGACATTTGAAAGCAAAAGATTCAACATCTCTCTCCAAAAACACTGTGACTGGAGACCTCCTAGTGTATCATTTCCTATAATTAGAAAGTAGACCTGACAATCACTTGGCACTAATCTCTCTCTTTCCTTCATGTTAAGTGTTCAGCCTGCCTCTGTGAAGGCCAAAAGTCTAGTGTGGGTGAAATAGGGCACATTAGCTTTTCTCCGAGTGTTTCTGTGATCCAAATTCCTAACTAGCCACTTTGAGCAGCTATGTTTGAAGGCGGCTTCTGCACACATTCATTTGAGCACAAGGTGAGCGCTACCTTTGTTTCTTAAATCCACGGAGAGTTTCACTCACACTCATGTGAACAGATTTGCAAGTCAGTAGTTCTACTTCTTTAAGATCTCTGATTTTTATTCCACTGCACACAAATAGAGCTTTTAGGGGGGAAATGATGAGGTAATCTTGATTGGAATCCTCCACTTCTCCAGTGGAGGCAGGGGTGAGTTCCTCCTGGTTCGGACCAGTTCGCCCGAACCGGTAGCGACCGGCTGGTGATGTCACTGTTCTGCCGCTTGGAAGAGGGCCCTCCCTCCTGCCCCCGGGTTTATACTGACCTTTATTCCTTCCGAAACCCAGCTGATCAGCTCCTCAGCTGTGTTTCAGGCTGATTTTTAGCTACTGAGCATGCGCCGAAGCAAAATTTCACGTGGGGACGCGCAAAACGTGCACTTCTGTTGCTATGCGAACCGGTGGGGAAGGTAAGTAGAACCCACCCCTGACTGGAGTCCTTGTTTAGCAGAATCAATAAGAGTACCTGGAAGCAGATGTGGAAGGTCCAAAAGGACCAGAATGTTTTTTTTAGGAAGTCACATGCTTCAACACGATCTTGCATCAATGAAGTTTCTGCCTACATGGTAAGGGAAAGGAGAAGAAAGAAGGGTGTATTTTACTGTTTCTGTAGGAAGATTAAAGGGGAAAAGCTAAGGGTATCAATCAGTTTGTAAACATTTCAGTTTCATTTGTTGCTTTGATTCTTTTCATATCTTGGTTCAATTATGTCAAGGAAGCTCATTTGTGAATATAAATATGTCAGTTTTTTAAAAAAATATCCCATCAAACTTATATAAGCAAATATTAAAAGTCCCATTGAGTTGATGGAGAAAGATGAATATAAACATGATCAAGATTAATATACTGACTCTGAGATATTCCTGTTATGGTACTTTTAAGATTTTTTTAAATGAATTGATTAAGATATTAAGAAATGTCTTATGAAAACACAATTCCCTAGATTTCCTTGGTTTAAATTATAACTAGAAGGAATGAGATGCTTATGGTGCTGCTGGACCTCTCAGTGGCTTTTGATCATGGATACCATTAACTATGGCACTTTTATGGATTGTCTCTGGGTGATGAGAGGTGGGGGGCATTGTTGTAGAGATTTTTCTCCTTCTTTAAGGGAACAGTTCCAGTCAGTGATAATGTGAAGGGATAGGTTGAGATCAAATAATATAAATTAACTCATGTGAGATGAGATATGCCTCCCAGGGAAGGAGTGAATCTTCTAGACCAGGGGTCTCCAACCTTAACAACTTTAAGACTTGTGGACTTCAACTTGTGGACTTCAACTTGTGTTGAAGTCCACAAGTCTTAAAGTTGCCAAGGTTGGAGACCCCTGCTCTAGACTTCTGCTCAAGATGGTATATTTCTGACTTGTTTGATATGATTACTGACTTATCGTGGGTTTCCTTAGCAGTTGCTTGTGATGTATTGTGAGATATTGGGAGGAAGCACAAATGGGATTTTTGATTTAGAGACATGGTCAAATACAGCATCTTGCCAATAGAAAGAATTGGGGGATTAGATCAAAGATACCCAGAGGTTAGCGATGCTGAGGGTGAGGGGAGAGAAGTGTCACCAATGTCTTGAGATGGTCACATGTTACCGGATATCTATGAATCCCAACTTATGTAGGCTTAGCATATGCAGTGTGAGCTGTCCTGTAAAGCAGCATTACTAGACTGGGAGTCATGTAAGCAGTGACTGAAGCCAACTGAGATGATTCCACCAATTATGATAGAAGATCTGCAGCCAAGAGCACTCTTGTGCTTTTTTTTTTTTTTTGGAATGGGCTGCCTCACCTACCGTATATATGGTCTAGTCAACACAGGCAATCCACAGGAAATGTTTTGAGTAGGATTTTTAAAACAAATAAACAAACACTTTCAGAGCTTAGTCAGTGCTTCTTTTTAAAAAAGTGAAAAGTGTGCTTCTGTTAACGGACAGGCTTTCATAATTCTTTGCCATTATTGTACTAACTTCCTCTTACTTCAAAGTGCTGGCATGCATCTCATTGTCCAGCACTTGTATCCCTCACTTTAATGAGCACTAAATAAGAATTATGTAAGTATTTCAATAATTCTCTGTGGACAGTTAATTAAGCACATCTGAGTCTTAGGAGCAGTCAGCTATTACCTCCTTTTACAGACAAGCACTTCCACAGACACAAAGGGATGAGGTCGAGTTTATTTTAAAAATGTGTGGCTTAGTAATTCTTCTCATCATAAACACTAGCTGAAACCCTCGATATAAAAAGCACAACAAAACTAATCTCTCCCTGCCCCCCTGCTCTGTGTCCCTCTTCTTCAGCATTTCCCAAAGATTTTTTTAAGCTGTCTCAATATTTCTGTGTGTGCTCTGTGTGTGCGCGTGCGTGTGTTTGAATGAAGCCCTGAATCCATTAAGCTAAACTTTTCTTCAGTAAAACTTGCTTCCTTCCATAAAAATCACACTAGACCCATTTTTCATTATCCATTTTTACTTACAGCTTCTGTTTCTCTGCCCCTCCCCATATTTGATAGATCCTACTAAAAATATGAAGAGACTCAGAGCGTGTGTAGAAGTCCATAACATCAGTCATACACCGAGAGTCTGTTTCTTTTTTTTATTAAGTCCAGCCGTTTAAAAATGTACAAAGTTCCTTCTAATAATCCATTCATTCTGTTCTCTTCTGATTCTTGGAGTAAGCCTGCACAATTATTCAAATCCCGGCTTTTAGCTCCAACATCCACCTCGCCATGGGGCTGTGGGCCTGTAATCTCACTTTGGTCTTGCATGTCAAATGGAATTAACTCCCCTAAGAGATGTCTGCAGAGACGACCTAAAGTGTCTAATCCTTGCGGCTGTCTTAAATTTTCTGAAACTCAAACCTGTCATCTTTTTTTTCTCTCCCTTCTTATGGCTTTGTTGAAGTTCTCACTTAAGGCTTTTTTTTCCCTATCCAAAGATAAAGTTTAGGAAGAAAAAATTTGCATTTTTATATACTTCCTCCCCACCCAACCCCTTCTGTCACATGTGGCTTTTTCCTACATTTTCTTTTGTGAACATAGTTTTTCTTCCCCCAGCACTCCCGTGCGGCTCACCAATCAACTCTGGCTTTATTTTTGCACTGGCTGGAAATGGGGCCAAAGAAAAATGCAGGAGTCCTACCAGCAGTTCTGTCAAATGGGGGGGGGGGAGGGGAGAGTTTCAGCAGAAGGCTGACAAACCACTTGCGGAGTCACATCAGTTGTAGGTGGGGGGAGACTCGTGTGAATGACTGCTTGGCTGGGAATAATGATATCATTATTACGCTACCTTAACAGCCCAAACCAGCTAATCACAAAAACTAATTTGAACTTGATTAAATCTCAAATCACATTGTCTCCTTCATGAATAAACTGCTTGGAGAAATTAGCTTTAGTTAGTAGAACTTGACGGCTTGCATCTTGCATTAAGAATACATTAACTTGGTAGGAGGTAAGGGGTTTTGTTTTGCTTTTTTTTTTAAAAAAAAAAGATAGTTTGCCTTCCTCTCCTCCAATTTCCAAGGGAGAGAAATTTCTTGTCAGGGCAGGGTTCTCTCTTAGAAGCTTGTATTTTCCAAGGCAGAGATTATGTTGAACAAAGATTTGGCTCTAAAGCAGGAGTCTCCAACCTTGGCACCTTTAAGACTTGTGGACTTCAACTCTCAGAATTCCTCAGCCAGCTTTGCTGGCTGAGGAACTTTAGGAGTTGAAGTCCACAAGTCTTAAAGTTGCCAAGGTTGGAGACCCCTGCGTCTAAAGGATGAATTGTCTAGCACAAGCAATAGTAACCATTCTATTTCCAGGTTGCTACTGCAAGATTATTATATCATTGTAACCTCACCAGATCCTGTGGGGGAAAACAAGCATGCCGGGGGAATCTCATATGAAATGTTAGATCTATTTACAAACAGTTGCTCAGATTGCAGTGAGATTCCCAGAGATAATCTAATGGACATGCTTTGGTAGAATTTAGGGAAGTTGAATACTGACTATGTCACATAACATACGTTTGGTCATGAAATGTAGTTAAAATAAATAAAATAAAATAAAATAATAAAATAATAAAATAAAATAAAATAAAATAAAATAAAATAAAATAAAATAAATAAAATAAAATAAAATAAAATAAAATAAAATAAAATAAAATAAAATAAAATAAAATAAAATAAAATAAAATAAAATAAAATAAAATAAAATAAAATAAAATAAAATAAAATAAAATAAAATAAATAAAATAAAATAATAAAATAAAATAAAATAATAAGATAATAAGATAATAAAATAAAATAATGAAATGAAATAATGAAATAATAAAATAATAAAATAAAATAAAATAAATAAAAAATAAAAAAATAAAAAAATAAAATAAAATAAAAAATAAAAATAAAATAAATAATAAAATAAAATAAAATAATAAACTATAAACTATAAACTATAAACTTATATAAATATAAAATATAAAATATAAAATATAAAAAATATAAAATATAAAATAATATAAAATAATATAAAATAATATAAAATAATATAAAATATAAAATATAAAATAATAAAAAATAAAAAATAAAATAAAAACATCATAAAACATAAAAACATCATAAAAACATAAAACATCATAAAACATCGTAAAAACGTAAAAACGTAAAAATGTAAAAATGTAAAAACATAAAAACATAAAAACATAAAAATATAAAATAATAAATGTAAATACTTGGCAATCTAACTTGTTGCCAGGAATCCCCAAGGTCTCCTTGTAGACTGAAGTATCCAGCCGAATGCTCTGTGCTTCCTCATTCTTTTTATATGCATGTAAACAGTTCACTTAGCATTTAAGAAATCAGAAAGTTTTTTTTTAGAAAACAAAACAAGCTGCAAATCAAATCTTCAGCTGGTATAAATTTACATTGTTTTGGAACACTATTTTGCCAGTTTTTACTTTCTGGAGAATGTTGTCCTTTGTATCATGTCATCTGCAAACAAGCTTTTTGTTTTTCTCTTTGCTACTCATCTGTCAGTAGCCAAGAGGCTGTCAGCCTTTAATAAGAATTTACCTGTACAAATTAACTGTTGTCAGTGATTGCTCTTTCAAGGTATAGGCACAGTTTCTATGGGGAATCAACAGTGCAAAACATAAGCTCCAAGGAGTGAAAAAAAAAGTGACATTGAATTCTCTCATAGAGCCTGTTATTCTTGCAAAAACCTATTGCTCCTGCCTGTTAGAATGTGTATCATAAACCAGGAAATATACCAAGAGGATGCTAGGATAGTTAAAAAATCAGGTCCAAACAGTTATTAGAGGCAAGGATGCTTGCTTGCCAAAATTCGTGCTCTTTTTTGTTCACCTTATTTGGATTTCTTTTTTCCCCCAATGAAATTCATACTAGTTTTTAAATGCTTTACTTTTTTGTAAAGGAAAAAAAATGATCTGCTCCTCAAGAAATGTCATTGCTTCTCTCTGCCACTCTTAGTAACTCTTGACAGTTGAAAACAAAAAAATATGACCTGAAAAGGAAGGAAGGAAAGAAAGAAAGAAAGAAGGAAGGAAGGAAGGAAGGAAGGAAGGAAGGAAGGAAGGAAGGAAGGAAGGAAGGAAGGATCTCAATTTCAGAAAATAGAATACAGAACACAGAATAACAGAATTTGAAGGGACATTGGAGATCTTCTAGTCCAGGGGTCCTCAAACTTTTTAAACAGGGGTCCAATTCACGGTCCCTCAGACTGTTGTGGGGCCAGACCAGCTGGGTGGGTGTGGCTAGGTCATGTGACTAGGTGGGCGTGACCAATTTAACAGTCCATTGAATAATGCACACAAATTAAACTTTAATTTGTTTTGCTCCTGGGGGTGTTTTATTTGTTTTTGTTTGCATGTTGCTCTTTTGGTTGACTTTTCTTTTTACTAGATCATTTTTTCAGTTGTTTAGGAGTCTAGTGATCCACTTCAGAAAACTCAGTTTTGCAGCAATTCGTCTCAGCTCCAAGGAGCTTGAGAAATCTCTCTGTCTCTCTTCTCTCTCTTTCTGTCTGTCTGTCTGTCTGTCTGTCTGTCTGTCTCTCTCTCTCTCTCTCTCTCTCTGTCTCTCTCTGTCTCTCTGTCTCTCTCTGTCTCTCTCTCTCTCTGTGTCTCTCTCTCTGTCTCTCTGTCTCTCTGTCTCTCTGTCTCTCTGTCTGTCTGTCTGTCTGTCTGTCTGTCTCTCTCTCTCTCTCTCTCTCTCTCTCTCTCTTTCTCCATCTTCTGGATGCGAGGGTATTTTGCCATCCACAGGCTCTGGAGGATTTTCTGAAGCCTGGAGAGGGCGAAAAATGGCACAACGGGCCTATTGGAAGTTTGGAAACAAACTCATTGGGTTCATTTTTCGCCATCCACAGGCTCCAGAGGCTTTCCTGAAGCCTGGAGAGGGTGAAAATGACTTCCCCCACCCTCTGGAAGGCCGAAAGTCAGCTGGCCAGCATGCACATGTGTGCTGGAGCTGACATAGGGCAACACCTCGCATGCCCTCAAATATGGCAGGTGGCACGCATGCCATAGGTTCGCCATCACGGCCCTGTACCATTTCAGACAAATGGCTGTCCAGTCTCTTCTTAAAAGCATCCAGTGTTGGAACACCCACAACTTCTGAAGGCAAGCCATTCCACTGATAAATTGTTCTCACTGTCAGGAAAATTCTCCTTAGTTCTAGGTTGCTTCTCCTCTTGGTTAGTTTCCATCCATTGTTTCTTATCTCACCTTCTAGTGCTTTTGAAAAGAAGTTGACCCCCTCTTCTTTGTGGCAGCCCCTTAGATATTGAAACACTGCTATCATGTCACCCTTAGTTCTCCTTTTCACTAGTCTAGACATACCCAATTCCTGCAACTGTTCTTCATATATTTTAGCCTTCAGCCTCCCCTCCTTCACATCATCTTTTTGCTCTTCTCTACACTCTTTCCACTTTTTATTGTGGTGACCAAAATTTGATACAGTATTCCAAGTGTGGTCTTATCAAGGCAGTAGTAGTATCAATTCCTGTGATCTTGATCCCGTTTGTGGGTGCATCCAGAATGGGAGATGTCCTTCCTTGTATTCAGTAAAGCTTCATCAGTAAAGCTCTATCATAAAATACCATCATAAATAATAATGAACATCACACTGAGTCATTTGGAAAAAGGCTGTATGTAATAGGGATGCAATAAACTAGAAGCATAAGCTACAATGGCATCTTTTATGAGATGTTTACTAAAACATTCTATTGAATTTGGAAAGTCTATAATAGTCTGAAACATATATGATGGTCTAGTAAACAGCATCACTTCATCTCTTGCCTTCTTTGCATACAGTCCACATGCTGCCAGGAAACAAAACAACAACAATGACAAAAAAAAGAACATGCATTTATTTTCAGGCATAACTCTTTGGAACCATTTGGGAAGAATATTCTTGATTGAGAACCAAAACATTCTGTGATGCTTAACAAACCTGCAAATTGAAAAATTCAACATCTGCCCTGTGCAGCAATGTAACAGGAGAAGGACCTATTGTGTTGGAGGGGGTGGGAGAGAGAAGAGAAATCAAATCAATCCTTAAATTATATTTTTGTGCATTTGCAAAATTACTACTCTTCGAATCAAAAGCCTCAAGCTGTTTTCATCTGAGAGCATATGTTGAATCGGTAAGACAATAGCTGTACATGAAGAGAAAGGAAAAGGGAGGAGGCAAATCCCTGCAGTTTAATGGTATGGACAGTTCTCTGAAGAAAAGATTGGTATCATTGTGTATTATAATATTTTAAGTAAATTATAAGCAAAAAAAATGCAGGGAATGTAGATACCGTAAGCTGGTTCTAGAAGAAAAAGGATGCTAAACTTAAAGCCATGCCAAAATGCTCTACCATTTCAATTTTGAAGTAGAAACAGTAGCAGTATAACAAACCAGCACTTGGAGATGTTCCTCCTAACAACCGCCCTACCCCCCCCCCCCAGCAAATGACTGGAGAAAGTTCAGCTCTTCACAATAGATGGCTTATTTTGTAGAAGGCAGTCTCCTGTTTGAAAGGCTGTCCTGTTTCAAGCTTGGAGAAAAATAAGAAACTCTAAGCAAAGTGGGACTTGAAATTAACAGATTAACAGAGTTGGAAGGGACCTTGCAGGTCATCTAGTCCAACCCCCTGCCCAAGCAGGAGACCCTACATCTGCCTCTACCTAGGATTGAACTCACAACCTCCTGATTGTGAGGCAAGAGCTCCACCTCTAGGCCACAGTCAGACCTAAACTCTGTAATGTTTATACACTGATTGTATATTATGTACTATCTATATGATGATGAGCTGTGGTTAGAATGCAATATTGCAAGCTAATTCTGCCAACTACCAGCAGTTACATTCTGACCGGCTCAAGGTTAACTCAACCTTCCATCTTTCCGAGGTGTGTAAAATGAGGATATAGATTGTTGGGGGAATCCAGATTGCTGACTCTGTAAACTGCTTAGAGAGGGTTGTAAAGTACTATGAAGCGGTAAATAAGTCTAAATGCTATTGCTATAGCTATTGTTTCTCCCTCTCTTGAGCATTCAAGACAATGTACATGGAAGTTTCCTTTCATTATCCCCATAGCAACAACCCTGCTCTGTAGGTTGATCTAACAGTGACTGTTCCAAAGTTATATTTGAACCTTCTGGTCAAGTGAACTTGGATCAGGTCCAATTCTGGAACACTGTACACTTGTACACTATTGCATATTTGTAAAACAAATGTATGTTTGTTAGGACTCTGTCCAATCAGTTGGGTTGGCAATATATAAACCAACAATGTATGTCTGTAGGTTTAACTGTGTTGATTTATTTATTTATTTATTTATTTTGTTATTCTTATATGCCGCCCAACTCCCGAAGGACTCAGGGCGGCGTACAACATAAGAAATACAAGAATAGACAAAATTTCAAACAATTTAAAAACAGTACAAAATTTAAAAAAAACAGTATAAAAGCAGCAACAACATCCATCCATTCAACCACATACATACTTGGGGGGTAAGCTCAGATGGGTTAAGCTGTCCCCCCCACCTGCAGGAAGAGCCATGTCTTAACGGCCTTTCGGAAGGCCAGCAGAGTGGGGATGGTTCGGGTCTCTGGGGGGAGTTGGTTCCAGAGCACGGGGCCAGCCACAGAGAAGGCCCTCCCCCTGGGGCCCGCCAGCCGGCATTGCTTGGCCGACGGGACCCGGAGGAGGCCAACTCTGTGGGCCCTAACCGGTCGGAGGGAAGTGTGAGGCAGAATGCGGTCCCGGAGATATCCTGGTCCTAAGCCATGAAGGGCTTTAAAGATGGTGATCAACACCTTGAATTGGACCCGGAGACCGATGGGCAACCAATGCAGCTGGCGGAGAATCGGTGTCACATGGGTGTACCTCGGCACACCCACCACAGCACGCGCAGCCGCATTTTGCACCAACTGAAGTCTCCGGATACTCTTCAAGGGTAGCCCCATGTAGAGCGCATTGCAGTAGTCCAAACGCGAGGTGACAAGGGCATGAGTGACCATGAGTAACGCCTCCTTCTCCAGATATGGCCGCAGCTGGTGCACCAGGCGAACCTGTGCAAAGGCCCCCCTAGCCACAGCAGAAAGGTGAAGATCTAATTTTAGCTGTGGATCTAGGAGGACCCCCAAGTTGCAGACCTGGTCTGAGGGAGTCAGTTTCGCACCCTCAAGGACCAAGGAGGGACAGTTATCATGGTCCTTAGGAGGCATTATCCACAGCCACTCGGTCTTGTCGGGATTAAGTCTGAGTCTGTTCCTCCCCATCCAGATCTTAACGTCGTCCAGGCATCGGCACATTACATCAACTGCCTCCCTGAAGTCAGACGGGGTGGTAATGTACAGCTGGTGTCGTCAGCATACTGATGGAAACACACCCCATGCCTGCGGATGATCTCACCCAACGGTTTCATGTAGATGTTAAACAGGATGGGCGAGAGAACCGACCCCTGGGGCACCCCACATAGTAGGGGCCTAGGGGACGATCTCTGCCCTCCTGCCAACACCGACTGCATCCGATCGGCGAGATAAGAGGAGAACCACCGCAAAACGGTGCCTCCCACTCCCAACTCGCCGAGCCGATGCAGAAGGATACCATGGTCGATGGTATCGAAAGCCGCTGAGAGGTCAAGTAGCACCAGGATGGAGGAGTTCCCCCCATCCCGGGCCCGCCAGAGATCATCCATCAGAGCGACCAAGGCAGTTTCTGATGAATGTAGCTTTAACTGTATGCTATTTCTGATTGGTTGATTGTGTTGCAGGTTACCATAAGAGGGAGCTAGAGATCATAGTTTATTCTCTCTGACAGATTTTTCTTTGACATTCTGTTCTCTGTTGTATCTAAGCTGTATTTATATCTTGATATCTTTGTTTACTGTGCATGACAAAGACAACTGGTAAGAAGGCTTTGCAATTGGATATTCTTTCGACTGTTATTCTGACTATTACGTGTATGACCTGGACTGTTTATTGGATTGTGCTATTTCTTAAAGTAAACTTTAACTCAAGTTAGTGTATCTGTGTGTGGCTGAATAATTATTCATAACTACTCTCATAAACGTTTCCATGTGCATATCCTTGTTATTCAAGGGTTACTTTGCACATACCTTAACATGTTTCATTGTGTTCATAGTTTCCCACATTAAACCCACCATTCCTTCTTTCTTTCACTATCATTTCAGCACTGTTTATTCTTTTTGGACATATCCATAAGATGGCATCCTAGCTGAGCTTTATTTCTCAATCAAACATCATGTTACCTGAATGTTCTGCTCCGGGTGCTAGATCTGTGGTGACCCATTCTTGGAAAAGCCATTACAGACAGTCTTCGAATTACAACCACAATCGAGCCCAAAATTTCTGTTGCTAAGCGAAACATTTGTTAAGTGAGTTTTGCCCCATTTTATGACTTTTCTTGCCACAGCCATTAAGTGAATCATTACAGTTGTTACACAGTAACACAGTAACACAGTTGTTAAGCAAATCTGGCTTTTCCCATTGACTTTGCTTGTAAGAAGTTTGCAAAAGGTGATCACATTACCCCAGGACAATGAAACGGTCATAAATATGAGTCAGTTTCCAAAAGACTGAGTTTTAATTACATGACCATAGGGATGCTGCAATGGTCCTAAGTGTGAAAAATGATCATAAGTCACTTTTTCAGAGCCACTGAACAGTGGCTAAATGAACTGTTGTAAGTTGAGGACTACCTGTAACATTTCATATTATACTCAGTCAGTGATAAAAGCATCTGTAAATTAATACAAGGTTTTGTTTCTTTCATATATTCCAAGATATAAGCATATTAAACCTAAAGGCCTATTCTCTTGCTTGTTTGCTCTTGTTTTTACACATGCAAAAAACTTGCACATGACGGTGTAAATTTGGAGACACCTAGGGTGAAATCTTATGAACTCTGACAGAGGATCCTAGGCAGGGGTGGGCTTGAAAGTTTTTAGCAAGGGGGTTCTCTGCCTGGGTGCTGGGTGGGCGTGGCCTAGTCAGCCTCCTGCACCACGGCGGGGGAGGGCATTTTTGCCCTCCCCGGGTTCTGGAGGCTTTCCCTGAGCCTCCGGGAGGGCGAAAACGGCCTCCCCAGGATCTGGAGGCTCTCTGGTGGCCAGAAATGGGCCCATTTCCGGCCTCCACAAACTTCCAGTAGGCCCGTTTTTTGCCCTCCCCAAGCCTCCACGTGTGCCCTGCATTTACCTGCATCCAAAATGGGCCGCGTGTGAAATCCTGGGAGGGGCAGGATGGGGTGGCGGGGTTAGGGTTAGGGTTAGGGTTAGGAGTGGGATTTGGGGGTTCTCCGAACTGCACAGACTCTTAGCTAGAGGTTCTCCCGAACCCCTGCAAACCCCCAGCAGCCCACCCCTGATCTTAGGACCATAGACTAGAAAATATTTCACTTTTTCACAGGCAGAGAAGGAATCAATAGAAGAAAGATATTCAGCCCTCAAAATCATTCAGCCCTCCTTCTTTTTGAGGAACAAACCTTTGCCATTGCTTTGATCATGATACTGGCAAAAAAAGAAGAAGCAGTACCTAGGTTAGAGGTTTCTTCCATTTTGGAGTTTCTACTCCCCCATCTCCTTTGAAACATTGTGATACTCTATCTATTCACTGGAAGTAAGTATTGTAGAAGTCAATATTTTTTAGAAGTAGATTTTTACAGAATTGAACTGTAAATCAATTGCATTTGAATAAATGTAATGCCCTTTTGTCAGCACTTCTACTGAAACGTGTATTAGTAAAAATTTGCAAAATATGGGAACTCTCCTTTAACTCAATCAAATAAATGGATTATTTGATCATTTTGATTGATTTCATTAATCATCTGTCTAAAAGGCAAGGATTTAGCATCCTGCACAATTTCTTATTGTTCACGTGGCCCATGAAAATAAACTCAATTATGAAAAAGCTAATAAATTGGGTAAATTGTAAAAAAAATAAGAGCTTATACAAATACACCCAATTTGCATAATTTATGCAAGTTAGAGAATTCAGCTTTTTCCCTGGCACAAAATTCTGAAGGCTTGGGGTTGTGGGATATTTTTTTAAGACAGCATACAGACAGATGAAATAAATAGTCCATCTGAATTATTCTGTAGTGTCATTATGCCATTGATTTACTTAGATTTCTCTTCCTCATCCCTCCATATGTATCACAGATATTGCCTTCCAAAGTTATTTTTAAATAACTCATTAGGCTGAGTTTGCAACAATGGCAAACTCCCCCCTCCCCACAATCTTCCAAGCCTTCCTTCCAGGTAACAAAGCCACCTGCTTGATGGCTGACATTCTAAAAATACCTTTAAGTCCATACTATTATCCATTCCTCATATTCAATTGCTCTGTTATGGTAATAGTCAGAGGCACACCATGTTGTAATTACTTACAGCTGACTTAAGAAAGGAATATTCAACTCCCCCACTGTTCCACTAGAAGGTCTTTATGCACTATTAACTCATTCCTGAGTATTAATACTCTACTGGTAATTCAGACTGCATTGTAATCAGAGGACTATTAAACACCAATTATTGGCTGCATTGGATAGTGGATATTTTATGTGCGGACTGTGTATATATGCATGTCTATGTACATACCTACATACACGCATACACATTTTTAAAAATGCATGCTTCCCTCCCTCCTGGAGAGGATATAAAGGAAAGGAAATTTTACAAAAATGTGGAACTAGTTTACGTGCTCTAAAATATTTCTAACAATAATTACTTTAAAAATAATGCATGAAAAAGACATAAAAGAAAATAAAAGTTTGCATTTTGTCAATGTTGGGAGAAACATATATCTACTCTGAAAAGCTACGGAATCAGTTCTCAACAAATGAACCAGCAAACATGTGGAAAACTCTTAAAAACATCAAGCTGAAGGAAATCAGCAACTGGCAGATGACCTGAACGTGTTCTACTGCAGGTTTGAAAGGAAACTACAGCCACCTATCTCCACTACCTCCATCCCAGACACACCAACAACAGCCAAACTTCCTAGAACTGACCCCATCCCATTGGGTTCACAACCCCTGGTAATCACAGAAAAGGAAGTGCAAGATCTATTTAACAGACAGAAGCCAGGAAAAGCCCAGGCCCAGACAAGATAACTCCTTCTTGCTTAAAAGTCTATGCTGACCAATTGGCCCCCATCTTCACCCAAATCTTCAACAAATCACTAGAGATATGCCAAGTTCCTTCTTGCTTCAAACGCTCCACTATCATCCCAGTGCCAAAGAAGCCCTCCATCAAGGAACTGAATGATTACAGACCAGTTGCTCTAACATCCGCAGTTATGAAAACCTTTGAAAGGCTATTGATATCCCACTTGAAAACCATCACGGATCTGCTGTTAGACCCCTGAAATTTGCATACCGAGCAAATAGATCGACAGATGATGCTGTTAATATGGCTCTGCACTACATCCTACAATATCTTGAATCTCCAAAGACCTACGCAAGGGTTCTCTTTGTAGACTTTAGTTCAGCATTCAATACCATCATACCGGACATTCTTATAACTAAACTAAATCAGCTAGTGGTACCTAAACACACTTGTAAGTGGATCACAAGCTTCCTAACAGACAGGAAGCAGCATGTGAAGCTAGGCAAAATCACTTCAGATACCTGTACAATTAGCACAGCCCCCCCCCCAAGGCTGTGTGCTCTCACCACTTGTCTTCTCTCTATATACCAATGACTGCATAAACTACTGAAGTTCACAGATGATACAACAGTGATGGGTCTCATTCGAGACAGTGATGAAACCGCATACAGATGGGAGGTTGAACAACTAGCCTCGTGGTGTGACTGGAACAATCTGGAACTGAACACACTCAAAACTGTAGATATAGTGGTAGACTTTAGGAGAAACCCTCCCATTCTACCACCTCTTACAATACTAGACAACACAGTATCAACAGTAGAGACCTTCAAATTTCTAGGTTCTATCTTATCTCAAGACCTCAAATGGACACCTAACATCAAACACGTCATCAAAAAAGCACAACAAAGAATGTTCTTTCTGCACCAACTCAGGATGCTCAAACTGTCCAAGGAGCTGCTGATACAGTTCTACAGAGGAATTATTGAGTCTGTCATCTGCACCTCTATAACTGTCTGGTTTGGTTCTGCAACCCAACAAGACAGACACAGACTTCAGAGGATAATCAGAACTACAGAAAAAAAATTACTGCCAACCTGCCTTCCATTGAGGACCTATATACTGCACGGGTCAAAAAGAGGGCTGTGAAAATATTTACTGACCCCTCGCATCCTGGACATAAATTGTTTCAACTTCTACCCTCAAAACGACGCTATAGAGCACTGCACACGAAGACAACTAGACACAAGAACGGTTTTTTCCTGAATGCCATCACTCTGCTAAACAAATAATTCCCTCACCACTGTCAAACTATTCACTATGGCTGCATTACTATTACTATTAGTCTTCTCATCGTTTCTATCACCCATCTCCTCCCACTTATGACTGCAGGACTGTAACTTGTTGTTGTATCCTTACGATTTATATTAATATTGATTGTTTCCTGATTGCTTATTTGTACCCTATGACAATCATTAAGGGTTGTACCTTATGATTCTTGACGAATGTATCTTGTCTTTTTATGTACACTGAGAGCATATGCACCAAAGACAAATTCCTTGTGTGTCCAATCACACTTGGCCAATAAAAAAATCTATTCTATTCTATATATTTGCTTTTGTTTCCAAAAAGTCTCCCCACCCCGAAAGTTCAATTCTGAATCTTCAAAATCTGAAACAATGAAGAGAGGTAATTCAGATGTCCTTGTCTATCATCATCCAGAAAAGACATTTAACATTAGTTCAAATTGATTGTGGCCATACTCCAGGAGAGAGAGGAAAGCCAACAATATTTTGATGTTGCCTTTTGAATTTAATTTTTTTTACAATCAATGCTAAGAATGTCTACCCCTATTGACACTACAAAAAAAATAGGTACAGGATTCTAGTATCAGTTTAAAAAGCCTAGCTGACACTTCTCATGTGTAATCTAAGAATTAGCTAAAATGTTTGTTTATAACAATTTAGAGTTATTTATTTTTATTTATTTATTTATTTAAAGTTACATTTATATACCGCCCTTCTCCGGGGACTCAGGGCGGTGAACAGCAAAGTAAAAATACAATATAAACATTAAAATATATATACATTTAAAAGAAAATATTAGATGTGGCCCTGATTTAAGACAATATAATTAAAATTTGGTAAAATCTTAAAAACCCCAACAACTTTTTCACGCCAGCCCGGCCTGATAAAAATAGTACGTCTTGAGGGCACGGCGGAAGGTGGCCAGGTCATGAATGGTTCTTAAATCTGGAGGGAGCTGGTTCCAGTGGGTGGGTGCTCCCACAGAGAAGGCCCTCCCCCTGGATGTCACCAGCCTACACTGCTTGGCTGATGGCACCCCGAGGAGGCCCTCTCTGTGTGAGCGCACTGGTCGATGGGAGGCAGTTTGTGGCAGCAGGTGGTCTCGGAGATACCTAGGTCCAATGCCATGGAGCGCTTTAAAGGTAGTAACAAGCACCTTGAAGCACACCCGGTAGACCACCGGAAGCCAGTGCAGCTCGCGCAGGAGGGGTGTTATATGGGAGCGCCAATTAGCCCCCGAAACCACCCGCGCGGCTGCATTCTGGACCAGCTGGAGCTTCCGGGTGCTCTTCATGGGGAGCCCCATGTAGAGAGCATTACAGTAGTCCAGACGGGATGGGACGAGGGCATGAGTGACTGTGCACAGGGAATCCCGATCCAGAAAGGGCCGCAACTGGCATATCAGGCGGACCTGATAAAAGGCCGCCCTGGTCACAGCTGTCAGATGGTCCTCTAAGAACAGCTGTGAATCCAGGAGGACACCCAGGTTGTGAGCCCTTTCAGCGGGGGCTACAGACTCGCCCCCGATAGTCAGAGATGGAATCATCTGACTATATCGAGATGCTGGGAACCACAGCCACTCCGTCTTGGAAGGGTTGAGCCTGAGTCGGTTTCTCCCCATCCAGATCCGCACAGCTTCCAGGCACCGGGACATCACTTCAAGGACATCATTGGGGTGGCCTGGGGTGGAAATGTACAGCTGTGTATCATCGGCGTACTGATGGTACTTCACCCCAAAGCCATGGATGATCTCACCCAGCGGCTTCACATAGATGTTGAACAGAAGGGGCAAGAGAATCGACCCCTGGGGCATTCCATATGTGAGAGGCCTCGAGGACGACCTCTGCCCCCCTGCCAATACAAACTGCGACCAGTTGGAGAGAAAGGAGGAGAACCAATGAAAAACAGTGCCCCCTATCCCTAACTCTTCCAGCCGGTGCAGCATGATACCATGGTCGATGGTATCAAAAGCCGCTGAGAGGTCTAATAGGACCAGGACAGAGGAACAACCCCTGTCCCGAGCCCTCCAGAGATCATCAACCAATGCGACCAATGCCGTTTCCGTGCTGTGCCCGGCCCTGAAACCCGACTGGAACGGATCTAGATATGATGATTCCTCCAAGTACTGGGGAAACTGTTGTGCGACCACACTCTCAACAACCTTTGCCACAAAGCGAAGGTTGGAGACAGGGCGATAGTTAGCTAAAATTGCTGGGTCCAGGGAGGGCTTCTTGAGGAGAGGCCTCACCACCGCTTCTTTCAAGGCCGTGGGGAAGTAACCCTCCCCCAAAGAAGCGTTAATAATTCCCTGGAGCCAGCCTCGTGTCACCTCCCGGGAAGCCAGCACTAACCAGGAGGGACACGGGTCCAATAAACATGTGGCCGCACTGAGCCTCCCCAGAATCTTGTCCACATCCTCAGGGGTCACCGAGTCAAACTCTTCCCAGATAACGTTCTCAAGACTATTCCCTGTCACCGCATCCGTATCCACCCAGTTGGAGTCCAGTTCCCCCTGAATCGGAGTGATTTTGTCATGCAGATATCGTCCAAAATCCTCAGCCCTGCCTTCCATTGTTAGATATCACAACAATCAAAAGTGACTTTCTGTTTCTTCTACGGTTCTTTACTCTAACTAGGTAATTAAAGGAATTACTTCTGCAGACCATAGGAAAAACAGTTATGAAGCTTCACCAATGCAATTCATCTGGAGGAGTCTGCTGCTCTCCATTCCATGTCCTTCCATTCAAGGAAAAGGATATTCCAACATAATCTCCAGATGAAAGGGAGGGATGAAATTTCTGTCTATTCTTCCTATACCCTACAGTCACCAATATGTCTGCTGTTCTGGGAATGTCATGTTCTTTCTAAATTTAGTTTTTTTTTAAAGTTAATTATTCTATTATTTTGTTAATTAATTAGGAGGTACACATATGCACACATACTGACACCCATACATTATATATCTATGCATCATTTACAAATCTCTATGTCTAGTATTTAAATCATATTGTATTAGATACCCAGATGAGTCTTTCTGGAAAGAATGTCCCAACAAGGAAGCCACAAACAACTTTGGTCACTGCTCTTTTACTATAGCTGAAGAAGATCAGAGAGTATATCAGGAAGTCTCTGGCTAGATTGGTGATGAAAATGGCCAGCTTGATAATAGTATACCTCAAAGGATCTTTAAATTCCAGATGGATAGTTGAAGATAACTCAGAGATATAAAGTGGTTGAGAATATAGTAGTCTTTTCAAACAGCTGAAAGAATGTCATAGAGAAGATGCTCAGAAATTGTTCCCCATCATTATAGAGTTCAGGACATGGAATAATGGCTCCACATTACTGAAAGTTAGATTCCAATTGAATGATAACAAGAAAGTCCTAATAATAAAAACAGTTTGATAACAGAATCAGTTGTAAAGGGAGGTAGTGAGATTGCCTGAAAGGATTAAGTACAAGCAGGGCATCTGTTGAAAAAGCTATAGATTGGATTATAGAGCAGAGGTGGCGCAGTGGTTAGAGTGCAGCACTGCAGGCTACTTCAGCTGACTGCTAGCTGCAGTTCAGCTGTTCAAATCTCACTGGCTCAAGGTTGACTCAGCCTTTCATCCTTCTGAGGTCGGTAAAATGAGGACCCAGATTGTTGGGGGCAATATGCTGAACTCTGTAAACCGCTTAGAGAGGGCTGTAAAGCACAATGAAGTGGTATATAACTCTAAGTGCTATTGCTATTGCTATTGCATTGAGCAGAAAATTAGACCCAGTGGCCTAAATGGTCTCTTACAACTCTGATCCTAAACAATTAGGTAGAAAATGATGATGTTTAATACCATGTTTTTTTTAAATGCTAACAAGGTTTAAAATGTAATTCCTCAATCTAATTTGAAATCCAGGAGACACCAGAATAGATCAGTTATTAGACTTAAACCCTGCACTTTCCAGCTCATCAAAGCAGCCAGGGAAGAAACAGTGACATAAGTCCAAGCTATTATTAATGCTTTCTTATAGGATGGGAGGCTCCACTGACTTTGAAAGAGGCATTGGTCTCTCTTCTCCTTAAGAAGCTTGAATCCATTGGACAACTTTTTTTTAAATATTGGACAACTTCTGTTATAGAGAAAGTAATAGGCCAACAACTGCAAGGAAGTGAATTTAGACTCAGACATGGGGTTGAAGTTAGACTGAATACCCTCAGGAGTGCGCTGGGCATGAATATTCTTATTCTACTGGATCTCTTAATACCCTATCATAATGTTGACCACAGCATCCTTCTAGACTATCTGTGAGTGTAGAGGCATAGAGGTTGGGCGTTAAACCCTCAGTATAAGCTCTCCCAACACTTAGTGCTTTCCACAACTCCCACGATGGGAGTATTTAATACTCCCAAGATACAACCATTCATTCATTGATTCAGGATAAGGTAATATCAGTCCATTAGCCCAATACTGAAGGATTTCATATGTCAAAATGACTTAGAGATCAGGTCACTTTCTTAGGCTTTTTGTGTAAACTTTCAAAATAAAAATCTGAAAGTCTTCAAAAATGAGTCAAACCAAATTTAAGATTAGCACAATGTGAAACAAAATCTGGATATGAGAGATTTGCCCACACTTAACTTGCTGCTTTTCTAAGTCTTGTCATCAATACACAAGCTGCTTTCCCCTGGAATTTACAATCTAAAATCAGAAGAGGGCAGGGTGGAAGAAAGACAACTTGACAATAGTAGTAAGGATGAACATGAGCAAATATAGTTACATGTATTTAAATTGGATTATAGTTGGGAAGAGGATTATAGAGTTAAGCTAAAGCATATACAGTTGTGCAGTGTTATTCAAGAAAATCAGTGGAATGTAAACACAAAGCACATCTTCTATAATACTTTGCATGCTACTTTTTTTTAAATAGACATTGAACCTGAAAAATGCAAATCTGCAGAATTAGAAATAGGACCATATTTATGAATACCAACATATAAAAAAAACTTTTTTGCTTTTCTCTTCCATCTTCCCATAAGCATGTATTATGTCTCATAAGCTTCAACCAACCAAATCAAATACATAATTATTTTGTTTATTTTATTGTGTTGACACTGAGAATAGAAAAGGTTTTACATATTTGTTTTGGGAGTAGCTTCAAGGATTGGTTTTTTTTTCTCCCCATTGTGGGCAGAACCAAAAAAAAAAAGTCACATACAAACTTTGAAAGGCATGAGTTGTACTTTCCCTTGACTGACTACCCCGAAGCAAGCAAGGGCATAAGCTGAAATTTTTTTATCTTCTGTATGTCTACTTTAGAAATAAGTATCACTTGACCGACTGTACATAGCTTATTCACCAGTTAGAATCTATGAAATTTTACCCACCTTTCTGAAAATTTAACAATAAATTCACCATGCAAATAACATCTCCAACATCCATTTATTCCTGACCATTACAAAACCATATATGAAAGCAAATTTCTGTGTAATGTTTTGATAAATAGATTATATTAAAAATCATATGATTTAACTTAATTTTTTAAAAAGCATAATATTAGAGTCAGATAGCTCTGATTGCCTTTGGCTTTTACAGCTATCTTTGAAAAAATATACAAAACAATACTTTCCCTCTGTCTATCCCCACTTGTGATCCATGTGCCATGCGAGGACAAGCCTCCCGTGGCTGCCCGCCTACTCTGGCCCACTCACTCTCTGATTTTCTGTGCCCCACGCGGCATATCCAGATTGCCTGCTTGAACAGGTAATCAACTAATCTGTGCTGCACAGGCTGATGCTGATGCTGGACACTATCAACCCCCGCATCCTTGCCGCCTCCAATGCTGGTCACCCACCCACCCTGGGCTGATGGTGGTCTTCACTAGGGCTTATTTTTTGGGTAGAGATTATATTAGGTGCACACTTAAAAATCAGGCTAGGGCTTACTTTCGGGGTAGATCTTATTTTCAGGGAAACACATAATATTCTCAGATCGATGGTTTGACCTAGGTGAGATTAGATAAGGTTCAATGGCATTCACCGTCTTGTGCCCATGTAGGGTTTCCTCCCTCTTTGATTCCTCCCCCTGGCTCTGCCAATCTCTCTCCTACACTAAAAGCCCTAATTGCAGATGAGAGGCAACCAACATTTATCAAGCTGCTTTTGTTCTTCACTGTCTGCAGAAACAGCATGCTTCCACCATGAGAGTAAAATAAATCCTTTATTGATAACATGGACATTAAGTAAGCATGCTCAAAAGAAAGCCCTTAGAAGGAAAAGGAAAAAAGAAAGTCAAACCAAGCATGGGAGAATCAGCATAAACCACTTGAAAGAAAGCTTATCTATTTAATTTATCCCAGGATTTTGTGAGCAGCAAGTTTTTCTTTGCATTCTGAAAAGCGTGGTAGTCCTAGGTAAGAATGGACAATGTATTCTGAAAATTCTAGGTCTAAGATGCATGTAAGTTATGACATCCTCTGTTTGATTGTATAAAATCTGATCCAGCATTATGGCACTTTTCTAATTTCTATTGTAGCAAACTAAATATTGCTATCAATTCAGTTCCATGCCAGCAACCATCTTCCAACTCTGGCCATATTATCCTTAGACTGGAAACTGTTTTGGGGTTGATAATGGTTGCGGACCTTTTGAAATAAACTTTCAAGAGTTGAACAAGTCTCCTCCAGATAAATTTGGGATTCAAATCAAAAGCAATCTAAAACATTAAGTCCCCTTCTCATCTGCAATTGAAATGTTATGCATTTGCATAAAATGTGCAAAATTGGAGATAATTGAAATATAGTAGCTCTAAATGCATCATCTCAGTTTGCAAAATAAATAAAGTGTCCGCTAAAGGAGTGCAAAAGTCAGACTCCATCATACTCCCTTTTATCCCTCATATCTGTGTCAATGACACATTTCATTTTTTGTTTGCAGTGGTCATGATAATGTTGAGTGGTCCCAGGAATTCTCAATCACAGTGATCTACAGCATGCATATTTTATTAAAAGATTCTGTTTCAACTACCATAGTTGCATTATGAAATATTGCCCCCATTGTAACATTTTATATACATTTATATGCATATGTGCATGTATGCACACACACACACACACACACACACACACACACACACACACACTCAAAATATTTAATTTGGAATGTATTCATAGCAGGCCTTTCAAGTTAATTCTGAATGCATGGAAAAATTACTTTAACAACAATTTATCAGGATGTATTGCTGATAATTACCAACATTTAGCATTTCCTAAAAGTGTTTTCATGTTCAGATATATGTGGCTAACAAGTCACAGAAGGAATCATTTCTCCATCTTTTTCAAACACTTGATATTAAAAGACACCACAGTATTCTGAGCTAATTATAATTAGCATCTTGTGCTAATTGTTTCTATGGGCTAGACACGTCTGGTCTATTTGGATAAACAGGCAAGGAGATGGCAAGCTCAGGAGGGTGGCAGATAATGGGGAAGGAAGGGGCGGAGCACAGGGTGTAAGCAATGGGATGGAGAGGCAAGGATGCCACAGTGGTAGCTGATGATGCTGTGCTGTGATTGGGTATCCAGGGCACCACAGTCTCCATTCTGCCCTGGCTTCAGGGGTGCTAAGGCTGATTACAGCATTATGGCTATTTGGTACAGTGGATCTACCTCACACAATGAAGCAAATAGGGAAATATTATGTGGACAATCATATTCCTGAACTGGCTAGGATCTTTAAGATTTGTGTGGGGAAAACTAAAACCCTGGTACAGTATTAGAATTCTCCAAGATCCCTACCTTATTGTAAACTGTCACAGCTTACACAATTTCTTTTCTGTTTCTCTGCTAAATGCCCAGCACAATTTATGAATGGACCCAGAGGAAATTCCACTTCTTCTAATTATCCAGGTTGTCTTTTCCTTTTTCCTTTTTTTTACAGCAGCCCTGGATTAACCCCTTCCTTGTGTAAAAACATGCTTGATGGGAGTTAAAGGAGAATCACTATAGGATAAGCGATCAGGTAAACAAGTCCTCACATCACTGCCTGTTGCTGCTGCGACTGTCAAAATAAGGTCTTTCTTTACCTGGAATACAGAAATAGCCGGACAGAAAAAGGTTTTAGGTATAGCCCTCCCTTAAATCTTCCACTTAGGCGCTTTCTCTTTTGCTGGTTGTCAGACTTCCCAAATGCTGTTTCCTTAATGATGGGAACATAGAGGAATGAAGATGGTAACCTTCATCTAGGTTTCCTGATTCTGTATAGTGCAATTACCTCAAATTGCTCTGTGTGTGTGTGCGTGCGCGCGTGTGCGTGCTCCTTTTGCATGCTGCAAACTGAGGTGTTTGAATAGCTGCCCATTTCTCACCACCAAAGCATATCTTTTGAAGTTGATTGGTGTCCCCCAGTAACAGCAGTGCTGCCTGGCACCGAAAATGACAAGATAACTGGAGTGTAATTTTACTATGAGAGAGGGAGAGAGGAAAAAGAGAAATCTATATGGTAACATATGAATAATATTTTAACTCTCCCCTTCCCCCCAAAAAAAATATTACCGCAAAGCTTTCTTTGCAATTTGTAGGCGATGGAAGGGAGTAAGGACAGGAGATAGACAAGCAACTCATAAGTAAAAGTGGTAATTGGAGGACAGGAGAGGGGCCTTCTTCTTTCCAGGTTTGTGAAAACTCCCTCTTTGTGATGCCAGGTGGAAAAGGGTTCCTTCCCCTCCCCCCCCCCAAGAAAACAAAGCTATGGCAATTGAGACAAATGCTAGCATGCTGTGCTGGGGGAGATCAGAGCTTCTGAAAGGGACAGTGGCATTTGGAGTCGAGGGCACCTCCTGCAGTTGTATACAATGGCACCTCACTCTCCCTGAAGTGAAGGAACATTTGTAAAAATAGGCAAGTTAAAACAAAACAGAGAAAGCAAAAAAGTCCTCCTCCCCATAGGAAGAAATGGAAAGTGATATTTTGCAGTAGGAAAATAACACAAGGCATTCTTTGGGCAATTGTCATGCTCAATGGTGCAGGTCACTTACAAGAGGCAAATCTCCAGATAGCTCTGAGCCCTGTTATTAACGCCATTTGGAGAAGGATGACAGTCTGAAAAGTCACTCTGTGATCGGAAGGGGCAAGGAAACTGTTCATCAGCCAAAGATTTGGCAGTACATTGGCTAGTAGCATGCCAATACCATGTGAGTGTGAACTAACCAAATGGAGGAAGAGGAGGAGGGGGGATCACTTTCTTTCAGCCCCTGGGAAGGAGGCAATGGCAAACTGTTTCCAAAATCTTGCCAGAAAAAAAAAAACTTCAGGGCTCAACCATGACTAACCGAAAGAAACAATAAATACTGATTGAATACGAACAATGTAAACCACTGCAAACCACTGCAAACTCGACTGCAGAAAATACAATTTCAGCAACAGAGTTATCAATGTCTGGAATTCACTACCCGACTCTGTGGTTTCTTCCCCAAACCCCAAAATCTTTAACCTTAGACTGTCTATTGTCAACCTCACCCCATTCCTAAGAGGTCTGTAAGAGGCGTGCATAAGCGCACCATCGTGCCTACCATCCCTATCTTACTGTCCTATTGTCCTCATTTATCTGTTCTTACTTTGCTTATGTTTATGTTTATACCTATGCCTGCTATCTTGTACATGTTTGACAAACAAACAAACAAACAAACAAACAAACAAACAAACAAACAAACAAACAAACAAACAATAAATAAATAAATAAATAAATGATATAACAAGGTAGCCACAATGGTGCATTGGAATATCTGCAAGAAGAAATACTATTTGCTTGCAACTGGTGGAACGACAAAATCAACACAGTAAAAGAAAATGAAAAATGAATGTGCTTTGGGAGTTTAGAAATCAGACAGACAAGCATTTGCCGCACCCCAGACTTAACAATTGTTAATAAGAAAGAAAAAAGTCTGACTAGTGGACATTGTAATACTTGGAGATGTAGAATAGAAGAGAAAGAACTGGAGAAAAATCACAAAATCTAAAGACCTGCAAATAGAAATAGAATGACTGTGGCTAAAGAAAGCAAAAAATAGAACCAGTATCAATAGGCACCTTGAGTGTAATCCCAAAACAACTGGCGTATTACTTGACTATCATTGGCTTTACAGGAACAACAAATTCACAATCTGTCAGTTCTAAAAGGCAGCTTTACTTGGAACTGCTTACATCCTTGAATGATACCTTTAACACCATGAAACAACAGAAAGAGTGCAGAGAAGAGCAACAAAAATGATTAGGGGACTGGAGGCTAAAACATATGAAAAACGGTTGCAGGAACTGGGTATGTCTAGTTTAATGAAAAGAAGGACTAGGGGAGACATGATAGCAGTGTTGCAATATCTCAGGGGTTGCCACAAAGAAGAGGGAGTCAAACTATTCTCCAAAGCACCTGAGGGTAGAACAAGAAGCAATGGGTGGAAACTAATCAAGGAGAGAAGCAACTTAGAACTAAGGAGAAATTTCCTGACAATTAGAACAATTAATCAGTGGAACAGCTTGCCTCCAGAAACTGTGAATGCTCCAACACTGGAAGTTTTAAAGAAAATATTGGATAACCATTTGTCTGAAGTGGTGTAGGGTTTCCTGCCTAGGCAGGGGGTTGGACTAGAAGACCTCCAAGGTCCCTTCCAACTCTGTTATTCTGTTATTCTCTTATTCTGTAAAATCTGTCTATCCCAGATCCCTGGGAAGGACTCGATAGGTGGACAAAAATATTAAATCCAATCTAAACATCTGGCTGACTACATGAGTCCTTAGGGAGTTGGGCGGCATATAAGAATTCCAAAATAAATAAATAAAATAATGACCAACCATAATAATAACAATTTGTACTCACACACAATATAAGAATACAACCCTGTCCAGCTCCCCAGAATTGTCACCACTCTAACCATGGGCCACAAGACCTCTTTCTTATGGAAAATTTCTACACTGGTACATAGAATGACTTCAGCTATGCATCAGAAATAGAGAAGTTCAGAGGTGGAGTTTTCAGGCATGGTGGGACTGTCCTTGTATTCCCTGTGTATTCTTTGACTATGGATAGATGGGTAGCTAAGTGAATCCTCTCAACATATTCATTTTACCCTGACTCATTGGCAACTATTGGCATGCCTTAGGAAATTCATTTTATGGTTCTTTAAACTGAAGTGTCCAACATTCAATGGAACATTTTCTATCATTTCCTCTCTTTTTTAACCAACATATAGTTGATGGCATTGGATGTTGTTTGATCCATGTAGCTTGGTATTATCTACAATGATTGGCCATGGTTTTCCAGAGTTTCGGACAGGAGTCTTTCATAGATCTGCTATCGGATTAAGTTAAAACCTCATCTGTTACCTTCTCTTTCAAAAAGTAATCAATCTCATGTATTTGAAACAATACAAACCCAAATGGGAGGCAAATACTTCCTTTCCTCTATTACCTCCTAATACACACACACACACACACACATACACACACACTTTTTCTTCTTCTACCGATCCTGTAATCACTTGCAATGGAATGGAGCTTGAGCATTTACTGGCCAGATGCCCTTCCTGACACCTAAACGGAGTTTGAAGCAAACAATTGCTCATTGCGCCAGAGAGAAATAGCTATCGCTACCTAGGATTGAATTCATAGCCTCCTGATTGTGAGGCAAGAGCTCCACCTCTAGGCCACTGCTCCACTCTCCTAACAGCTAGTATATAATGTTACATAATGCTATGATTTTCATCAAGACAGAGAGCTTGATCCTGCATTAACTTGTACTGTTCATTACTGAAACTTTCTAAATTGAGGATCACCGTTACTTTTGATACCTGACAATCTATGGGTTGGATAAAAAAGTATTATATCAGGATCTCCTGCATTTAATTAAGATGGGTGTACCTCAAGTCTTCTATTATGTAAGAAAGAGAGAAATGGATATTGAACCACATTCTTCACACTAGGCATGATTTTATATGTTGTGATCAAATCTCTCTTTACTTGTTGGATCGGGGTGTATGGGGTGCTCAGGGAGGGGTAGCATCTCTGGTGTAGGGGCATGTCGTGTCATTTTACGGCAGCTCATTTTAGGGCAGCTTTTTGGGCAGCTCGTTCACCTTTGGTCCCCACCTCTTACTCAGCACTCACTTGTGGCTCCTAGCAGCTGTAGCATGTGCAGCGGCCACACCCTGGGCAACAGCTTTGACTGGCTGGCCAAACCAGGTTGAGAGTAGCTGTTGGGTCATCGACCTTTGGTGAGATAGGGACTTGTCTATCCCGAGCATGTGAAGACAGATTCTGGTGGACTGAACAGATGAAACCTACTACTAGAATAGGACAACGGTCATGAAGGCAGTCTCTGCATGTGATGTGGTATGCTAAGAGCACGGCAAGACACGAAAGACGCCCTGGTCAACCACTGCGCCCAGCCCATCTCCAACTGTCTCGACTCTTGTCCTGCTATTTGGAGCAAGATGGAATCTGGGAAAAGAGAGTGAGGCTGACTATGCGCACCTCTCCCTCACTTTAATCCAATTCACGTGCAAGTCTTGACATCCCCCCCCCCCAATTGATAGATGTCAAGGTCCCCTTCGAACATGATGGACGAACATCACTTGTTGGATCTATGCTCAAAGTCCAAACTATGTATCTTACTTTTTAGTGATGGTCTGCAGCCTTGCAATTATTTTAGTTGTCAATTTTTGTACCTTTATTCAGTTCTACAATATTATTTTTGTGCTAAGAACTGCACAAAGTATTCTGAGTGCCATAGACTTGTATATTGACATTATTATATTAGCCATTTTACTTTCCTAATAATACCTAACATAGAATTTGCCCTTTTTTGACAGCAGCTGAACAAGGAATGGCATTTTCGGTGTTCTATCTACCATGACCCTCAGACCCTGTCCTGATTAGGCACTGACAACTGAGACCCCTCCCCATTAAAGTATATGGGAAGCTTTTTGCACCAACATGAATCATATTTTTCTCTGTGTTGTGTATAATATTATACCTGAGCTTGAATGGGAAATGAAAGGAGTCCTGAGCCATATGATCTTAGCTCCAATTAAAATGAACATTGAAATGGTGACTTAATTTTATCCTATATGTAATTTAATCTTTCTGTCTTTGTCATTTTTGCCATTTCTGCTTTTATTTATTTATTAATTATCCTATGCATTTACATTACACAGAAATACTTTTTAAAAAAATGTTAGCTTCATTAACTAAAGCATTAAATGATTGTTTCAGCGTATCAATATTCTTGGAGAAGCTGAGAAACACTCCAATTTATTTTCTTGAGGATACTTTGACTCCAGTATGTAACTACAATGGGAAATGAAAATCCTGTCTTTGAACTGAACGCATCGTATAACTAATATATACCTCCTTCTACTAAGAGGAATAAAAATAGTCCCAGGCTTATTGGCTTAAGCCAGTGGTTCCCAACCTTTTTGTGATCGAGTACCACTTGGAGGTCCCGTACAGTCGCCGCGTACCACCTGGTTCCAGAGAAACTAAATTCGATCAGATATCACTTTATTTCCATAATTGTACCGTTCCTTTTTTGGCCCCGCGCATCCAGCAACTGGATTCTCGGGCCGCTGGGACCAGGTGGGTGGCGTGTGGCAACAGTTGCAAATCGTTGCCAGATTATCTTGTGTTAGGCAGTAAACATTTTTGTGAAGTAAAAAATAACTAACTAAAAATCGTTCATGACCCCGAAAGTGTTCGCGTACCACCTGGAAGGCCCTCGCGTACCACTAGTGGTACACGTACCACAGGTTGGGAACCACTGGTTTAAGCCAACCATCAGTCTAATGGCTCCTTGGCCTTAATTCCTATTTTTTAGGCAACTAAGTCCTACACTTTGACCTAGATATTGTGGAAGTCTTCAAAAGAGACTGGATGGTTATCTGTCAAAGATGTTCTAGTTAAGTCTGCACTGAAGAGAGGATTAAACTACACCCTCAAAGATGCTGTTCAAATCTATGGTTTTATCGGTATTCAAAAATGGTAATGATTTGCTTTCCTCTTGGCAGCAAACATGCTTGACAGATACTTATAGATATTTATGGACTAATTATGGACTAGTTATAGATACATCACATCTGCAAAAAAAACCCTAAACTTATGAATCATACCAGAATTTCCATTCTGGATCTGAGCACAGAAACAAAGCTAAATAAAACTTGCTCACGACTCACACTAAGGAAGTCCCATTTTACATGTGATATTACACGTTTCCTCTTGTGGAAGTGTATCAGAGCCTGTCTTGTTCTAAATCAGAGGCCCACCAATTAAAAGTGATTTAAAATGTGAGAGATGAGTTTGCAGCTATGGAAAAAAAGTTGTGGGTTTCCCTTGCTGCTGAGGAAACCTGTAATTTCCTCAGTGGCTGCGACTCATGTCTTTATTTGGATTAAAGACTCATGTCTTTATTTGGATTGTTTTTCCTGAAATGTTTATTAACTCTAGAATTTTCAAGTGAAAAATCAAGGAATTTCCACAAATTTGGAAAAGTGACAAAAACTAAAAGTGCCAAAATCAACTTCCTTAATTTCCTTCATGACCTCCTGTCATCAAATAGGGATCAAAACATCTAGTTCCACAGTCATAAGTCTCAGAAACTGTCTTGAGAGATCTGCCTGGTCTAAACCTGTGAGTGACATGTGCAAAATTAATCATTTTGAGAGCTTTTTGCGGAACACCGAACTTCAAGAGGAAAACCCAAGGCATTTTCTTTCATTGACTTGCTTCTCATTTAATCAAAGCATTTTTTAAAAGTCTAACCCATTTCATTATCCTCTACTCTGCTATAAATTGCAGTGTGGTATAGGCTATGTTCAGCTCAACATGCCTGAATTTATTGAAGAGGTATTTTGTTGAACTACATCAACAATTTCTACTCACTTATCTTATCTCACCTGGAAAAACAACACAATCCAGGTGGCCAGGAGGGCCCAACAGAGACACCACTTCCTCAGGGTATTGCGGAAGAACAAGATGGAACAACAACTGATGACCTCCTTTTACTGGTCCACAATAGAAAGCGTCCTCACTTATTGCATTATGGTATGGTATGCTGGCCTGACAACCGCGGATAGGAGGACATTACAGAGGGTGATGAGAATGGCACAAAACATCATGGGCTGTCCCCTGACACCACTAGACGAAATTGCTAGGACTCGCTGCCTTAGAAGAGTGAGGAAAATCCTCAAGGACGACTCACACTCTGGTCTCCTACGACACACACTTCTTTACTCTCCTACCATTGGGCAGGAGATATAGAAGCATAGCCAGTTGTACGAACAGGCTGAAGAACAGCTTTTATCTGTGGGCTGTCAGACTCCTGAATGCAACGTAACACCATAAGTATGTAGTATGATAGACTTGCAGGGCCAGCACAACATGCAACATATTCATATTGGGGCAATATATTATAATGTAATGTTATGCACATATAGGGATAGATGATTGTGTGTTTGTTAGTATGATTTACTGGGTTAGGGATTTTCTTTTTTCTTTTTCTTTTCCCCCCCAATGTGAGTTATTGAGATGTATTTGTGTTGGTGGGGGTGCACTAAGGAAGGCTCAGCCAATCTCATTGTATACATATTGTGCATTGACAATAAAGGTTTGAAATTGAAATTGAATTGCTTGCTCATTTTTACATTTCTATTTGTATTAAGTGTATAGTTGCATTAAAGATAAGTAGGTGTCCCTTCACTTCCCTTTATTACACCACAGGACTACCATGTGGTCTGCAACACATCCCAAGACGCTGTGCAGCCAAACTGCATCTATCATTTGAGCTTACCCCCCAAGTATGTATGTGGTTGAATGGATGGATGTTGTTGTTGCTTTTATACTGCCTTTTTAAATTTTGTACCGTTTTTAATTGTTGAAATTTTGTTCATTCTTGTATCTCTTATGTTGTACGCCGCCCTGAGTCCTTCGGGAGTTGGGCGGCATATAAGAATAACAAAATAAATAAATAAATAAATAAATCTTGGGCTGATCTAACTCACCAAAATTGGGAAGAGAAGGGAAAGAAATGTTGATCAATGGAATGGTTTGAGGTTGCTCCAACTGCTAGGTTGCAAAGCTCTCTCAAATTCCTTGTTTGCATTATGCAAAAACAGAGAAGGAATTTGCAACAAACCAGTGGTGGATTGCTGCCGGTTCGGACCGGTTCGCCCGAACTGGTGGCGGGAATTTGCCTCCGCTCGCCGAACCGGCAGTGATGGCCGGCTGGCCACGCCCCTGAACCGGTCCTCCGGTCTCCGCTCCTTCAAAGCGGCTTGCAAAGAACTTTCTGTGCATGCGCAGAGGCTTCTGCTCATGCCAGAAGGTCATTTGCGCGATGTGCCGCACTTCCGACGCGAACCAGTAGGGAAGGTAAGTAGGACCCAACCCTGCAACAAAGTCAAGGTATTTGGGGTGGGAAACTTTACAGGGCCTGAAAGAATATACACCCACTCCTCATTTAGCAAACAAGTTCCATTCAAATGACCAAATTGTTAAGAGAAACAAGTAAACATAGGACAGAGAGATGAAGAACACTGGATGCTGATATCTCATTCAGATAAAATTTTGTTGTACAAGTATGCCATGGGTAGTTTCATTCTGGTATCCATTCATGTCAGGCACATGACATTTGGTGAGAAGTATGCACATCATTTGGAAAATGAGGGGTTTTTAAAATTTCCATGTATTTGCCATCATATTTGCAAATGGCTGCTACAACAACTGAGGTAGTTGTTAAATGAGGGGTAGGTACTTTGTGGCTTCATTTGCTCTCCACTGAGCCTAAACCACAGACTGTTTTAACTATTTTCCAAATCTTTCATGGACTTCATGAAATAAGAAACTTTGGGTGGTCTTTCTCTGGATGATTTTCAGATGTTCTGAACTACAATTCCCAGAATTCTCAACAAAAATGGGAATTCCCATACTGGTTAGGAATTAGTGAACCCAGCTTTACTCCCTTGGAAGGCTGATACTTCTTAAAGAATCTGATGGATTCTTTTGGGATCAATGCACTTCAACATACTATTTCCAATGAGAAATAGACAAGGATTGGAAAATCGAAGTCTATTCTGACATTGTTGGATTTTCATTTAGCTCCTGTGCTTTGCATGACCATCAATCTAGGACAGGGGGTGTCAAACTGGCAGCCCGTGGACCGGATGCATCATGACCACCCCAGCTCTGTGTAGGGGAAAAAATGTTACGAAATGTCACATGATGGCAATGTGACGCCACAAATTTGTCACCTGTGGTCAGGGGTGGGTTCCTGCCGGTACGCTCTTACCTGTTGGTCGCCGCAGAACCGAAGAAGCCAGTGGCGTTCACGGCACAGGGCTTACCCCGCCTGCTTTCCCCTGCCCGCCTGGACGCCGCCATTTGCGTTATTTTGCCCTCTGCACAAGCAGAACGCTTTGCGCATGCGCAGAGGGCAAAAGAATGCAAATGGTGGTGTCTAGGCGGGTGGGGGAAAGCGGGCGGGGGAAGCACTGCACCGCGAGTCCACCGGCTTCTTCAGTTCTGCGGTGACCAACAGGTAAGAGCGTACCGGCAGGAACCCACCCCTGCCTGTGGTCTAGGATATTTATAAGTGGTTATGTTTCTGTTTCTGGTAATCATTATTTGGAAGTACTACATAGAGATTTCTTGAGTACTATGGCTCACGTGTATCAATACACCTGCAGTCTTTGAATCAGTTTAATCCACTTGTAAATTCATCTAAGCTGGCCCATAACTTCTTGGAGGAGTACTTGTATGTAAAAGAAAGGAAAAGAAAGGAATGAAGGAAATTTACAAAAGGTATTGTGTCCATCCCAGTATGACACATCTCAGCATAATCCTAATTTACCAAATGAGATTCAATCACATTCATTTTGCCATTTCAAACAGTCATAAAATGGATAAAAATGAAAATAAATATATTTTCCTTCCTTCCCACCACCTGCCCAACATGTCTTGAGAGACCTTGATTTTTATCTGTCACTTCTCTAAGTGTGACTGAATGATAGCTTTTAGAAACCTCCATATTTTTATACCATTAATTCAGACAAGCATTGTTAAATAAGTATTTAATTCCCAATGGCTTGCATATTTCAGAACTGCCAGCAAGCAAATCAACAACATAGGCACAATGGCAAACAAATTATGGGGAAACATACTATGTAGATGGCCTTTGAACCCATCATTTCTTAGGTAAGGGTAAATGTTCATTAATGTGGTTTCTATTGTTTGGAGACCAAATTTTTGTTTTCACACATTTCATTGTGCGCGTTTTCTTGAAAACGCTGATGTCTATGAGATGCAATTTAAGGGACAATAATGATGAATGAAAACAAAGAATCTCCCTCCCCATTTGCATTCTCAATATATCTATTGGCCCCTCCTCAGCTGCTGATGGATTAGCACAACAAGGACAATAAGAGCTAAACATCCTTCCTTAAAGCATCTAATTTCCAACCTACTGTGCATTTCCAGGAGGGAAACAATAATGCTAAAAACACAATTTTTTTAACTGTTTGCAGAAGAAGAGGAAAGGATCCTGTGAACTTCATGGCCATTTAGTTTTGTGAGAAACAACTTGTCAGGCCGAAGCCATTTTATTTTGAGTCTTTGGCTTGCCACACTCTATATTATTCCATTAGGCATTTTCTATTGTGGGAAAATGGGAGGGGGGATAGTATGAGGTTGTTAGTATGTAGTCATAACAAATTCCTTTCTAGAAAGCCAAGGTCATCCTTTGTCTCTGCACCCCTGCACCTGCACGGAAGGAGATGGGTGGATTCTGCCAGCATGGCACTTGGAGATTGGAGAATGTGATGAACTTGTGGGTGTGGGGACATGGGATTGGACTTTCAACTGGGTGGTGAAACCCTGGGGACTTCAGATTCGGGTTTCACCCAGATGTGCCAACATGGCTCTGTTAATAAATTGGAACTTTGAGGAACATTCTGTCTCGGACTCTGATTTAAATCCAGATGCTATTTGGAACCCTGACATAACTGCTTTTTATACCAGAGCCAGAGCCCAGTTATGGTCAGCCTTGAAATCTTGCCCTCATTTTTTTTAAGGCTACTACTGAAAGCCTTTGCAAAAGTGCAAAGTGAAATGCACTTTTCACTTAACCAGACAACTAGATCCTCAGGGCTAAATGCTAAATCCAAATTGAAATCCTTCCCTGCACTTTTTCAAATCTCCCCGAGAAGACCTTCCAAACCTTTGGAAGAAATTTTAGGTAAGCCAGGGACTGCAAAGGGAAGGGAAATTTGATTTAATAGAGATCTTGATTGCATTGGCAAAAGGACATTAAGCCAAGCAAGAATCTCCATATTTTCTGCTGATTATTGTAATAGGCTGTGGGAATAACAGGGAGAGACAGGAAAAAGAGCTGCAGTCTAGACCATGGTCTGATAAACAAAATCTTAATCCAAAGAAGAAATGGGGGGGGGGGGTAGAGTAAGTATCTCAAAATGGACCCTCCCTAGTTTTCTGGTAAGTAAAGGCAGGAGAAGGGAAAAGGGGGGAAGTGCTTTTAGAATTGCAAGATTCTTTACTTAAATTACAATAAAAGTACAGTAGTATTAGTACTTACTGTATAGTTTTGATTTCCTGTCTGAACCAAAGGGCTGACAATTCTAGAGGACAATATTCTTTTCCTTTCTCTTTGCCTGAAGATCATTTTGTGACTAGGGTTTACATCATCCATTGTAAATCATCACTACAGTAGGTTCCTGAATTAACTTTGTAATCTCTGAAGTTAGACTGGTAAATTAAGACACATAAATTGTTTGATTCAGGAATTTCCAGAAAATACTGATTTTTAGTTATCATGAACAATGACTGGAAAATATTATCTTCTCTGAGCCTGCCAGAAATCTTCACTCACATATGCAAGGACAAGCAGCAATTGTGTGTGTGTGTGGGGGGGGGGGGTATGTGGTCAAAATTTGGATTAACCTCTGCATCCAATATCTGCCACAACCCCCTTTATTTTTATTGTTTATTATTATTATATACACAAAGACATTACATAATTTACAAACATGCATCAATGGGAAACACAGTTCCTATATAGATTATAACATACGATCGGCCTATAATTCTTTCCTGTATTTGTCATTTAAGTTAATTTTAAATTAAATATTTTAATACATTTCTAATTCATTTCAGTATCCATTTCTTCCATATCTTTCTAATTTCTAGTCTGCTTTCTATCCTATTTCATCTAACTCTCATATGGATTTCTTTAATACAGATTCAATCCTCTATTTCTATTTACATTTATTTACAAACCTATCTTCGCCATTGTGTAGAATCGTATCTACATATATATCTATCTTTACCATACATTTCATAACTCCGCATCCCTATTGTTTATTGAATCATAAAACTTTTTCACGTTAAATAATATTCTGGTTTAAAAAAAGAAGATCTATTGATTTTTAGCTTGATAGATTTCTCGCCATGTGTCGTATAGTTTGTATTCTACTACTATTTCAAAAAGCGATTTGGGTAATATGTTTTTCTTTATCTTGATTTTTAAATGGGATTTATAGTCCTTTTTGATATCTGCAATCGCATTAAGTTCTCCAATAATACAAAAATCCTTATATTCTAATTCTGTTATTTTTTTGTGTATTTGTTTTGTTGAATTCATATTGATTTGAGTTTGGAGCATAGATATTTATAAGAAGGACAGGTTTCAATTCTGTTTCTAATTCTACCATTAGGATTCTACCTTCTTCATAAATTAATTTAGGTTTTATTTTTTCTTTTATCTATGTTGCTACTTCTTCTTTTTATTATTTGCTAAAGATGTGTATAATTTTCCTAATTTTCTGTTTTCCATTAGTTTACTATGGCCTTTTTTAAATGTGAACTTCTTGTAATGCTATTACATCAATGTCTAGTTTTCTGAGCTTTGTGAGTATTCTACTTCTCCTTTTTGGTGCATTGGGTCCATTTGTGTTAATAGAAATCAATTTGATTTCTTCTCCCATTTTTATTTGTATTGTTTCCTTGTTATTCTAGTTTCTCTTAATACCCTTCTTGAAATTCCTTCTTGCTCTATTTTTTTCTTTTTTCTGTATTCTTTTTTCTCTTCTGACTTTCTCTCTTTGCTCTATCACTTCCTCCTCTTGACTAGTACCTTCCAATTCTTCCTTACTCTCTTCTTTACTCTCTTCTTCACCTTTCATCACAAAGTATTGTTCGTAAAACTCATGAACTTTCTCAGTTGAATCTATTTTAACTTTCTTTCCTTGCTATGTTACTAAAATGCCCTCTGGCATCAGCCATCTAAATGGTTCCTTCTGTTTTGTCAGTTGGGATGTTAAAAATTGATATATCCTTCTTAAATTCCTAACCCGTCTTGGGATCTGCTTTAATACTATTTCTCTTCCTTTATAGGTGAATGTTTCTTCTCTAGTTTTTTTTATAAATACTATCTCTAATTGCTCTTTTTGTGAATTTTACATGTATTTCTTTTGGTAATCTATGCCTCCATACATAATTTGTATAGACTCTATAGACTTCATCTATTTCTCTTATTATTTCTTGCTTATCACTCTGCATTATTTCTGCTAATATTTCCGCCATCTTTTCACCTATGTTTTCTTCTCTATCTTCTTGGATGTTCTGGAATCTTAAATAATAGGAGGCTTTCTCCAATTCTAAAAATGTAATGGACTCTTCGAGTCCTTTATTAATTATTGTTAATTTTTGTTCCATAGTTTCTACTTTCTTATCTGTCCCATTTTTGTTTCAACTATTTTTATTTTACGTTCATTTTCTGTTATATTATTTTGAATTTTTTCAATCTTGTCATTCATATTTTTTGTCCCCTTTCATTTCACCCATCTCCATTTTAATTTCTTCATGATATGTTTTTGTTTCTGCATGGTTATTTGTAATGGTTTCTTGTGTTTTTGTTATAGATTGTTGTGTTTGGGCCATGGTTTCCTGTATGTTTTGTAGCATTAATTGCATGCTTTGCATATTAATTGCTGAACCTGCTTTTTCAGCTCCCAACATACTATCAATTGATCTTTGTGTGGAAGGTGCAGGAGAAGCTATAGCTGGATTTAATGTTGTTTTCTTCCCTGTTTTTGTTACTATATTTGTACTGGTCATTCTCAATTTTTGCACTATTCTATCCCATGTGACATTCAAGTAACCAGTTTCTATATGTTAAAATGTTCTATAACATTGTCACTATAACTTATCTTATTTACTAAATCCTTACTTATATTATAATTTATCTAACAATTCTCTATATTATATAATAGTATAATAGTATAATCTAATATTTCTCTATAGTTTCTAACAACAATTATCAATTAATTAATTGATTAAATAATGCCCTTTAAACCAGGGCAAAAACTTGTCTTCTTTCTGCCTTAATGTTACCAGAATTGTAGGTGGGAGGCACGTATGGTGAGCATCACCTGGAATTAGGGCTAGCCTCAAGTAAGGGAGGTCAACCTCCAGGAAAAGAATTTGACCATCTGGCCTCCCAGTGGAATCCAGCAAATAAGAGGTGCTCAGCTACACAGTTATAAATAAATAAATAAATAAACAAATAAACAAACAAACAAATAAATAAACAAATTAAAAAAATCCTTCATCACCAACTGCAAACCTACCATGCCAGGCAAACAGTCCACTACCAACCCCCCTCCAAAAAAAACCTCTAATGATGACCCACACAACTCCTGCATATGCTTCATCTGTACAGAATCTTTTGAGGAGGACTAGAGTACCATGAAGTGCTCCCTATGCGACATATATGCTTACCACAAGTGCTTGGGGTTAACTAAAAGCGTAGCCCAGTTCCTACAATCAGCTTTACTAAAACCTTCCAGTTTGCATTTCCACTTTTCTGCCCATCATGCAGACCCAGACTGGACAAATTTATTGTCATACTTGAAAGGGTCGATTCCATGGAAGCACAATTAGCATCCCTGGAAAAAAGATATAACACAGAAAAGTGAAGATCCAACATCCCGAAATCCTATCCCAACCCAACAACAACAACCACAGGAAACCACCAACCCTGCGAATAACATCTCCATCCTGGTCAAAGATGCAATTGAACGCGAACAGAAGCATCCCAACGCTATCTTATTTGGACTTGAAGACACCAATGAATCCGATGACACAAAGGTTCGCAACATCATCAGCAACTTTCAGGCATCATCCATCTCTCCTGATAAAATCATCGATGTTTCCCATGATGGCCCTGAGTTCAAGAACAACAATGGCTTGGTGGCTCCACACTTCTGCAGAGTTGTTTGCAAACACAAATTCATCTCCACAATAAATTCACTCGCCAAAAGCTGCATGAACCATAAGAAACTTTGTTCACAGCCCGACCTGTCCATACTGCAACATGCTGATGCCCACGAGCTTTGCTCGGAGCTCAAATGATGTCAGGACCAAGGAGAGACTGACTATACATTGACTACCATGGTGACTGTATCAAATGCAAGACCAGCAGCCCACATCCCAACAATCACCCCCCCTCAACAATCAAAACTAGGCATGCATGCCCCCAACTTCCTCCAGGTCTACCACTACAGACCTTAAATGCAAGCTATTTAACTCACGAAGCCTCACAAACAAAATGCCTGAATTCTTCCTACTACTAAATACGGCCCTATTCGACCTTATTTTTTGTCTGCGAGATGTGGTTGAATGTATCCTTTCCAGACTCCATTACCACAGTAAGTGACTATCATGTTTACCGATCTGACATAAATTACCCATAACCCATAACAATAAGAAAGCTTCAATCCCCAAAAAATCTCTTTGGCGAGAAAACAAAACTGGCTACGTAGCTAACTTTAAAAATCGCTACAAAGCCTTATGCCACCAGATAAAGGCAGAATGCACCAATTACCATTGCAAACAGGAGGAAGAGCAACTACAATCGAAATCCACCCAAGCCTTCTATAATTTCGTAAACGCCAAACTTAAAGGCTCAAAAACTATCCCCCCCCCTAAAAGGTCCTAACAGGGAAGACTGTAATGATGAACCCATTAAGGCCAACCTCTTCAACATGTTCTTCAGTTCAGTCTTTGTCAACAGCAATGGCTTCTGCCCCACATTTCCTAGTCGTACCACAACTAATTGCAATGATCTGCTACATTTTGTAATTTTTTAAATTATTTTTCTTCATTAAACATCTGAATATTTTGATACAGATCTACACCCATTTTTACAACATTGTTATATCTCAATTATGCACATTAAATCATAAATTTACAGTCTCTTCTGTCTTCGTTTTCTTCTCACGTTATCACACAGTCTTTCCTCTTTTTTTAGTCCAGTTGTACCATCTAGTCCATGTTTTGTAGTATTCTGAGTTGCATTGTCCTTTGAGTTGAATAGTCAGCATGTCCATTTCAGCACATCTATATATTTTGTTCATTAGTATATTTTCTGGTGGGATTTGATTGTCTTTCCAATATTGTGCATATGTTATTCTTGCCGCAGTTGTAATATGTAGTATTAAATATTGTATGTTTTTTGGATGTTGTTTTTCGATTATCCCCAGCAGGAAAAATTCTGGGGTGAATTCCATTGTTCTCTCTGTAATTTCTTTTTTTTTTATTCAAAAAAGTTTTATTAGTACAAACTTACATAAGTAGTAGCAAAATATTAAATATAAAGTACAAACATTTTTGTTTTTTTCTCCCCCCCCCCCAAACCCACCCCCTTCCCTCCCCACCTCCCCCCCGGACTTCCCAGAGATAATACAGGGCATAATAATAAATTTAAATTGTTAATAAAAAGAGAAAGGAAAAAGGAAAAAAAGAACACTATTTTAAAAAACTTCAACTCCAAATTATACACTGCTAATATATCGCATTTGTATACAATAGTAAAGATACAAAAAAGAGAAAAAAAAGAAAGAAAGAAAGAGAAAACTCTTTAACAATACAAACAAACAAACCTCCTACCCCCTCCCTTCAGTCCTCTATCTTATACAAGGTAAATGTTACATAAGTAATAACTAAATATAAAATACACAAATCTTAAACTAATATTATTGACATTAAAAATAACCTCTAAGATAAAACTTAACTAAATGTTACATAAGTGATCATCAAATATTAAATTTCATCATGATATTAATAAAATAATATTATTCTAAATTAATTCACTAACTTCAATAAACAAAAAAAGAAAATGAAAGAAGAATAAACAAATCTTCAACAAACTATATATATCTAATATTATCAACATTAAAAATAACCTCAAAATTATATAAAACTTAACTAAATATTGCATAAGTAATCATTAAATAGGGAAAAGATAAAATACAATCATATTAGTCTCTATCCGTCCAATATATTTCAACATCACATCGTTTTGTATCTTGATAGTTCATCTTTTAATAGTTCAATAAATTCGAATTTGTCGAGTCGTCTCCCGTCTAATCCCAAACCTCCATCTCCTTTTCCCCAGCTATCTGATTCAGGCACTCCTTTTGGATTTTTGAATCTATTTCCTTTTGATCCATCAAAGGTGGCTTCCCCTCCTCCTCCTCTTTTATTTTCATACATCCTTCCTCTGGAATCTTGGATATATCAGCCTTTAGAACATTGACATAAAATTCAGTAGCTTTTTTTATCGTGTTGAGCCGGTATCTTTTTCCAGAAAATTTCACTGCTACTCCAACTGGCGCTTCCCATTTATATTGTAAATTTAATCTCTTAAATTCATCAATCAAAAAAGTATAGCTTTTTCTGGCTTTAAGCATTTTAGAGGGGATTTCTTTCCAAATCTTTAGTTCCTGACCATTCACCATAAGATTATTGTTAAACGTTGCTTGTATAATTCTGTTCCGTAGAGCTCTTGTGGTAAAATATATGACAATATCCCTTGGTAAATGCTTTTGTTTAGCATACCACGAATTGATTCTGTATATTTTGTCGATTTGTGTAGCCAATTCCGCTTTAGAAATTCCAGACACCTGATCCAATATGTCGACCATCCTGCCTTTTAAATTTTCATATAATCCTTCTTTCAAACCTCTAATCCTTATAGCAACTTCCATGGATCTGAACTGAGTCATTAAGACCTCTTTTTCAAAATTTGCAATGTCATTTTGGATTTTATCTATGTAATTCACCGAAGTTGCCAAAGCTTGTTTATTTGTTTCAATACGTTCTGCCAAAACTTCAATATTTGTTGCTAAGCCTTTGCAAACCTCTAACACATCAAATCTTAGTTGTTGATTCATATTCTTCAAAGCAGCCTGCATTTTTTTGTCTATCTCACTTATTTTCTGGTTAAATTCCAAAGTAAGTTCATGTTTCATAATCTTTAAATTATTTAATAAATTTTCAGGTGTCAAAAGCTGTGGAGGTGTGAGCTCAGTGTTAAGTTGCATTTTAGAAATATATCCAGATGAATAGTCATTTCTTTTAGTCAAAACAATCTTTCCAGACTTTGAAGCCATTGGTGTTTCAAAAGAGTACAAAAAAGAAAGAAAGCCAGATGCCTGATTAAAGTTCTTTCCAGTTTAAAAATCAGATAGTCTTTTATTATTGGAAATATTTCTATTATAACTTTAATCCAGAGTTAGGAGACAGAGAGAGAAAAAACCATTTTTCCAAGTTAAAAGTTTCCATAAGAGAGAGAGAGGAAAAAAAAAAGCCTCTGGGAAAACGAAAGTCACTTTCACTTCTCAATCGCCATATTGTTACTCTGTTTCCTTTGTTCCCTTGCCGAAGTGAAAGCTTGCCCAGGAGTTGAAAAAAAAAGGAAAAAAGAGGTTTCAGTACTTGCCCATCTCACGCCTGTTTCTCTCTGTCTGCTTCTGTAGTTTAAATATAATTATAAATCCCATTCTTGAAGCAGCGGCTGGTCACGACATCTAGCTCTGCAAAAGCAGAGGTTTCCTGATCTTCGGAGCTGGAGACAGGCTGCATGGGGAGCTCTCCCTTCGCGCCCTACCAGATGGCTCCTAGGGCGCTGGGGGGGCTCTACCCCACCTGTCAGGCTCTCATCTCTCCCCTTTGCCCAGGGAAGAGATTTCAAAGCCGCCAGACAGCTGTTCTGGCGGCTTTTAACAAAGATCGGAAAGGCGTCCAACGAGGGACGTCCGCGATGAAGTGCTCCAAACCGGAAGTCCTCTCTGTAATTTCTTGTAACCAAGCATGCACCTTTTTCCAATAGCCCTTTGTTTCGGGACACAACCACCACACATGAAAGAAGGTACCTACGTCTTTTTTACATTTCCAGCAAGCCGAATTCATTTTTGGGTATATTTTGGCCAATCTTGATGGATCTGCTACATTTTGATTTTACAGTATATAACGTTAAAACGACACTACACAACCTAAAGCCATCTCTATCTATTGGCCCTGATGTATTATGTGCCTACTTCTTGAAAAAGCTTTCCACTACCATAACCGAACCTTTAAGCACAATCTATGAGGTATCTTTCAGAACCAGCTCCCTGCGCTACCTATGGTCATTAGCCATGGACATTCCTATCTTCAAAAAGGGAGACCCCAGCTTAGTAGAAAATTACAGACCAATCTCACTGTGTTGCATCACCTGTAAAGTCATGGAATCAATTATAAACCAATCATCACCCTCCACTTAGAACAAACAACCTGCTTTCTAAACAAGCAGTTTGGTTTCAGGAAACAATTGTCCTGTAATCTGCAATTCCTACACTGCAGAAACATTTGGACCACACAACTCAACCAGGGTAAAGCAATAGTTACAATTTACATAGACTTCTGCAAAGCCTTTGATTCAGTGGAACACAACAAATGTCTGTTAAAACTAAGCTCTTATGGCATTTCCGGATCCCTCTACAAGTAGATAGCCGTGTTCCTGTCAAACAGGAAACAAGTAGTCAAAATACGGAGTGTCCTATCAAACCTGGCACTAGTTAACAGTGGTGTCCCCCAAGGCAGAGTTTTAGGACCACTCTCTTTCTGCTTTACATAAATGACCTTTGCGATCATATTATAAGCAGCTGCATCCTCTTCGCTGATAACGTAAAACTATTTAACACCACCAACAATACTGCTGCCCTACAAAGCGACCTTGACTATGTGTCAGAATGGTCCACAATTGGCAACTCCAAATCTCAACCAACAAATGCTCTGTCTTACACATTGGCAACAAAAATCAGAACACCAAATACAAGCTGGGCGGATACGACCTCGTAGACAACCCTCACTCTGTCAAGGACCTAGGAGTACTCATCTCAAACGATCTAAGTCCCAGAGCTCACTGTAACAGCATTGCAAAAAAGGCATTAAGAGTTGTTAACTTAATTTTGTGAAGCTTCTTCTCTGGTAACATTGTACTGCAAACTAGGGCATACAAAACCTTTGCCAGACCAATCCTCAAATACAGCTCATCTGCCTGGAATCCACACTGTATATCGGACATTAATACAATTGAGCAGGTCCAGAGGTATTTCACGAGAAGAATACTCCACTCCTCTGCCCACAATAGAATCCCTTATACCACCAGACTCAAAATTTTGGGCTTGGACAACCTGGAACTACGCTGCCTATGGTCTGACCTAAGCATAGTACACAAAATTGTCTGCTAAAACGTCCTACCTATCAACAACTACTTCAGCTTCAACCTCAATCATACATAGGCAAAGAATAGATACAAACTCAAGGTAAACCGCTCCAAACTGCAGAAAATACGACTTCAGCAACAGAGTGGTCAACGCCTGGAATGCTCAACCTGACTCTGTTGTTAAATCCTCAAACCCCCACAGCTTCAACCTTAAACTGTCTACCGTGGAACTCACTCCTAAGAGATCCGTAAAGGGGACATGCATAAGCGCACCAGCATGCCTATTGTCCCTGTCCTACTGTCCCCATTTATTTGTACTTATTTTCTGTGCTCATGTCCATGTTATCTTGTGCATGTTTGACAAACTAAATAAAAATAAAATAAATGGTGCTTAGGGCACCAGGCCCAAAATTTGTAAAAATTTTTTTGATAAAACTAGGCGGGGGGCACCAAGATTTGTTAGTGCTTAGGGCACCAGTGATCCTTAATCCGCCACTGGTCAAAGTAGATACTATAGAGGTCAATGAGTGTAACTGAATCCCTTTTGAAAGTGTGTAACCACCGCACACTTGCACAAAACTGAGATACTGCAACCATCGTCTAGTCTGTTTTGACCGAGGGACACTATTGAAAGGAACAAATGTAGGTCCTGCTTGTAACATTATTATGTATCTGACTTCTGTGTTAATTCTCAACTAATTGTTATCTGGTTGAAAAGCAGGATTATGAGTTCACATGAAATATCCATTACATTTAACTCTAATGTATTTCAATACTGACAAATAATGTTGTGGGTTTGGGTCCATAGGAAAGAAAGTTGGTGCCATAAACTGTGGCGAACAAGGGCCCAAACTAGGATTTTAATAGCTTTCTGGAGCAATGACGTATTTATCTCTGGCTTGGTTTTTGGGAGCAAAGGTTAAACCTGTAGGGGCTTTTGATTTCAGAACATGTTGTCTATGTAGCTATTTAATTGGATTTTAATTGCATTTTAACAAGATATTTTACAGTTGCTTTTAAACTATAGTTACCTGCTCTGAGTTTGCTAGAATAGGGAAAACTCTAAATTCATTCATAGAGAATTCATGTGAAATATAGATGAATATATTTCATTTGCAAAGCAGTAGGCAAATATTTGTATAATCTAGAGGATATGGAAGAAGAAAAGAAAAATCAAACTTGAAGATTATGCCTTGAAACAGAGACCTTTGCTAAATTCAGATTTACTAACCAATGAATATTCTCTGTAATAGATTAAGTTCTCAGAAAAGTTTCTCTAGAATCTCTGCAAGGAAGTTGATCTCCGTTTAATTTTCTTCTAGGAGATGTTATCCCATTAATTAGCTATGGACTTAAAATAAGCTCTCCCTGCCCACCTATCTTCCCATTATACCTTTTTTATTTTTGAGTCAAAAGGAATTGGTCCCTGCATGCCTGCTTCATATCTGCATTTAACATCATTTCATAAACACAACTGAAAACTCAGCGGGGCTCTGATGAAGATATATTAGCTTATTGCTAATTTAAAGATATGTTGCTTAACCTTAGCAAAATCGGTCACTGGTGGGCAACTGCCTGGATCACGAGTTGATGATCAAAATGCAGAGAGTAAGTTATCCATAAATGGGCAGAAATGTTTAAAACCCTCTTTAAAAAATAACAAAAATAAAAGCATATAAAATATCTGATCTGCAAGTACCAAGAATCCTCCTAACACTAAATAATCTCTTGACTAAATGTTGCTCTTGTTTTTTAAAGAGCAGTTTGTTGTTTCTATCATTTCTCCTTTTTTCTCTCCTGCATCATCAATTTTGTCTCTTATATTGTGTTGTCTTCTAGAAGACTCTAAGAAGTTTAGGCCTTACGGTTGATTAAAAAATAATTGGTAAATCAAGACAGTGGCTTATTTAGACATTGTGTGGATTAAAATAATTAAGCAATTTCAATGGTTAACAAGAAACAAAATGGAATTTGCACGAATAATTATATTCCCAACATCAAGATGGATTCATTGCAGGACCTGATTTCAAGAAACTGGCAGAGTAACCAGGATAATAATCAAGTACAGGAGTAAGTAATTGACACAACTTTAATGTTTAATAATGAATTGAGTGCCAAGGGCAATTTTGGGGGGAAAAATATGTGATGGGGGAAAAGAGGATATTTTTGTTCTTCTTGAAAATCAATTCCAATAAAAAAAAATTGAGGGGAAATATAGAAGCAACTTTCCTGATTTGCTTGTGTGCTATAAAAACATCTACCACAGAATGTTAAATTAAGAAATATTGTAGTGTTAAGGCAATAGTAAAGAAGTGGATATACATTACACCTGATTAATAGTATTTGTTACTGGACAATTCTGTTATTTTCTCTGCTGAAAAATGAAGTTTAGTTTTAATCATGAAGACAAACATTGGAATGCCAGTTTTACCCTATTGCAATAATTTTCCTTAAAGTGTGAAAGGCAGAATCTGGGACATTTCTCTGCCCCCACCCAAATATTTCTAATGTGTTGAGTGAACAACACACCTTAAAATCTTTCATTAATTGTTTTTTAGTGAAAGTGACTTGTGAGTAAAGGGGAGAGGGTAGCTGAGTTTAAATTTTAATGTAAATAATGCATTTTGCATTTCTCATACAACTATGAAGCAAAACATGGTTATAATTTAATATGCACACTTTTACAAATCTTCAGTTCTTTAGTTTAAGAAAAGCATAGAAATTGCATATATTTGTGAAAACCCATTGCAGAAACAAAGCTGTAGGCAAAAACAACAACATTTTAGGAGAAATCAGCCTCTAAAAACATACATAAATTCACACCGATTGTGTTTGTTTTATCAACCAACTGATTTAAAAAAAAAAAACCAACCCAGAACAAGAAGCCATAACACTGGAAAATCTAAAACTGAATGAAACTAAAATGGTCTAATTCTATAGTATGCGTATTTAGGATCACAGCCTAAGATTTTGTGTTGTGCCACGAATCCTTAATTTCACAGTCAGTCCTTTAATCCCCCCTCTCTCCGCAGTGCTCATTAATAGATACCCAAACACACACACACGAACAGAGCCTACATGGTTCCAGCTCTTTACAATGCAGCTTTCTGCATTGTCCTCAGACATTTACCAATACAAGCCATATTTTAATGTGAGATTTCCTGAAGAAGTTCCAAGACAAATAAGACAGTGGAGGTATTCAGAGTAGTGATTTGTATGCTCCTCTCTGAGTGCTAAATTTATTGACTTTTTCTTGTAATTTCACCCTGGATGTTATTCTAGCAATCCTATGTCACCATTCAGTGACAAGGAAGGAACAAATGTTTTTGATTTATTTTTGGGTTGAGAGAAAAAGTAAAATGATGCTTGATAAAAGCAAACACAAATACTGGATGGAGAAGATTTGTATACTTGTTTATGTTCCTAAAAGCAGTGGAGAGAGAGGAGGGTGGGGAGAAGGTGCTTTGAATTTTAATCAGCCCGGCTCTCTCTTCCTCCAATAGGAAAACAGGTGGAGCAAGCAATTATTCTGTGGTATAATTGATGCTGTAAAGAAAGATAATGGATATATGTCTTCTTGTTGGAATCTGTATCTGAAATAACTTCTGGGATGTGGTTCCTTAATAGCAAAATGACTTGGTAGTAGCATCCAAAAAAAATAAAAAAAATAAAACAAAGCAAAGCAAAGCAAAAATAAAAAAATAAAAAAGAGACTCACAATTTTAATAAGGGACATGAATCTGGAAATGTGTTTAGTACTGGGTTATATAAACACACCCCTAATGAGATACTATAAAATCCATCACATTAAAGGGCTGATTTCCTACAAGGTATATTAGCTCAAAAATGTTCCATATATTAGGTGAGTATGCAACTCCATGCAATAAAGCAAGCCTGCCAAGGCAAGACACATGCTATAGCCCTTAACTGTTCTGTTTTGCACATTTTATAAGGTTCTTTGAATACATGAATAAGATAAGTTATTCCCATCTCTTTCTTAAGCAATCTTTGAAATGGCTGTGACCTGAAATTGGAATTCTTGTAAACACCCAGCCGGAGAAAATGTGTGCCGTTTGGTTTTAAAGAGACGGTACATGTTTAATTATCCTAACTTCTTCTTGGAGAATGCTATTAACATTCCCCATTAGCATCATCTCATTGGTTCTCCCTGCTGCTCCACCTTAGGGGCAGCAATAGGAGCTAATCTCATTGCTCCCAAATGCATAATAATGAATTTTTTTCCCCGGTCTTGTCTCAGAGGCAGCTTTCTTTGGATAGAGTAAAACAAGAAAATGCTCCTTTTTTTTTTAGAAAATTCTGGATTGGGGGCTCACTGTTTCCCCATGAAATGACAATCTCATACACACACATATAGAAATGACTTTAGATCTTTGCACATAGATATTGGAGTATCGTATGCAAACTGTGTTACCTGTGTACGAGATCACAAAGAGAGTGTTTTGTTTAGAATCATCTTGCAGGAATAAAATAAGAGCAACCGGCAGATACTGTCCTAATGTAAAATGTCTCTGCCTTTTGCTTTTGGCATTACAAAGAGATGAAGGAAAAGTAGGGGGGTATTATTATTATTAATAATAATAATAACAACCAACACAACCACAATAGTGAATCTAAGGCAACTGAATCAAGGAAGGTTGTCCCAATATTTCTCTCCACTGTACATTATTTGTATTCAAGGTTTTTGAAATGACATTGTAATCTGATGATGCACCGCTCTATTATATTGTCTACAAGGACAAATATCCTTACGTTTTCTCTGTAGAACTAACACAATTTTTCCATGTCATAGGTGCATAATATTCTGGCGGTCATAAGGAATGATGCTATTAATCCACTCGGGCAATCTCCAGGTCTGATTATTAGGGAAATAAATTTGCATGCTGCATGGGAAGCTAGGTGAATCACCATGAACACAAATTATATTTCCTGACAGCAAGTTAGAGAATGGAGCTGCATCGCAGGGTTTTCCCCCCTTTCTGTGATGCTCCTCTTCCCTTTTCCCTTTCTCTGAAAGCTATAGAATTTCAATTCATTACATGAGATTGGTTAGAATTCAGGTCTCTTTTTAAGTTGATATTAAGTTGAGTCTGTTATCTCTGGGAAGGCTAGCAGGTTCCCCTGAGCATCCACCTAATCACTACTTTAAAAAAATCGAAACGTATAGTTAGTGTCATGATTTAGGTAGCAGAGTTAGTTTATTTATCAGTGCAGAGAGAGATAATTTCAATTTGAAGCTCTGTAGCCCTCATGAATTTAACTGTCTTGAAAGCTTTTTCCCCCCACCTGCCCAGCCATTCTTTCTCCCCCCCCTACACACACACACACACACACACACACACACACACACACACACACACACACACCATGCATATTGTGGTAATGGCCATTCTCACATTCTTTATTTGTCTGTTTGGCTGTAGGATTCCAAGTGCTTGTCTCTCCTGGAACAGTTTCAAGAGATGTCATCCTTCAGATTGACAGAGGTGAATAGGCATTTCTCTCTGTGTCTTTCTCTGTCATTTTCAGTAAATATATGGCTCTATGAATGAATGCTGGATAAAGTGCAGTACGTATAGTGGATCAGCAAGAGTGGGCAACATTTTTGCAACCGTGTGGTATTTGGTTTGGCTTTATTAATATTATAGTCCTAGGAGTGGCAAGTGGCATGGTGATCAAACTACTGATGGGGTAGGATTAAATTTTGGGTTGACTGGAGATATTATACGGGATCATTGGGCTGTTTAATGTTTAAAGGAGCTATTTTATTTCTTGCTATTTACAAATAATCATATTGACAGACTTTAGAATTTTACTACTGAATTTTGACAGGACTAAAATGAGTTTCATGGGTTCTTGTTCTTAAGGGACTTCCAAACTATTATTTAATGATGATTTGTGAGTTGCATTTAACTATTTCTCCTGGCCCAGAAACTAAGTTATTTTATGACCTTAAATGAGCGTATTATTGCCAAAGAATCTCCTATCTCAATCCCTGACAATCACCTCTAACAAAGCAGGAAAGAGAACAAGGGCACAATTTTTGCACTGATTGAAAATCTGACAAACTATGTGTGAGTATCATGGAAAAAGTGTTACACACTTAAGTACAAAATAAACTCTGTATTTTGCTAAAATCTAACTTGATCATGTTCTGTGTGGCTTTCAGCACCAGATAAATGTACTACCAAAAATGTACAAATGATTGATTTAGGAGTTATGCTTAAGTAAAGTGAACATCACATGTTTCTAAATCATCTGCATTCTTCATGGTATATCAACAAGGCATCCTCATTTTCATTCTTTGGCATCACAGCAATATGTTTATTCTGTCTTCAGGCTTGTGAATAAAAACAAAATACATGTTGGAGACAATGGTTTATGTAGCCTTAAGACTACAAACTAATTATGAAGAGCAACTGTGAAATGCATATAAGAAAAACTAGTGGGGGTCAGCCATTGAAACTAGTTTTAAATAGCCCATATTCATGAAAGATTATTTCTGGTAGCTGTGTTGTAAGATAGAGATAGATAGATGATAGATCAGGGCTGTCAAACTCACAGCCCATGGGCTGGATGCGTCATGCGTTGGCCACGCCCACGCCCGGTTTAGCAAAGGGGGAAAGTCCCGATACATCACGTGACACTGTCATGACAATGTGAATTTGACACCCCTGTGATAGATAGATATGAGAGAGAGAGGGAGGGTGGGGGAGAGAGAGAGGGGGGGAGGGAGGGGGGAGGGAGAGAGAGAGAGAGAGAGAGAAAGAGAGAGAGAGAGAGAGAGAGAGAGAGAGAGAGAGAGAGATCCCGGGTGTCAAACTCGATCATCTCATGTGATGTATCGTGACATATCGTGACTTTTTTGTCTTTGCAGAGCTGGGGTGGGCGTTGCCTGCATATGACGCATCTGGCCTGTGGGCCGCCAGTTTGACACCCCTGATATAGATGATAGATAATCAATAGATAGAAATAGACAATAGACAATAGATAATAGACAGACAGACAGATATAATTTATTTAGCTTGTCCCTTTCCACTTTTTTTTCTTGAACAAATCTTACAAATGCTTCTCCAGTTATGAAGCAAGCCCATTAGTTTCACAACATTCACACTTGTCAACAGAAAATTAACCAGTTTACTAATTTAATAAGATTTATAAACTGCTGTTTGGCCTTAATGGAATCCTGCAAAGTGGCCTATACAAAAAAATAATTAACCTCTTAGAAAAATTTCAAAAGTTTGAAATAAATGGGGCCAGAAAGCATGTCAGGAATATTGTATTCATTCTTATTTGTATGCCACATCCTTTGTGTGAATATCAAAAGTGTTCCCCAGATTGAGAGAAAGTTAAAATAACTTCCTGAAAAGAATACATTCTAAATAAAACAAGGCATTAACAAGACAGAACGGCATTACAACACAATCAATATATGAAGGACAGAAATAAAAGCTGTTCACTTACAAAAGCTAATTGAACCAAAATCAGAGTACTCTTAACTGTTTTGAAAAATTTAGCAGAAAATGCTATTTGGATTTAACCTAATAGGATGTCCCCAAATATTATTACAGAGAAAAACCTGTTAGTGTAGAGGTTATTACAGTCTATTTATAGAATCAAATTAAAAACTTGGATATAATTTTAAATACTATACTTCAGACCAGGGTTGCTCGCTTACTGGTGCCGATGCGCTGCGCGCGCATCTCCACGTTTTGGGCACGCGCACACTCGCTATGCGTGTGCATCCTCTCGCATGATTTCGCTTCTGAGCATGTGCGGAAGCAAAATCTCGCTGAAATCTCACGAGGGGACGCACGCACGAGATTTCAGCGAGATTTTGCTTCCGCGCATGCACAGAAGCAAAATCGCCCAAAAATTCTCACAAAAAGATGGCGATGCGCGCGACAGACGGGCGAAGACGGCTCCGGAGCGGCCGCATGCAAATTGCGCAATTGGCCGCTCCCTACCGGAGCTACGCATCGGACAACTCCGGCAGGAACCCACCACTGCTTCAGACCACATTAACACAATCAGTTGCCATGCTATACTGCTGGGGCTGTTGAGGTACAAAACATATGGAGCATACAAGGATACCTACTTTGTTATTAGAAGGGAAGTTCTAATGAACACATTTGTTTGCAAGTAAATATGCATACAACTGCATTACTCATGTTCTTGAAATATTTTTGCTTACCACTGAGATTTGAAATGGTATCCTATGATATATAGCCTACAACTCTGAATGACGTCCAGTATGTCTTCCATTAACTATGAGAAATCTGTTTGCAATTCTCATGTTAAGAACAATACCAGGCGTCAAAGTCTTCATTAGCAACCAGAAGTTGTTTTTGTAATATCTTCCTTATAGCATTTAGGCGCCCATGCCACCAAGCGTGGCATTATTGAATTTGTATATAATAGCAGCTAATAAGAGAATAAATACCTTTATTTTCTAATGCATTAATTAAGCGCACTGATTACAACCAGAACTGTGTAGACATATTATAAAAGAAAGTGTTGTTTTCCCACAATATATGGGGAAAATAATTCAGAATTAGAAAGGAAAGAATTGTGTTATCTATTGCTGCATCTGCTCCACTTCCACCTTTCTTTTATAACAGTTTCCAAGTTTCTTGGAAAGCAGAATTTTATTAAATATTACTATTAAATATTAAAAGCAGAACCAGAATTGGGTAGTTTTGAGATGAAGGGAGCTACAAAAATACTGTGGCCTCCAGCATGTCTAACAACTAAAAGAGGTGGTTAACAGGTTGCTCAAAGCAGAATAGAGACAAAGAAGACTCTATTTTCTGTGATACATTTCTTGACTACTGTTCCTTTATGGTTGATAGTTGATGCTAAAAATTAGAATCTGTTTACCATTTTGATATATTGATTATCAATTCTGAGGCTGGTGGCTATAGCTGTTGTCAAAGAAGTTTGGTCTTCTTTATATTTAATTCTAGTCTCAAATTTTCATTATGCTCCTTGACATTATGCTCCAATAGCAGACTTTGCAGATTCTTTATAGTTCATCATCGGCATAGCTTTATCGTTATTGAAGTTTCTTACTCCAATTTTAAAAACATGCTCATTTTCCAATCCAGCTTCCCTTAATATGTATTCAGCATACAGGTTGAATAAATATGGAGACAGTATGCAGCCTTGTCCCATTCTTCTGTCAACCTGGAGCCAATCTCTTTTGCTCTCTTCTGTCTGTCCTGTGGCTTCCTGATCTGATTACAGTTTTCACATGAATCCAAAGGGATATTCTGGGATTTCTATTTTTCTGAGCACGGTCCATAGCTTGGCATGATCAACACAATAAAAAGCTTTTCTATAACCAATGGAACATATGTTGACTTCTTTTTTGGACTCTTTGGCTTGCTCAATTATCCAGCATCTTCAGCAATAAATGTCTCATAGGCTTTTGGAAAAGCCAGTCTGAATATTTGGCATCTCCCTTTCCATATAGGGCTCTAATGTGTGTTGGATGAACCTAAGATTATTTTGTTCGCATGTAAAATTGGGGATATTGTACAATTGGCTACTATGATTCCCTAGATTTGCTTGTGTTGCTTGGATAGATCCTTTACTGGGTCTTCCGCTGTTTGCCATGTTTCTGTAGTTATTGCATCAATTCCTGTAGCTTTCCAATTTGGTAATACTGGTCTAACATTTTCTAGAACTACAGATTCTTGTTAAATAGGAAATGTCTTGGATGTTGAGATCTCTACTGTAGAGTATTTCAGTACAGTTATCCATTTTTTGTTGATCTTTTTTGAATCAGTTACTATCTGGCAATTGGTGTCCTTTAGCATACCAATTTAAGTTGGAACCTTCTTCCTGGTTCAGAGATTTTTGGAAGCTTTTTCTTGTTGTCCATATCTCTTTCCATCTTCAGTGTATTTGCAGACATTGTTGTAATGTTTCTTGTCTCTTCTAACAGCTCTCTGAAACTTTTTGTTAAATTCTTTTGATTTTTCTCATTCTTGGCTTTGGCAGTTTTTGACATTCAGTTTGCTTTCTTCTGTTTCTTCACATTCACATTTTTGCCGTTTCTTTTAAAACGCATCATTAGCAACTTCTTTTATTTCATTGCATGGTTCCTCTGGTTCCCAATCACTGAGATGTAGGACTTTAAAGCCATTCTTTCTGTTTTCCTTGGAACGGGTGGATATAGATTCAGTATCGTGTTAATGAAATTGGTTGGTTTTCTTCTTCCATTTTAGCTCAACCTGGAACTCGCTTATGAAAAATTCACGATCAGTTCCACAGTCAATCTCTGGCCATGTCTTTGCTGTTATAACTGAGCTCTTTCAATTCCTTATAACAATAATATAATCAATTAGCCTGCTCTGTACTGCATTGAGTGATGCCCAGGTATACTGTATATGTGTGGTTTGGGATGTTTAAAGACTGTTAGCAATGAAAAAAATCATTAAATTAGCAAAAATTATTAACTCATTTTCCCGGTTTTTTTGGTTTTCTAACCCATACAGCCTAACTAATTTTCCTCTTTGATTTTTCCAACATTGGCTTTCCGTCTCCAGCCATGGACAGCAGCACATTTTACATTCTTCTTTACAGGCTTGAAAGCTGTTAGACATATTTGAACATTACTAGGTAAGTAGTTACATTTTGTGTCAACGAAAAAATGAGATTATAAAACAATCCACATTTGGAAATCGTAATAGGAAATATATTTTATTGGCACACCTAGCCAGGATAAATACTTTAAATCAGTGGAATTATTTATTTACTTGTTAGAGTTATTTGCCAACCATCTTGCCTATAATATAATAGTTCTTTTAGAGATTTGGAGATATTATCTTTTAAATATGATTTACTTGCATCTGTTTGGCAATATATTATAGATAGGTGAAACATGCATTGACAAAACAAAACAGTATAACCCAAGTGTTTTAGAAGAAGAAGAATACCTGCACACTGAAAATCCTTAAGAAATGCAGCACCTAAAATAAAGCCAAGCATGCAATTCTACACAGAATTTAAATATATATATAGAATGAAGGCTAGGATTAGGTATATAAATGAACTATGCAAATAACAGCTGGAATATCTGATCTTCAAAAACCAGGGAGTCTAGGTATTTAAATACATAAAACATACTTCCCATGATTTAAGAAAATAAATGTCAGGAAATATTATTTTATACCTCCTTAAAAGAATATTTTTCAAAGGAAGGCAGTTGTTTTTTTATGCTAGCATTACAAGACATTTCAGCCCTTTTTAACTCCTATGGTTTGGTCTTGTCCAGCCATAGTTCCATCTTGGTTTCAAATCATAGCATATGAATAAAAAATTGAAAAAAAAATATAAGAGTCAAAGATGGAAACATAACATTAAATTGGTGCTAAAGTATGGAATTTGTCATTTTGTGAAAAGCTTCCAATCTTCTGAGCCTGAGGCTCCACAAAAAAAAGGATAATCTTACATAAATGGAGAGAAAGTTATATTCCTGATATTAGGGAATGGATTTCAGATGAGTCTCTTATCTGTTTTTGAAAAGTATTTCTCTGTGGACTAAATTTAATGATAAGCTTAAGGACTGAATTAATTCCACAATAATACAAACTGGATCTTTTTATTAGCTTACCCCCTACATTTAGGTTTTTAAAAAAATCATGACAGTAGGACTTTTTTTTTAATTATACAGTTGACATTGTAATTTATTATTGTTGGTGGTAGTGACATAGTGTAGTTATAATTGTTTCCATTTCATTATGTAATATTAATAATAATGTTTGCCCATCCTACTTTAAAGGCCTTAAATTGTGCCAACTAGAACTTAATGCCTCTGTTCGTAAGGGCTGTTGACATATCCATAATAAGGAGGAGGAGGAGATTGGAGGGAGATTTGCAAGGCACATCAGGGCAGTGACAGAAACGATTGTCTGTTCCTGCAGTCATCAATAGCTGAAGGCACTAGATTTCATTTGAAGCAGCCATTGTGTGCCATCAGTTCCTATGTGGTGACCTGTCACAGTAAAGAAGAATTTCACATGGCCTGAACAAACTGACAGAACATTTTACCTTTCGGGGAAAACGTAATATTTTCTGATAAGGAGCTTATGTTAGTTTTCTTAGAAAACAGCCCAAGAGCAGTTCTCAGTGTGATAAGTTGAAGGAAACATCCATGGCCCTGACTTAACAAAACAGGCCATTTGTTTTTGAGGGAGGGAGCTACTAGAAGAAATCTAAATAAATGGCAGCTTACAGATAATAGAGAGGGAATGCTTGCTGATCCCAGATTGATGGTTTGTACGTTGCGTTTATTGCAAACAGGCAACAAAGCGAAATGAAACTCAAGAGATTACAGCGGGATCAGATGATGAAAATATATTACATTATATTACTTTATTGATTTTTTTTCTAATTTTAGTTTAAGTCTTCCTCTTAATTCTGTAAGTCAAAAATTACTGTTTTATAAATGTTTTACCCACCATTCCACTATGTGTGCATGGATGTGTATAGATTTGTCTCTCAATAAATAGATGGGTGCACATAGTAAATGAAAGAGGACATGAGCCCTTTAATAAATGGGCACTACATTCAGATGTTGCCTTGAACAGGCAGACATTCTGAGAAGGCTCCATGGGACAGCATGGAGCCTTCCTACAATATCTGCCTGTTCAAGGCAGCATCTGAATGTAATGCCCATTCATTATATTTGCAAAGGTATTGATTATTGTCGTATTGAACTATAGATATCCAGGCACGTATATAAAAAGAAAGACAAACCAATATGCACAGCTCTAGGCTAGCTACAGTAATTTGCCTATCTATTACATAGATAAATTTGACATCTTTAATGAATGATGTAATGATTAAAGGTGGTGGGTTAGAAACTGGAACACTATGAGTTCTATTCCTGTCTTAGGCACAAAGCCATTTGGGTTACCTTGGACTCGTCATTCTCTCTCTCTTAACCTATGAAGAAGCAATGGCAAATTACTTTCACAAATCTTGGCAAGAAAACTGCAGGCACTTATCCGGGTCAAACTGTAGTCAAAGAGTGGCTCAAAGGCATGAAGGATTCCTTCACCACCAGACCAAGCTGTGCCATGCAATCAGCCTTTGTAAAAGAACCCCACAAACATGTGATATAAAAAAAATAAACATTTATGAATAGATCAGAGGCACGTTAGCTGCAACCATAGCCCAATTTAGCTCAGGGGCTTGGGATGCCTAATACTAATCCAATTATTTGACTTTCTCTGACCTTACATCTAGCCCCCAAAAGTCATCTGTGTAATTCCATTTCTGTAAATGTAAGGTCATGTTTGGGCTAATCTACACAGGAGGATTTTTTCCAAAGCTAGAGAGAGCATCTAATTTAATGCAAAGAGAATATCTGATTGATCATAAAGGTGTTGTTTATTAAGTTATAAAATATTTAAATGCTGCATTTTCTATTTTAAAAAAATGATCCCACTGAATGGAGCACAATTTAATTAGCACAGGATAAATTCAGTATTAAATTAATTTAAGTGTCCCTTAAATTAAGCCCAAACCCACACCATTTCCTTGAGAACTATATAGAAGTGGTTTGTTTTTGTGTTCTTTCAGATTCTTTTTTTAACTTCCAAGTCTACTATATAGCCTGGGATTTCCTGGTGTTTTCCCATTCAAGTACTAACCAGATCCAAATCAGATTATGTAACAGTGTACAGAGCAGAATAAAAATAAGTCAAAACCCAAGAAAAGAAACAAGAAAAGAGCAATACATGCTACTACAAGTGGCAGAAAATAGTTTAACTTGAATATAATCCAAATAGATCTCAGGGAGATCTGATGGATCAGAGAGTTTTCAGAGATAACCTCCAGAGGAAAGGTGTGGTCTGGAGAAGAGAATGGTGACAAATCTACTGTTCTAAACATCCAGATATTATGACCAGCGATAAGCTATTAGCTTTCTGTAGAAAATCTATAAAATAGTAAATGATTCCATTCAGAAAGTAAACTAGACTGTGTTATCTGAACCTCGTAAAGAGTTCTCGTCTCTAGAGCTATTACCATTGTTCTCCAAAGGATTCTAGCAGTTTATCTTATAGTCCAGAAGCTGAAAAAAAAACCTTTCATACTTTACACACACAACAAAACAAAACAACACAACTGACTCACACACCATGCAAAAGCAGCTGTACTGACTCACACACAATGAAAAAGTACACAAAATGGCACCTGCAACAGATTTAACCAATTTACAAAGTTGGAAGAAGGGACCTTGGAGGTCATCTAGTCCAACCCCCTGCCTAAGCAGAATTGCAAAAGCACACAACATTCCATATATTATTTTATTTTATTTATATTTTTTAGATAAAAGCAGCTAAATTTAAAACTTCTTAAATTTTAAATGGCTATGTCTAAAAAAAATTCCTAAAAAAAAACCAAGGGAAAAAACCCCAATTTACTATTTTTTAAAGCAAAAAAACAACAAACCAGTTACTTACCGAATTGAAGGAACAAGGAAGGCAGGGGAGATGGATTGCAGGCTGCAATCCAGGCAATGCAAGGCAGGCGTTGTGACCAGCGGCTCAGGATTTGGTCCGAAGGGCGAAGGTAAGCAAGCTGGAGACTGGGGGGAAGGTGGGTGGTTAGCTAGGCAGCTTAGCCAGGCCAGGCAGGTGAGCCAGGGGACCTGGGGGTGGCACAAGGCCTGCAACTGATCCCCAGGGGCTGCGCGAACTACAGGAGCCCAGGGATTGGGAGGGCACGCTAGGCCACAATGCGCAACCGATCTGCAGTGGCTGCGCGATCAATGCGAGGCCAGGGATTGGTGGGGGTGGTGGCACGAGGTCCGCAACCAATCCCCAGGGGCTGCACGAATTACACAAGCCTGGGGATTGGGGGGGCAGCATGCTAGGCCGCAACGTGCAACCGATCCCCGGTGGCTGTGCGAACTATGCGAGGCCGGGGATTGGTGTGTGTGTGGGCACAAGGCCTGCAACTGATCCCCAGGAGCTGCGCAAACTATGCGAGCCCGGGAATTGGTGGGGGGGACACACTAGGCCACAATGCGCAACTGATCCCTGGCGGCTGCATGAACTAAGCGAGGTCGGGGGATTGGGGGGGGGGTGCCCACATTAGGCCACAACCGACAATGCTTACCTTTTTGAGTGAACGGCCATCGGCAAGGTGTCTGGGCGAGGCGGGGTGAGTTGTCCGAGGTAGGCGAGGCATTGGCAAAGCGAGTACCTGTGCCCACATGGCAAAGAGGAACTTATATAGGCTGGGGTGGGGTGGGTGGACTGGAAGTGCTGAGCCAAGTGGCGGGAAAAGCGTGGCAGGAAAAGCAGCAAGCGGGCAAATGGGCGACCGGGCGACCGGGCAATTTAGTGGACATGGGTGCAGGGACAGGGGGACCAGTTCAGGGGCATGGCCAGCCAGCCATCGCTACCAGTTCGGCAAACCACCAGCTCCCACCGCTACCAGTACGCATGAACCAGTCCGAACCAGTAGCATTTCACCCCTGAGTTCTGGTTTTGTAAGCTAAGACAAAATATGTTACGAAAATAATAATTACATTCTCCTTGTCTTCATATTTGCAAGTTGTAAAAGACATGAGACATAACCAAGAGCATGCAGTAAAAATTATGCTACTTTTGAAAGATAAATACTCTGGCTGGATTTGCCTATACTTTGCTGATCCCATCATCTTTTTATATTTCTCCCCCCTCTGCCTGTTTTCTGGAGATCAAGCTTAATTTTCTTCTTATACCCTCTCTTCAGGGCAATATGGTGCCTTACAAGGAATTAATAGATAGCAATAGCAATAGCAATTGCACTTAGACTTATATACCGCTTCATAGTACTTTACAACCCTCTCTAAGCTGTTTACAGAGTTCAGCATATTCCCCCAACAATCTGGGTCCTCATTTTACCGACCTCAGAAGGATGGAAGGCTGAGTCAACCTTGAGCCTGGTGAGATTTGAACAGCTGAACTGCTGAACTAGCAATCAGCTGGAGTAGCCTGCAGTAGCTGCATTTAACCACTGTGCCACCTCGGCTCCTAATAGATAAGGATATAGCCACTCTATTTTATTGGTTTGCTTTTGGGACAGATTGGAGCTACATTATGTTCCAATGTTTAATTAAAATTTGTAAGAATATTTGCCAGCTCAGGTCTAAAAGATGATTCACATATTTTCTAAAGTTTGTTAGAAACTATAGAGTCCTCTTTAAAATACTTAAAAAGTCTTAAGTACTTAATCTATATACTCCTAAACTTTTCTTGTTCTTTCTCTACCTTTTAATTAACTCAAACAGTGCATTATACCAGAATAATTATTGAATTGAGGCAAATCAAATCTGATAATTTAAAGAATGCAAATACAATCCAGGATCCAGTCTATGGAGATTCTCAGTCATCCAGATCATGGTCGTCCCAAAGGTGCTTTTTTAGGAGGCAACTGGATTTTCTTGTTTTTTCTTTCTTCTTTGAAGACGTTTCACTTCTCATTCTAAAAGCTTCTTCAGCTCTGACTGGATGGTGGGGAATGGAAGGATTTATATTTCTTGCAGCTGGTCAGGGGTGGGCTTTAAAATTTTTAGCAAGGGTTCTCTGCCTGGTTGCTGGGTGGGTGTGGACATGGTGGGCGTGGCCTAGTCAGTCTCCTGCAACACGGTGGGGGGGGGGGTTTGCCCTGCCTGGGCTCCGGAGGCTTTCCTTGAACCTCTGGGAGGGCAAAAATGGCTTCCCCAGGTTCCGGAGGCCCTCTGGAGGCCAGAAACGGGTCTGTTTTCGGCCCTCCAAACTTCCGGTAGGACCATTTTTCTCCCTCTCCAAACCTCCGCACGCGCCCTGCACTTACCTGCATCCAAAATGGGCCACGTGGGGACTCCTGGGAGGGGCCAGCCAGGAGTGGGATTTGGGGGTTCTCCAAACTGCACAGAATCTTAGCTAGAGGTTCTCCCAAATCTCCGTGAACCCCCAGCAGCCCACCCCTGCAACTGGTCATTTTTTATTCCTTTAGAGAGTCATTGAGGCCACTTGGAGGTTTATTGCTGTCCTCAGGTTCACCTGAATAGTGCAAATGGCTGTGGAGCCTTCTTGGCTGCAGAATGTTTTCTGCCCGGTGTCCCTTGTTGAAGTCAGAGGCTGTTGGGGATCATAGGCTGTTGGGGATGGAAAAAAAAAAGAATTGGATGGGAAAAGTATATGATTATTCTGGTCACACCAGACTGCACTACCTTTCTCTCAAAGGATGATCCAATGGATCATAGATTGTCTAGTACTCTCTAAACATCAGATGACTCCCTGCAGTTTTTCTGCTCATAACAGCAGACTTTCCCCCCCCCCCCAAGCATGGATCTGTTGCAGCAAAATCCCCAAATATATTTCCAGCAGGTTCTGTGGTACAATTCTTTTGAATCCATACTCTGGGGGCAGTTGTGGGGAGAGAAATGCTCCTCAGGTTGCTGACTAGTAGTACCTCACCATTGTTTGTACTTCTGACCCTTGTATAGTGTGATTTCAAGAATATTTAATAAATAAATTCCCATGGAGTTCAATAGGGTTTATTTCTGTGTAACCGTGCCAAGTCACTGAAACATTAAAATATTATTTTAGCCATAGAAGGGAGTATCTAGGTCCACTGTTGTATTTATTCTAAATCTTTCCACATCACAATTTATTCCATGGACCAATAGTGGTGGCTACCTTTTTTTTTTAAATTACATGAACAATGAAATGACTTATGTGCCCATAATACGTGAACATCATTATTCCAAAAGTTATTTGGACTGCAATTCTTTGCTAGATTCTCCATAGTCTCTGCCCTTCTTCACTTTGAATGTTATTTATTTCAGTTTATAGACTGGCTTTCAGGGTTACCTTTCTTCACAACCTATAACAATATATTATTCACCATATCATAAAATCTTAAGCTAAAATGGACAAATACATCTGCAAACACTATAGCGACAGTTAGAGAGAAAATTTGCTGTACCTATATCAGAAAGGTAGTTTGCACAGCTTAAAAGAAAATTCTGTTTTCTTTATTTTGTTGATTTATTGCAGGACTGGAAAACTGTGTTACTACATAAGGTCAGGGAGAGTGGGCCACTATTCAATATACCATGCAGTCATAATGCTCAGTCTAATAAAATAAAGGAGATACACTTTGAGATAGCCAGGTGAACTGCCATACAGGCAATTCAAAGCAAAAAAGAACAGATGCGATAGTGTTTTATATACAACATGTTGTAAAGACCTAAGCAACATATTGATATTTGCAAAATAAAGGTCTCATTACAGAAACTAGTTCTGATGTCTGGAATGCAGCCCTTAGGGCATTGAATTTCTATCTAGACCCACAAAAAAGCAATATGATGGGGACTTATGGAACCTTACCCCATTTTTTGTGCTTTCTTTTTGATTGCTTCTAGATTTGGTGGTGGGAAGAAAAGTTGAAAATGCCAATACCGAGGGTTTATTAATTTTTATTGGTAACTTGTGTCTTGAAAATGGGAGTTCACGTACAGTAAGTAAATGTGTCTCCATTCTTGCACACAGAAAATCGGGTCTTGCAAATCTAGGGAGAAATATGTAAATGTGACACAGGTTTGAACAAAGCAGACTTTCTAAGCTGCTTTTTCAAGTTTCTTTTTCTAAGAAGGAAGCAAAACAAAGCACTTTTCAGTCTTTTTTTTCTTCCTGCCTGAGCAGGGGGTTGGACTAGAAGACCTCCAAGGTCCCTTCCAACACTGTTATTCTGTTACCCCAGTGCAGCGTTTCCCAACCTTGGCAACTTGAAGATGTCTGGACTTCAACTCTTAGAATTCCCCAGCCAGCGAATGCTGGCTGGGGAATTCTGGGAGTTGAAGTCCAGACATCTTCAAGTAGCCAAGGTTGGGAAACACTGCCCTAGTGGAAGTTGAGGGCAACTTCTTCCTGGGACAGTCTTAAAGCAATTTAAGATCATACAGAATGCTTTGTAAAGGCAAACTATGTTGTCTATTTTCCCCCATGATGCACATCTTACTAACAAAGCAAATCTAAGTAGCTGGTTTTTTGTTTTTGTTTTTTAAATGACTTTTATGTAGAGGTTAAGGCACCAGGCTAGAAACTGGGAGACCTGGAGTTCTAGTCATAACTTAAGCTTGATTTAGAGTTGTCCACAACCGTGCATAGGTGTCGCTGCATACCTACAGTATGCTGCGAAGGGGCCGATGGATAATAGAATAGAATAGAATTCTTTATTGGTCAAGTGTGATTGGACACACAAGGAATTTGTCTTTGGTGCATATGCTCTCAGTGTACATAAAAGAAAAGATACATTTGTCAAGAATCATGAGGTACAACACTTAATGATTGTCAGAGGGTACAAATAAGCAATCGGGAAACAATCAATATTGATATAAATTGTAAGGATACAAGCAACAAGTTATAAGTGGGAGGAGATGGGTGATAGGAACAATGAGAAGACTAATAGTAATAGTAATGCAGCCTTATAAGCATAGGCTGCAGATGGCCACAGACGGGTTAATGCAAACACCTCCCAAATCCCAAATGCACATTGTGCGGAGATGTGCATCCTGCATGCTGATTGGTTGATACAACTTCCTGTTCTGTGCTTTGCTGTTTGAGTGCCCCCTAGTCAGAAAGGACATTCGCAGATGTATAAATGCAATAGATATGCAGCTGTCTCTGAACAACAGACACATACCGTATTTTTCGGCGTATAAGATGCACCTTTTTACCCCACAAAAGAGGGTGAAAACTTGGGTGCGTCTTATACACCGAATGTAGCCCCACCCAGCCAGCCACCCCACCCTTTGGCCTCTGTCTTCCAGCAATTTACCTGTTTGCAGCAAACAGGGAAGAGCCTGTAAAGCCAAGCAAGTCATTAGCAGCTTCCCGACCTACAGCTGATTTGCCAGGTGCTAAAATGAAACTGAAACTGAAACTGTAAAGAGGCAAATAGCTGGGAGAGACATGCAGATTTTTATTTTCTGCTGAACTGAATGGAAGGGGGTAAGTGAATAACTATAAATGTCTGTAGAATGTTCAAATTATTAGACTTATTTTTTAAAGACTGCTTTATTATTGTTCTAGAGCCAGGGGTCTCCAACCTTGGCAATTTTAAGACTTGTGGACTTCAACTCCCAGAATTCCACAGCCAGCTTTGTTAGCTTTGCTGGCTGTGGAATTCTTTGAGTTGAAGTCCACAAGTCTTAAAGTTGCCAAGGTTGGAGACCCCTGTAAATCTAGACAACTTAACAAAATAAAGAAGCTTTTTAAAATAAATGCTTGCTCTGAAGAGGCCCAGTGCTATTGTATCTTTTAAATAATAGAGAATAATGTATACTTCCAGAAATTTTAATTAATTTTAACAGCTCTGTACAAGTATAGTCTGAAATGTAACAGTGTCCTGTTTAGTATTAGAGTTAAATCCTGACTTACCTTGGAGTAGATCTATTTAAATAATCGGGAGGAGTTAGTGTGACTACATTTAAGAAAACTTTCTGGCATAATGTACATTTCTCCAATTCTTTGCTATTTCTATGGGTCAGGCACACATGCACAGAAATACACAGCAAACAGTGTATATCATCTGTGCTGTTGTTTGCTGTTTGGCAAATTGCTTGGAGGCAGAGGCCTTTTTCCCTTGTTTTCCTCCCCCAAAACTAAGGTGCGTCTTATACTCCGGTGCGTCTTATACTCCGAAAAATATGGGTATGTTCCCTGATGCGCGGCATGGAGAAGTTTACTCCGGACTTTAAGCACAAAGCCAACTGGATGACCTTGGACCAGTCACACTCTCTCAGCCCTTGGAAGGAGGCAATGGCAAGCTACTTCTGAAGTCTTGCCAAGACAACTGCAGGCATTTTTTCCTGGCACTTCCCAAGAAAGAAAGATTGACTTGAAAAGAAGGGAAAGCACACACTTAAAAAAAAAAAGATTGATGTGTTTTCTTTTTCTGGGAGGAGTGTTGAATGGATTGTCACCTATGTCATGACATCATCACACAACTTGCATATGTAACTTGTGTATTTTATGCAATATCATGATTCCTTCCTGCCCCCTGTGAACACACTACCTTGTGTTGAATCTCGTATTATAGAACTGACTCTGAGCAAAAAACAAACAAACATGGAAAGATGGCTTCCAAGATTAAAATTCTGTGATTCTGTGATATTGCTATTCCTTATCTTACAGAACTTATTGTGTGTTGCTCTAAAAAGCTGAGTACTCCTCCTCTAGGAAAGACGTCTTTTGCCAGTTTCATGGTATGCATACCAACTCCATGTGCTTGGATGAGAAGTCATATATCAAAGCTGCTATTAATCCCAAGTTTGAAATTTTGTGATTTGTTTTCTCATCCTCAGCCCAAGAATCTTGCCAAAAATGTCCTTTGTCAGGGTACTAATTTTGCTGACGACCACTTCATCTTCATTTTTGCCTGATAATTACTAAGTCAGACACAAGCCTTTTCCCCCTCTTATCCCCTGGCAGCCAGAGAGGCGGGGATTTCTATGAACCTATTCATTATAGTTTTGTTGGCACAGAAATGCCCCAAATTCTGCACTCTCTATAGACATAAAAATAATAAGATTGTTAGAATAAAAAGATGTGACCTAATAATTATTTTTGCATTTGTTAAGAAAAGATCAACATCTTCAGCATTACTTTATCTTCAGAACATAGAACATTTTATTTTGCCTATAGCTAAAAGTGTCAGCTTCAGTTTGAATAGATTTGGTGCTCCATTCCTGAACTACGTTTTTGCTCTGTCTCCATTCCAATATGCCTGTCTACTCATTCACCTATGACACTTCCACAAGTTAAATGGAAATGTCTAGAACTCATACATATACAGCTGGGTTTCTACTTATGTCTAATCAAAAAATAGAAAAGAATTATGATGCAATCATGGGATCATTCCCTATTTTTTTCAGGACACAATTAAATCAATATCCAAGTTTCCTAGCTGTATCTAAATAATGGAATACACACACACACCCACACACACCCACACCCACACCCACACCCACACACACACACACACCAGGGTGTATCAAAAGTCAGACCCCATAGGCCAAATACAGTATATTCTATTAATGAATAACTTTTATAGAGAAAAATGTTAATTAGGAATATTCCAAGGCCATGCATTCTTTTTGGAAAGTCTTCAGAAATCAGCATAATTTTATGAAAGAAAAAAAGTGCAACTTTATAAGGGACATGTACTGTTGTACAATGTTGAACATGTAGAAAATGTTCACTGGAGAAACTGGGTCCACAAAGAGAGCGAGTCACTTCTGCTTCACTCATGGTGACCGGGTACAAAAGGCAAAAAAAGTTGATGTGGGGAACTGGGAGAGAAGGTAGATGGGTGGACAAATGCTTGCTGGGACTTGCTGGGGCAGGCTGGGTAGCTGAGGCTTCCCAGGGCATGGTAAGCAGCCCCAGAGCCACAAAGCAGGGTGCAAGGTGGCCAAAAGGCATAAATGGGTGGAGGAGTAAATGTGTGAATGGAGATGGAGGCAGTCCCTTATCTCACTTGGGCTGGGAGGAATGGCTTGACATGGGGTGGGTATTCACTTAATAACCCACAATTATCAGCTAATGAAGTCTGTGCAGTCTCATCAAAAGAGATATCTCACTTTTCAGCCATACCATTTCACAATATTAAGGCCGGTCACAATTGCAGCTGGAGGTTGAAGGACTACCTATAATTTCTACTTCTAGTTCTAAAAGATAAAATCTCTTTTGGCTATCTCGAATTAGCTATGATGGGTAAGATTATCAGAACAGGCAGTAGAAATGAACCCTACCACCAAGATGAAAAAAGTTGAAATGGATCCCGCAAGTATGGCACTGGATACTATTACAACAATAGTTGTTACTATTAGACCAAGATGGTATCTTCTTAGTGATATGAAAATTTGTTATAGCAGGCTTCAGTGATATTGGGAAAGATGATACTAGACCCTCCGTTAGTTAAAGGAACTTTGCCAATTACAGGAGTATACAAGGAAGACAGAAAAATAACCTTTGTATTGCCCTCACTGCCACACTGTTCGCAGAAATATGCAGTCTATCAGGTTTTTAGTCCATCTCAGAAGTGTCATCAGTCTAATTCATTGCTCAGAACTAAGTGGCAAACAATGTTCCATTTTATCAGAAGCACTCCTGTGATGGCCTGTAATATTTCACCATTCCTCAGTTATACCAAGGACTCAACAAAATCACTAGCCTCAACTACCAGAAAAACATGTCATAAACAAATTTTCCAGGAAAGAACAGTAGATTTGAAAGGAGTCATTCTGGCCATCAGATTCAACCCTGTGCTCATGCAGTAATCCAAAGAAGTATCCAAGTCTCTATCTGAATCCATCAAATGTTAAGGTAAGTAGTGCTACTGTTGAACTAGTTTTGTCTTGGCAGAACAACCATGTTTTCAATAGTTTCCTGAATAACATAAGGGTGGGAACCACTTCAGTTACAGTAATCCAATTGTGTAATAAAGAGCCCTAAATTACAACCTGCTGTGAACTCAGTGTCAAGATCCTTCTAAAAAAGAAATAGCTGTCATGGAGATATCAGATACTAGAAGGAATAGTCCTGGGTTAGTCAAAAATTGATCATAAAGGTAGTAAATGTTGTTAAACATATGAATGATCACTGCACCAACCACAACTCTGGCTTATCTTTTGGATGAATCCAAAGCCAGCTGTCATTGCTTGCCCATAATGGAAGCAATTCCTTACAATAAAGTGGGCATCTATAATAAACATAGCATCTCTCTCTCTCTCTCTCTCTCTCTCTCTCTCTCTCTCTCTCTCTCTCTCTCTCTCTCTCTCTCTCTCTCTCTCTCTCTCTCTCTCTCTCTCTCTTCTTTCATCTATGTCAATGCTATATGTTTGGCCATATAGGCATAGTTCTTCCTAGTAAGGTACCTTAAAGTTTATCTACCCACATCCTGTAAATCTATGCATACCCTAAGAGCAGCAGCAGGCCAGATTTCTGGATGCTGGAAAGAAGAGAAAGACAGTTTGCAATTGTTTACCTTCTTCCTTTTTATTGCCCCATCCTCTCCATGAGTCATTTTATCCCGCCTGACCATGACCACCATTTCATCAATGGGTAGGCATCCTTTCATGCCAGCCACCTCATGAGTGTATCCACAATATGTTCTCAAAATGTCATATGACTTTACAAGGCCCCAAAACATTGAAGATGTTTAGTGGTCCAGAACCTATTTTTCATGCAGAACATTTAATTCCTGACACTTCTAGTTTAAGAGAAAGATCAGGTAGATGTTTTTTTCCTCACTAAAGTGATCCAGTGGTCTATCTCTGAACATTAGAGTTGACTTTCTTCCTTTTATGATAAAAATGGTTTTGGTACATATGCAATAAATAAAAAATATATTGATTTTAGCTCTGTAATTGCTTTCAGCATTTCAAGATGAGTTGGAATATATGGATGTGAATCTGAGAAATACATTCTGGTCATTTATTCCACTCTAAATAGCATTTTAAAGAAAATACTATTGGGTATTAATCTAATGAATAGCATTATAAGCACCAAAGTTTATGTTTATTGCACTTATTAAATGGGCTTTGATATCACCTATAAAATAAATGGCAGAGTTAGCAAATTAGCACTTACATGCTTCCAACCAATATCTGCAATTTTATCTACTCAATTTCATCCGCCTATTCCTTTATTATTCCTAGTTCATACACAGAGAATCTGTAGTAAAGCCTCAGTGGTTATTTTTTAATTATGTAAATTAAACACACATTCTTGTGTATGTGTGTATAGTTACCCAAATACAGTGGCCAGAGTTGTTGTTTTTTTAAAGCTGACCTGTACAGTCTGAAGTTCACAGCCATAATTGCCAGCTGTGTGGCTAATCATTCTCTTTCCTATACATTACTGCAAAGTAAAAGACTGTTTAAATAAGGCTTTGTATGCAGGCCACACGAGACCTTATAATAAGGTCAATGATATCCCATCCATTGGATTTGGAGAGCATCCAGCAAGGTCATTGTGTAGCTATTAGAAAAAAAAAGTTCTATAGGAAGTATTTGTATCTTTCCTTCCTTTTACCATTTTAATTCAATTTAATGGAAAAGAAATTACTTTCAAATAAAAAAAAACCATTGGGTGAAATTATCTGGTTGAAATGCGAGTTCTTACATTTGTCATATCTGAGGGATGATATTTTGTGTCTGGGTATACACAAATGTCCTGCCATTCACTCTGAAGTCCTTTTTCAGACAAGTAGTTTATAGCCTCCCTGGCTTCCTGAATCTCAACTAAAACCAGAAGAAAGACATCACAAAGTAGCGATTCTTATGAATTTCTCTTCGGATCGGGAAGGAGGGCAGCTGGAAGGCTGAGACATAGAAAGCCATGTGATACAAAGAAATACAGTGTCTTCCCTCAATCACTTCATAGCAATGAAATATGCTCCAAAATAAAGAAATTCTAAAGAGCTCCAAGAGTGAATTAGCATAATAACACTTCTACTTGTCAAAAAGAAAAACCAGGAGGCTGGAATAAATTTTAGCATGGCACTGGCCTAAGTGAAACTTCTAATGCTTTGATGAAAATCCAGGAAATGTACCTCCTCAATACTGCTTCATAAAGCAACTTGACTGTAATTATTTCTGGAATGAAATAGAATAGAATGGAATAACAGAGTTGGAAGGGACCTTGGAGGTCTTCTAATCCAACCCCCTGCTTAGGCAGGAAACCCTACACCACTTCAGACAAATGGTTATCCAACATCTTAAAAACTTCCAGTGTTGGAGCATTCACAACTTCTGGAAGCAAGCTGTTCCACTGATTAATTGTTCTAATTGTCAGGAAATTTCTCCTCAGTTCTAAGTTGATTAGTTTCCACCCATTGCTTCTTGTTCTACCCTCAGGTGCTTTGGAGAATAGTTTGACTCCCTCTTCTTTGTGGCAACCCCTGAGATATTGGAACACTGCTATCATGTCATGAGGCAACCAGGTTACTTCAGCTTGCTCTGCTTTGCTATGGAGCTCATTTCAATCTTTTCCTGCAGGCCCCTCATTTTTCTGATAAGTACCACAGTGGGGACTTAATCAGTACCTTTTCCTGCAGCTGTGACTGAAGTTTTTCCAAGCTGGATAGCTGCAGCAAAAGTTGTGGGATTGCCCGCAGCACAGTCAAAAACTGCCCAAGACAGAAGCTCACTAAAGATCTTTCAGAAAACAGCCACAGACAACAAATGCACCTCTGCAAAGAAGCTGAAGAAACTGGGGGCCAACTGGTTAGCTGCTGCAAGAAGATTGCATACACTGACTATAAGTAACATCATGACAAAGTAGCAACAATGGTGCATTGGAAGATCTACAAGAAATATCATTTGCCTGCAAGTAAGAACTGGTGGGACCATAAAGTAGACCAGTGTTTCCCAACCTTGGCAACTTGAAGATATCTGGACTTCAACTCCCAGAATTCCCCAGCCAGCATTCGCTGGCTGGGGAATTCTGGGAGTTGAAGTCCAGATATCTTCAAGTTGCCAAGGTTGGGAAACACTGAAGTAGACAAAGAAATAGGAAAAGAAGAAGCTAAATCGTGCTGGGTTTTTAGAATTCAAGCAGACAGGCACTTGCCACATAACACCTCAGACTTAACAATTGTTGATAAGAAAAACAAAAAAAAGTCAGGGTAGTGCCGCGGTGGCGCAGTGGTTAGAGTGCAGTACTGCAAGCTACTTCTGCTGATCACCGGCTGCCAGCAGTTTGGCAGATCGAATCTCACCAGGCTCAAGGTTGACTCAGCCTTCCATCCTTCCGAGGTTGGTAAAATGAGGACCCAGATTGTTGGGGGCAATATGCTGAACTCTGTAAACCGCTTAGAGAGGGCTGTAAAGCACTATGAAGCGGTATATAAGTCTAAGTGCTATTGCTAAGTGCTGTTGCTAGTGGATATGGCAGTACCTGGAGACAGCATAACAGAAGAGAAGAAACTGGAGAAGATAACAAAATTCAAAATCCTGTAAATATATACATATAATGACTGTGGCAAAACAAAGCAAAGATAGTGCCAATTGCAATAGGCACTTTGGATGCAATAACAAAATAAGTGGGTGGGGGTGGGGGGCTTGAACCCCATCAGCATTCACAAAATCACCTTCAGTCAATTGTAAAAGGCAGCTTTACTTGGATAGCTTATATCCTGCAACAATACCTTTAGCATCATCAAACATCAATATCCCAGATCCTTGGGAAGGACTCAAAAGGTGGATAAAAATGCCAAATCCAGTTTGAACATCTGCCTGACTGTACAGCAATCCATAATACTTTACAGTCTTAGCATAGTAGTACTACAATTGGAAAATAGACCGGGGAGGGGGGAAGAAACAGTCTAAGTAACTCAAGTGTTACAGGGATTGATAATTAAACTTCCCTGTTTTCTGCTTCCTTTAGGAATGAATTAGATCATAACCTGCACACTGTGCTTTCTGTTTCTCATTCCTTCTCACAAATAAGACATTTCCCACCTACAGTTAGCAAGGAACTTATGTTGTTCTCTCCCAGAAACAATGCCACAGCTACTGAAGATATTTCTTGTTTAAACAAGTTACAAGAAGATTATTGGAAGGGTAACAGCCAGGTTATGTAACCCATAAAAGTGAGAATGATTTACAAATATTTAACAAGGGGGAGAAAAACTAATTATGCCACTCCTGTCACACAGAGGGCAGGCTTAGAAATGGTATAATCAATATAGGAATGTTCGCTGTAATGCAGCTTGTCAGTTTTTTCATCAACCCCCCCAAAAATAATCTCTGGCCAGTCTCTAAACAGAATGAACCCTCTTTGCACAGAATTATCTTTGTGTCAATCTGCTTTTATCTACAAAGTCTGCCCTGATAGCCAGTTGTGGATGTTATTTAGCATTATTGCTGTGGTGGGAGGGATCTGAGAAGTTTGATTTTGCATCCTCTTCTGTTTATATTGGCTGTGCAGTAAAAAATCCCAGCCTGGGAAATATATTGCCCAAAATATTCCCATCTTTTCCGGAGGTATTTTTCTGAGGATAGAAAAGAAAAGATGGAGAGAAAGATTCCTACTTTGCAGTTAAAACAGAAAAAAAAATATGCATATTCCTTGGACCGAATCATTTATCATTGCAAATGCAACATCAGTTCTTCCCAAATTGCAAGATGGCAAGACCTTGATTCTGGCCTGTCTTCCTGAAGGCCCATTACAGGGTCCCCTAACTTTTTCTGCATGCAGAACTACATCTCCCTATGCTAATCCCCTGTTGGAAACAGTTTTGAACAATCTGTTTGGAATTGCTCTATATTTCTCTATGTAAAGGTAAAATGGCAATCCATTTATCCATACAACGACAGGCAAAGACAAATCTTGCTGTGAGCTTTCAGGAAGGGACTTCAGAGAAGGGAGGAATCCCATCTCCAGAGATTGTCTTACTTCCTGAAATCAGAGGCTGGGGGGGGGATTTTTTGTTGATAGCAGTCAAAGATGTTGAGCTTGTCAGCTGGAAAGGTGACAGCTCAGGTTTGAGACTGAGCACCATGCGATAGGGTGAGCTCCCGATCTTCCCTTAGTTCTGGTCCACCTAGCAGTTGGAAAGCATGCAAATGTGAGTAGATTAATAGGTACCACTTTGGTGGGAAGGTAACAGTGTTTTGTTATTTATTTATTTTATTTGTTTGTCAAACATGTACAAGATAGTAGGTATTGGTATAAACAGAAACATTAGCAAAGTAGGTACGGGTAAGTTAGGCAATAGGACAGTAGGACAGGGACGGTAGGCACAATGGTGCGCTTATGCACGCCCCTTACAGACCTCTTAGGAATGGGGTGAGGTTGACTGTAGACAGTCCAAGGTTAAAGTTTTTGAGGTTTTGTGTGCCTTTAGTGTATAGCTATGCTTGTGTGGAAAATGTCTTCGGACAATTCTGGCACCCTTGGCCAAGAAACAGAGATGAGCACCATTCCCTAGATTCAGAGACATGCTTGGACAGGGAAACCTTTACCTTTTTAAGGCCTATTCCATCTGAAAAACAAGAGATTTCCATTTGCCACAACTATTTTCAGATCCAAGCTACTAAATGGTTAATGATAATTGTAGAAAGGTAGAAAGGTGTGTGTATGTGGGGGAAGCATCTTTAATGCCTTAAACTGATTACCCATTGTTGAGGAGCAAGGCTGAGAAAAGACTGCTGCCTTTTGACTTACTAGGAGCATGCGACTGGATATTGTTAGAAAAAAGATGGCTGGACCTTTGGCCTGGTAGAGTAGGGTTGATGTTTATATTCTTAATTTGGTTTGAGAATGGGTTTGGGGATCATACTTTGTTTTACTAGAGTTGTCCAGTTAGGATTTAGTGTCTTTGCCCCTACTTTCTGGACTGAGGAACACATAATATATTCTGGAGTCGCTCGGGAGTTGGGCAGCTTATAAGAATGAGTAAAATAAAATAAATAAAATAAAATCTGAAATATTTAACACGAATACCAAGAACAATAATTCGAACAGATGAATAGATGAAACAAGTGAAACAATTCCAGGTATCTATGAACCAGGCTTCCAGGATTTAACCTTTCTTTGTAGTTTATGCTGCTGCATGTCTAGCTTTGCCTTCTTAGGCATCTTCATTTTCTTCTTGGAGTTCTCCTTCACCATTGCACAGGCAACATCAACATCCCACCTTATAGTGAGATTCAGTTGTTGATCTTCTGATTGTCTGTTTCATTGAGGAGCTCATGAAAAAAGCCCATCATTTATAGTGGGCAAGGATAGTCCACTTTCTTTCTGCTATTCTCTTTCTTTCTTTGTGTCTTCTGCTTTCCATTTGTTCTTCCGTGTCTTCTTTATCTTCTCTTCTTTCTCTTCACTAGAGAGGAAATGGAGAGTGTGTATATTGTTAGGAGGAACAGGGAAGGAACAAAAAGGTAGAAAGTGACAGAAAAAGGAAAGGATAGTACCAGAAGGCTAAATTAATTGCTTGCCAAAGACAGCTAGAAGGTTTATAGATTTCCCTTTGGAAATGTCTCCCAAACATCTGACCGTACAGACAGATGTTTTAGAGCAATTCCCCAGCCCTTGCCAAAGATAAGGAAATATGGAAATTGTAGCCCAAACTATCCAGATTACACTATGTGTCCCTACATTAGAAGCAAGGACCACTGTTTGTTTAATAGTGGATTTTTTAAAATTAAAAAAGAGCCTTGAACATGACCAAAATTATGATGGCTTTTTATGAAAGAAACAAAGAGGAAAATGTGGAAGCTGTTTCATCTATAATCTTTACACATTGGGATAACTTTATTGCTACTGTCAAAACAAAGGAAGCTACTATTATATTGTAATAAATGAAAGCTACATTTTGAACTCCTCAGATTCCCCCAAACTACTGTGCTGCAACACCTAATTTACAGTTTACTCCAATTGCATAGACGTAGGAAACATAAAATTTAAAAAATGATTAATTTCCTTGCTTTTACGCAATAAAGTCTTCCAAGGATTGGCCAGTTGCCTAAAATAAATACATAGAAAAATACAGCCTCCTCTCCTCTCCTCTCCTCTCTTCCCCTCCCCTCTCCCCTCCCCTCCCCTCTCCTCTCCATTCCACCCTCCCTCCATTAAGTATAATGTACAAACTGAACAAGGTTTACATTTTTCAGCTTTGGAATAGGTCTTTCTTGGTGGAGAATTTTCACTAGTTTTATCAAAACCCTTGCAATGCAGGATGCTTGCATCCTATACACTCAGAGAAATCTACCTTTATGTATTATCAACTGTTTTAAGGGGAACCCAATGTTTTGGGCATTAAAGAAAAACCAATTGAGGGAGCAGATTAAGGTACCTCTGTGAAAAGTAAAGAAACTCAGAAGAAACTCAGAAGAAACTCTAACTGTTATGAATAAAATGTAGGAAGGGACAATATACACTCTTTGGGAGAGGATTGGGTGAAAGCTTATAATAACATTTATTTATCTAGTCACTTTCCAATGACTCTTAGTGGATTACTGAGGATTAAAAAACAATTAAGTAAAAATAGAGTAACAATTAAAGCAACCACACTGGGAAGGCAGAACAACCTCCAGTACATCTCAAAAACTGTTAAACCACAGTTAGCAAATTCACATAATTACATCACAATTAGTGGGTTCATAATTCATTCTTAACCCAGGGTTTGTGGGAACAGCCAGATATTTAATGATCTCCTAAATGTCAGCAAGGCTAGGATCATATAGACCTCAGTGGGGATGCAGTTCCAAGGGGAAGGCATACTTTTGAGAAAACACAGAACATAGAATAATAGAGGGACCTTGGAGGTCTTCTATTCCAATCATGGTTATACTTCTAGGCTATCTGCCATGCTGAGAAGGTGGTGGTGGTGGGAAATGATTGTTTTGACTCTCTTGTCTCTAAGGCTCTTTATAACTGTTTGGACAGGTCATGCAGAACTTTGAAGGAGTCAGCTTTCAATCTAATCCCAAGGAAACAATTGAATGTTGGGAAAGTTTGGTTTGGAAAATGGGCTGGAAATGGGAAAACAAATGAAATTAAATCCAGTTAGGACTGAAGCTGATAAATAGAAAAAGGGGCATGCAGATGGAATTCCTGGAAGAGCCTGGGAATGATCCTTTAGCTGGGAATGATCCTTTAGCTGTTGCTGGATTGGCAGCCAGAGATGGTAGCAAGGAGTGAGTTGGGGCATGCTTGAGACTAGTGTGCTGTAGCAACCCTCCCTGGACCAGTTAGATTTGATGATAGTAGCTAATACTTTGGTTACATTTTTTCTTGGTTACTGCATATACCGTATTTTTCGGAGTATAAGACGCACCTTTTCCCCCCTAAAAGAGGGTGAAAATCTGGGTGCGTCTTATACACCAAATGTATTTTATTGGTCGCATTTGTATGCCGCCCATTCCACAGAGACTCTAGGCGGCCCCACCCAGCCTCTGAAACAGACCTTTGCAAGGCTAAAACAACCTCTCAAACCGAGCTTTGCAAGGCTGAAAAAGCAGCTTTTAAAACGGACCTTTGCAAGGCTAATATCCAGTAGTGGGTTCCTACCGGTGCGCTCTCCGCCTTTCTTTGCCGCCGAGCCGAAGAAGCTGGCGGCGTTTGCGGCGGGGGCTTCCCCCGCCCGCTTTCCCGGGACGCCGAGATGCCGCCATTTGCGTTCTTCTGCACTCTGCGCAAGCGCTGGCTTGCGCAGAGTGCAGAAGAACGCAAATGGCGGCATCCCGGCGTCCCGGGAAAGCGGGCGGGGAAAGCCCCTGCCGCAAACGCCGCCAGCTTCTTCGGCTCGGCGGCAAAGAAAGGCGGAGAGCGCACCGGTAGGAACCCACTACTGCTAATATCCCTGTTCCAGGCTGTTTGCTAAGGACGCTAGCCAGATGGATGCTGGTAGGCAGAATTTTTTTTCTTATTTTCCTCCCCAAAAACTAAGGTGCATCTTATACTCTGAAAAATATGGTTATTCTATTTCAAAACTGGAGTTGGCTACCCCCTTTTTCTGGAATAACCTTCTTTTGGGGGATCAGATCAGTCCCTGCTCCTTTGAGTTTTCAAAAAAAAAACCCTGTTAAGGCCTGGCTTTTTCAGCATGCCTTTGGGGTTTGAGATGCTGTCTTTGATCTCTCCTGAAGAAGGGAGGGTTGTATGGAATTCCTTGTTAGCACTGCCAGGGGTATTTTGATATAGATGTCTTACATATTTTATTATTAACCTGATTAAAGCATTAGAGATCACATGACTAGGGAAACTGCCTATGGGAGCCATTTTGTGAGAACACCTTTTACGCAAGAGGCAGGGGTGGGTTCCACTTGCCTTCGCCACCGGTTCGCATCGTGACATTTCGTGCTTCCCCTCATGCGATTTGACTGCCGCGCATGCTCAGAAGCAAGAATTAGCCCGAAACACAGCTGAGGAGCTCATCAGCTGTGCTTCGGGTGAAGAAATAAAAGACAGAATTCATCTGTGGCCGGGCGGGTGGGCCCTTTTTCAAGCCGCAGACATCCAAAACATCCCAAAAAAAAGATGGCGGTGCGCACGGAATGGTACCAACAGTGACATCACCAGCGGGTTGCTACCAGTTCGGGCAATCCGGTTCGAACTGGGAGGAACCCACCCCTGCCAAGAGGCCAAAAGATTGCCAACTAACTAGCAATGCTAGCTAGAAAAACAGTTAGATTAGAGAGTGATGAATCAATCAGTTTTGCCCTCTCTCGTGTTCATTTAAAAACAACATCTTACATGTTTTTCCCGATCTATTTTCTGAATACATCTGCAAATTTTGGATAAGTTATTGCGAGATAAAGTAAGTCAAAGTTATGTTTGGAACACCAAAGTTTCAGCATACTCATACCTAGGAATGCGATATCAATTTACAGAACAGTAAATGGACTTCATAGCACCTGTAGGCAGAAGTGAACAGAGTCTGTTAGTAAGTCATTCATTCTCTGTGAGAAGTGTGAATAACAAAAGTATTTAAGTGGAAAATATTTGCCCCTACCAGATGGATACATAAAATGTTAGACATAAAGAAAAATAAATAAAGGAGGACGAGGAGGGTTGGTTATATTTTAGAAAAAGCTGATATAAGCCTCAATATAGTGGAAAAAATATTGGAGATACTCATGGATGACATTTAAAAAAAGAAAGAAATGTACAAAAAGTTAAAAATGTAAATGGATGGAATGTGCACATGCAACAGGTATAGTTCTAAAACTTTGGACAATGCTACTCAGTTGCAGTTGTGCTTGATATTTTGATTTCTCAGGGGTCCCACACGAAGCTTGGTCTCACTTGGTCCTACATGAAGCTATATTCATCCTAGGCACAGAGGCAGCTCATTCTGCAATGTGGTCATGGTGTTTTAAAGGGTCAAAGAAAAAAAAAGGAAGGTGGATGCAAGAAAGAAAATGTGCATTTTCAACTATACATTTAAGCACATTCCATTTGAAGTCCAAATGGGAACTAATTTTGGTGTTTAAGTTTGAGCAGATCCTGAGTGGAGTGGACACTATCCAAAATGAATAACAACTAGATTTCCACCTTTCTTTCTCCTCTTTCCATTTATATTGGTAATGAATAAGGCTATACAAGGAGAATGAGGGGGGAAAAATTCCCCTTCCAACATTAAAAATTTGGCACGCTTGTAGCTTGACCAAGCTCATAACAATTTCTATTTTGATACTTCCAGCTATGGTCATATGACCACACAATGCCTGGGTCATATAACATGCTCATTGCTAAATCCGGGATGTATTTAGAATAGATGTATTCTATAAATAAACAACATTATGACTTAGTGTTATGATCTGCTTCATCCAATATGCTAAGGCAATGGCTGTGTTACCACCACACACACTGAAACACAATCTATTTAGCTCTGTGGTAGCCTAATAAACTTGTCCACTGACTCATTCTTATCTTCAACATATTCTGATCCATTTTCAATTTTGTTAACACTGCTATTTAGATTCATAAGCACCCTACTTTCAATACCTATCAGATAGTGGAATAGGTCTTTATGCAAAGGGAAAATACACTGCTGCCTTTGATGTAGAATAGAATAGAATAGAATAGAATAGAATAGAATAGAATAGAATAGAATAGAATAGAATAGAATAGAATAATGAAAAATAGTAACCTGGAATGAGAAGATGGGAATAAGTATATAAGTCAGGTAAGTAAGAGAAGACAATCAACTTTTATGTCCTTCGCTATGGCAAAATGCTGCTTACCAGCCCTGCATGTTCCAGGGTCTGTAGGATGTAATTTTAGTAAGTTCTTAATAAGAGATACTGGAGCAAAATCCTGCTCGGATTTTGGAATGTCTAGATTGGAAAGTCTAGTTATGATACAAGGCAGGCTTTCATTTCTCAGCGGGAGGCAGGAAAAGAGTCAAAAGTCCTTTCAACTTACTCAAGAGATACAATGAAAAGGAAGTTGAGATGCTGGACTTCAGATGATAGGGTGTAGCCAGTCTGCTTCATGGCAAAAAATCCACCTTCTTAAAACAGACAGAAGTTCAACTAGTACTGACCCTACATGAGAAATTTGCAGCTCAAAACTTTTGCAAATAAATCTTCATTTAACTATGGAGACATTCTTCTCAGAAAGAACCAAACAGCAGTATTTATTCCTGTTAAATATTTGCTTCTGTAGGACTGCAGTGTAGGAAGTGACACTTGAAATCCGACAATATCAAATATTAGAATTTCACATGAGATAATTACTCAGAATTGACAACCAGGCCAGAACTTCTACTTTACCGTGTGTTTATTAAACCAACAAAACAAAGCAAAAAGGATGAGAAAAGTCTGACAGTGTAGGAGAACCTAATGACTGATTCATTCAAACATGGACATTAAAAATGTTAAATGTGGCAACATAATAACTAGAATATACATCAGTGGCACAGTATTATATTTTCAGAAAAGGAAAAGCTATTAAGCAAAGCCCAGATTATGACAGTGGTGTACTTACATGAACAATTCTCCATATCCCTAAATACTGCCAACTTGCAGTACTTTTCTGTTATCAAGGAAAGTGACACTACAAAGGAATTCCAAAATAGAAATCTAGTTTTGGATAACAATAGAAGAGAATACATGTAACTCAGGGTTGAACTGTGGTGCTTGGTGCTCTTTGAGCTTGGTGATTTTCTTGAAGACATTTCATTACCCGGCTAGATAACAACTTCAGTCAGAGATGGGTTCCTCCCAGTTCAGACTGGTTCTATGGAACCGGTAGTAACTTGGTGGCCTGGGTCGCTAGAATAGGCAGCGACCCAGGCCTGCCACACCCCCGAACTGTCACTCTCGGCGGCGCCATAGGTGCCACCATCTTGTTTTTTGCTTCTGCGCATGCGCAGCAGCTGGTGTTTTAGCATTGCACATGCACGCACACAAACGCGATGCACGCACACCCGTGCGGTGCATCAAGGAGCGAACCAGCAGCGAAGAAAACCAGAACCCACCCCTGACTTGTGCTAGAAGGGAGTGGGTTTGCTCCCTGTTTATAAACAGTAGCTTGCCCTGTCAGAGTTGGTGGGGCTGGTGTTCCCCCCCCCCATGGTAGTTCTTTGATTAGGCTGTTGTTTACTGCTTGATTGTGTGAATTAGTAGTTCCTTGACTAGGGCATTGTTCACTGCTTGATTATTTGTCTGGTATTGCTCCTGGTGTTAATCCTTGATTATCTGAGTCTTGATTGCTGGCAAGGAGGTGATCTAAGTTTTTTGTTTCTTTACTTGGCTTTTTATTATCTTTTTTGAATGTTGTTTATCACTATGCATCTGTTAATGGCCATTATTCTGAGTATTCGGAACTTGGTTTATTTGGTTAGATCAGATGTGATGCGTAGTATAGCTGCCATGGATTCTTTCACAAGTTCTGGGTCTATGGATGTAAAGAATGCTATGTCATTTAAAGAAACTATAAACTCATCTTCTTCTATTATTAGGTATTTGATTTTCTGGAGATGCTGTAGAGGGAGTTGGGGTGTTCATTCCCCTATATCAGGGGTCCTCAAACTTTTAAAACAAGGGGACAATCCCCCAGACTGTTAGGGTGCCGGACCGGCTGGGGGGGGCATGGCTAGGTGGTCATGTGACTGGGTGGGTATGGCCAATTTAGCAGTCCATTAAACAATACACACAAATTAAACTTTAATTTGTTTTGCTCCTGGGGGTGTTTTATTTGCTTTTGTTTGCATGTTGCTCTTTTGGTTGACTTCTTTTTACTAGATCATTTTTAAGTTGTTTAGGAGTCTAGTAGTCCACTTCAGGAAACTCAGTTTTGCAGCAATTCTTCTCAGCCCCAAGGAGCTTAAAATCAACAAGCCTCCCTCTCCCTCTCCCTCTCCCTCCCCCACTCTCCTTTCCACTATTTGAGCCCCTCTGGAGAAATTAAGATTTCAAGTACAACTAAAGTTGAAGAGCAAATGGGGATGGGGAAGAGAAACCAGGACATGGAATGCTTGTTGGGTGCAGAGATGAGACTGGCTCCTGGGGCATCTTCTGCAGGGTCCTTTTCAATCCTGGCAGTGCCCTGGGATACCTCATTGAATTCCATTCCATTCCATTCCTTTCCATTTCCATTTCCATTTTCATTTCCATCCCATTCCCATTCCCATTCCCATTCCCATTCCCATTCCCATTCCATCCTATTGCCATTGCTATTGCTATTGCTATTCCTATTGCTATTCCTATTGCTATTCCTATTCCTAGTCTCATTCCATTCTCTCCTATTTCCATTCCATTCCATTCTATTCTATTCACATTGTGATGGTCTCAATCCGTTTTGGAATCTCACTGGCCGTCCCAGGGCTTCATCCGCACATGCTGAACGTGTGCAACAGGTTCCAGCAAGGGGTCCGCACACCTGGCAAGCAGGATCAGACTCAGAGCAGATCTGGTGAGGAAGCCCCAAGGCAGGGGCTCAGTGGCACTGATCCGCTGGCCAGCCAGCCCTCCCTCCCTCTCCTCTTCCAACTGCAGAGCACCAAATGGGAGAAGGACGGGCAGCCAAGCAGCAGCGGTGGTGGCGGCGGGGGGGGAGCGCCTCCTCAGCCCCCAGTAGCACTCTGCCAGCCAAAAACAAGATGTGCAGAGGCGCCCCAGGGCATCCACACATCCCATGTTTGGCCTTCCCAGCCCCCAGAAGCTTTCTGCCAGCCAAAAATGGGACGTGCAGAGGTGCCCCAGGGCATCCATGTTTCCCATTTTTGGCCTCCCCAGCCCCCAGAAGCCTTTTGCCAGCCAAAAATGGGATGTGCAGAGGCACCCCAGGACATCCACGCATTCCGGTTTTGGCCTTCCTGGCCCCCAGAAGCCTTCTGCCAGCCAAAAATGGGACACACGTAGGCACCTCAGGGCATCCATGCATTCCATTTTTGGCCTTTCCGCCCCCCACAAGCCTTCTGGTAGCCAAAAATGGGTGCACTTTTGGCCTCCCAGGGCATCCACACATCGTGTTTTTGGCCTTCCCACCACCCAAAAGCCTTCTGCCAGCCAAAAACAGGCATATTTTTGGCCTCCCCCCACCTCCAGTAGCTCTCTGCCTTACCTTCCACTTCCAGCTCGTGAAGGTAAGTCCTGCACTCGGCCGAAGGATGGGGGCCAGCAAGTGAGTGGGGCAATGTGGGCAGGGCAGCCTCATGGTCCCGCATGGGCCAGATTAAGGCTTTGGTGGGCTGTATCCAGCCCATGGGCCGTAGTTGGGGACACCTGCCCTATATCCAAGCTTTTGAGATGTCCAAGCTTTTTTTCCACCCCCTCTCTTAAAATTGCTCTGATTCATTCCCAGTTAGATGTTGTTCTTGGTACAGGTCTACTTGCTATGGAAGTAGTCAGGGTTCTCATGATTGTGATATTGACCACCTGCTTAATGGACCCATATTACTCCTGGTTTCTAAAGACTTCCTGGGAGGAAATGTGTGTTTCAGTTTAGACAGTGGTATACCTTGTCTAAACTGAAACACTCCCACTCCCTCTGGAACCAATTGAGATCCATCAGTCACCATGGATCAAATAGGTTCTGCCTCTCTGCTGGGTAAAGTAGCACTAGAAAATCCTGTGATTAACTGGACAAGATCTGTCGATGACAGAGGAGCCACAGAGAGTTCTCCAATTCCAGATCTCATTGCCACTGATCTGACAAGAAAATCAAATCAAGTTTGGACCACTGTCCTATGTTAGACCCTGAATGACCTGAAATAAGCCCATGGCTATAATGGTGGCCATGAATTCTTGAGCAACCTCAGTCCCCATTCCCAGAAAAAGCAGATTGAAATCTCCCAGGACCATATGCCTAGGAAGCTCCACTGTCAATCCAAAAAAGGAGTCAAAGAGCTCAGGCAGAGGGGTTGCTATGATTAATAAATATTCAATTTTGGACTGAAATTTTCAACTTGGGAAGATAATTTGGCAAGTAACGTGTGGGAGATTTATTCTACAGGCCTTTAAAATATTACATCACTTGTTAACTTCATTATAATGACATTTTACAAGTCCACAAGAATCCTGAAGAAGCCTAAGAATTAGGTGGCTTTGTTTCTCAGTTTCAGCCTCAGAGTTGAAAAAGAGAAAATTGAATATGGGGCCTGAACACAAGTTAGTAAGACTTGCTTTTTCATGGTGAAAAGCAAAATCCTTTAGGAAAAAAGATGTGAAATACAGATTTCTTTTCTGATCCAAGTCAAAGCTGAATTGTGTGAATTTGTAGCTGTGACAGCTAGAATGTACATTTTAAATGCTTCTGAGTGTGTTTCTCAAAGTAAAAGAAAAGTTAATTGAAACAGTCCATATACACAATTTGGTTTTGATTTGAGGATAGATACTTTGAAAAAGTCCATTCTCTGTTTTATAAAATGCCGATTCAATATTTACAAACAGTAACAAGAAGTGACATTGCACTTTGAATTGCTAGATCCTTGTTCTAGAAGAATTATTGTAACCAGAAATTTCTACATGTTAATACACTGTTGAAATACATGTGCAAGTTGCGCGCGCATACACACACACACACACACACACACACACACACACACACACACTGTCCACAGAAGCTACCAGTAGGTGGTCTCTTAGTATCTTGCTGGTTTTGAAGTTCTGAAAAGGAACAAGACTTTTGAAATGTGGGAAGGAAAGGAAAGGAAAAATGGAAACGACACAAAAGGACATTGATGCCCTGAGCATGGGTGACTTGAGATACCTTGTTGTTCCCAGTATGCGGGCACACAAGGGGACCTTTTTAGCCACCCCAAAATCGGGATTGGGAAAAAGCACCAGGAGGAGGGGAAACCAAGCAGAGGGTGAATGCACAGCGTTAGCAGGGGGAGGGAGGGAGGAAGGAAAGAATGCTAGAGATGGGTTTCTCCTTTGACTAAAAAGCAGTGGGTAAGCTGAGCACGCAGTTCCGAGGGTCATTAAAAAGCATCAAAGGAGGTAGCCTCGTGATGGTAATAAGATGGAGGCAAAGAAATAAAGGGGCCATTGATCTGTACTATTGAGTGTGACATTTTAACCGAAGCTAAAAGCCAAGAGCCGAGCTAGCCCTTTGATTCATCTGCCTGCCTGTTTTAGTAAATTGTGTTCCCCTACCTCCCCTTTCTCCCAGCCAGTGGCCTCAGAGGTCACTTCATATTAGCTAGCTTGTTAATACTGAGGCAATCAATACTTAATCAACAAGTAATGGGATTTTGCAGTCATCCTGTATGATCTTTCAATAAAGCCCTGAATCCATCTCTGCCTATTCAGAGCTTGGCTGAAGGTACATGACGGCTGAAAATGAAGAAAGGGGGTAGGGGGAGAGCAAGAGAGGCATTTGATGGTCTGATGCCCTTAGGAAGATCTGCATCTGATTAAGACACCACACAGCCACTGTCCTTCACCCCTTCATTTCTTTATGCCCGCAGAATGCGCCACCACACCATTATTTTTCATCTGTGCTTCAAAAGCAGCACACAGAGAGAGGAATGAATGCTTCCTTGGCATGAGGCCCTTTTTGCCTCTTTGTTCCTGATACAAGACCCCTCTGGAAAAGCATACCAGGCATTTAAGATCTCACAGCAGGCCTAATTCTAGACTAACATCAACTTCCCCAATACTGCCTCTGCAGATTCCCGTCAACGCTAAGGACTTACAGGCATGCATCTCTACCCCTCCCTACCTAGCCCAACAAATATTCTGATGTCAGTCCTCTGAAAAAAATGTCATTTGAAACTGATCTGAGCTTCCAAAAACAATTTGCAGTAGCACATGTAGGAGGGAAGCAGACTGCCTTTGGGTAGAGAAATGGAAAAGGATCCACTACCAGCAACCTAGCAATAGCACTTAGACTTATATACTGCTTCAAAGAGCTTTACAGCCCTCTCTAAGCTGTTTTTCAGAGTCAGCATATTGCCCCCAACACTATGGGTCCTCATTTTACCCATCTCGGAAGGATGGGAGGCTGAGACAACCTTGAGCCGGTGAGAATCAAACTGCTGGCAGTCGGCAGAATTAGCCTGCAATACTGCATTTTAACCACTGCACCAGAGGTGGGTTCCTGCCGGAGCTGCCCAATGCGCAGCTCCGGTAGGGAGCAGTCGATTGCGCAATTTGCGCGCGACCACTCCGGAGCCCTCTCTACCAGTCCACCGTGATCGTCGCCATCTTTTTTTGTTAATTTCTGGCCGATTTTGCTTCTGCGCATGCGTGGAAGCAAAATCACACTGAAATCTTACGAGGGGACACGTGCACACATGAGATTTCGGCGCGATTTTGCTTCTGCGCATGCACGAAAGCAAAATTGTGCCTAAATCATGCTGACGTGCGTCCCCTCACAAGATTTTGGCACAATTTTGCTTCCGCGCATGCGCAAAAGCAAAATTGCGCTGAAATCTCGCGCACACACGCGTCCCCTCGTGAGATTTCAGCGCGATTTTGCTTCCGCGCATGCGCAGAAGCAAAATTGCATGAGGGTGCGTGTGCATGTAGCGAGCGCCCCCCCCAAAGTGTGGAGATGCGCGCGCATGGCTCTGGTAGCAAGGTAAGTGAGCAACCCGCCCCTGCACTGCACCATTACGGCTCTTACCACACTAAATCTATCCCACTAAACAAATCTAAGGTGGAATTCTGTGACTTGACCACAGGGGCTGATATCAGATTTGGACATTATTGGCCATCTGCTAAGTTTTGTACCTACACATAAGCTTTCTCTGTCAAGCCCTCAAGGGTTCTGGCATTATTGAGCTTCCTTCTCAGGTGAATGAGCAGCAATAAGGAGATTGAGCATGACTTCTCCTTACTTTTCTTTCTCCCTTGGACAACTTGGTGGGTTGAGGACAAAGGAAAAAAAGCAAATGAATAGGAAAGGATGACAATGCTGTCTGGGAATTCTGGGAAATGTGGTTTTAACATATCTGTAGGACAGCGTTTCTCAAGCTTGGCAGCTTTAAGAAGTACAGACTTTAACTTCCAGAATTCTGTAGAGTGTAACATTTACAAAAACACAAGCAGAAGGTAAGCACACTAATATTTAACATCAAGGCAATGCAATCAAGACAATTCTGTGGAATGCATTTTAAATGGAGAATTATATTGGATTGCACAGGTTTGCACTGAAGCAAAGTCTGAATTTCACAACCCCTGCTTAGCTCTCAGAATTTTGGTTTCTCTGAACCAGAAAAAAAAAACCTGCTATCTGTCATAGCATTGGTATGAGCCAGACAATTATCACCATGAAGATAGCCAGTGGTCCAGCAAAACCTATTAAGAATTAGCAATACTTGAATTTGGATTAAATTGAGTTTTTGGAGAATCATAGCCCATTCCAACATATGGAAAATGCAATGAACTGGAGAAAACTAGCTTGGACATCAGGGCATTCCTTAGATGGGTCAATAAAGGCAAAATGACAGTTATGACCATGTGTTCAAAGCCACACCCACATTTATATATGTCACACATGCAGCACTCATAAAAATGGGGCAGGGCTTTGATTGCATCATTGTTTCAGCTTTCAGGATGTTCTAGAGCAGGGCTGTCAAACTCAAGACCCACGGGCCACATCTGGCCCACATGGTGCTTAGATCTGGTCCGCGAGGCAGCCATGGAAACAGTGAATGACTGGCCCGCCGTGCCTCTGCCAGCGAAAATGGAGCTTGGGAGGCTCATGCTCGGGGGGGGGGGTTCACTGGCAGAGGGCTAGCAAAACAAACTAAAAGCAAAACAAAACAAAAGGAAAAATGTTTTGCATTGGAGCATCCAAGAAGAGACAGGAAAGGAAAAAGGGAAAGAGGAAAAACAAATTAAAAGAAGGAAGAGAGCAAGGAATGAAAAAGAAGGAAAGAGGGGAAGGAAAAAGAAAGAAGAATGAAGATGGAAGGAAGAAGGAGGAGGAGGAGGAGGAGGAGGAGGAGGAGGAGGAGGAGGAGGAGGAGGGGGAGTAGGAGGAGGTGGTGGTGGTGGTGGTGGTTACAGGTTCTGGAGAACTGGTAGCGGAAATTTTGAGTAGTCTGGAGAACCGGCAAATACCACCTCTGGCTGGCCCCAGAGTGGGGTGGGAATGGATATTTTGCAATATCCTTCCCCTGCCATGCCCACCAAACCATGCCCACAGAACCGGTAAGGAAAAAATTTTGAATTTCACCCCTGGCCTGAAGGATTGTTTTAAAATTGAAATTGCAAAATATCCTGTAATTTGAATTGCTTTGTCTAGCATCACAGTCCCTGGCACTAAACAAGTATTTGCAATATGAAATCAAACGTGTATGCCACTTAAATCAGTGTTTACAATATGAAATTACAAGCCTCTCTCTTTGCTACTCAACCAGTGTGTTGTGCGACAACCCTAACTTTGTATAGTTAGGAAAGTAAACCCCTTGCCCCCCTCTGAAAAAGGCCTAGAAGTAAAGGAAAATCCTGGTCCCACCCAAGTGCATGATACACCCCACTCACTTTGCATCATTGTCCTACCTTCAGTGACCCTCGTTCCCTCAAAAACGTTAAGTGTATCTTCTAAACACGAAAAGATTGCTTTCATCTGAATTGTAAACAATAGACTATACTGATTGGACTTAATTAACTTTCAATTAAAGTAAGAGTCTCCTACTTCTTTATGCCTCTTTTTAAGTTTCTGCAATTTCAGTGCTATTAAATTAGTCATCAGTGCAGGACATCACAATTAAAATTGTCACAATAAAACTGAAAATCATTTCTTAAAAATATCAATAAAGCTAACAAATGTATTTTATACCAATCCCTGAAAGCCTCCTTAAAATAACAACCTAAAATTGCAACAAAATTGAAAATCATTTTAGCAAAATCAATGGAACAAGTGCATTTATAGTCAATTCTTTTAACTTCCTTAGAAATATCAGCCTAAATACTAAATTAAGAACTTTCAGTTGGGTATATAAATCCTTCCTATAAACACCAGCTCTTTGTACAGCTACTGAGACACCAAATGGAAAATAGTCAAGAATATTTCTGAAGAAAGATTAAGGTGTGGTGCTACCAAAAAGAAAGGTGGTGTGATGGCTCAGTGGTTAAGACGCTGGGCTTGTCAGCTGGAAAGCCAACAGCCTGGGTTCGAGACCCGAGTGCTGCGCGACAGGGTGAGCTCCCATTACTTGTTCCAGCTCCTGCCAACCTAGCAGTTCGAAAACATGCAAATGCGAGCAAATAAATAGGTACCACTCCATATTTTCATACTGGCCACATGATGACAGAAATGTCTCTCAGACAACACAGGCTCTGTCAGCTGAGAATTAGAGATGAGAATTGCCCCCTTGAGACTGGACAGGAGAAACATTAAACCTTTAACTAGAAAGAAGGCTAGCCGCATAACCTTACATTTGGTGAAAAGTCCCACAGCTAAGAGTTGGAAGAGAGATTTATATGTAAAAAAAGATGATTATAAAGAAACCTAGACTTGAGACCACACAGGTCTTCAGTAGCCATCACCTGAACTGGGTCCAGAAACATCTTAGCAACTATTCTTTGCTAAATTGGTTTGAATTTTGAGGTAGGACTGCAAATTGTATATTTGTGAAGGATTGTAGTGGAAGTAAATCATAAACGTTTTCAGAGGTTGAGGGTTTTATTGTATTCCTCAGAGGTATACATTCTACAGGTTATCATATTATTATATTCCTTGCAACTTTTCTGTAAAGTCAGCAAATATGATCTTTTCCCTGAAAATTAGGAAAGGTTTGGGTTTCCTTTCTTCAAGAAATTTCTTCCTTGAGTCTATGTAGTTATTTCATGGTAGAAACAATATTTTTAGAAGATACCTTAGTTTTTTAACTAATTGCCTCTACATTAATATCAATTAATGATTAATATCATTAATATCATTCCCCCTGGTCATGAATGTTGGTTGTTTTTTTAACTTTTATAATTTTTAACTGCTATGTGATTTTATATTTCAATAATGGATTTGACATGTTGTTAGCCGCCCAGAGTCCCCTGGGAGTTGGGCGGCATACAAATCTATTTAAATAAATAAATATTTAAATAAACTCTCACTAGGAAATGGGGAACCTCTGTGTGTTTTTCTAGACCGCTGAAAACCGCACATCAATAACATTTAGAAACACACAAGTTGCCACATCCAACTGTAATTTAGTCACCATTTAATGTACCGTATTTTTCGGAGTATAGGACGCACCTTTTTACTCCCAAAAAGGGGGTCAAAAAGTGGGTGCGTCCTATACACCGAATGCAGCCCCCAACCCCCCCCAGCCCCCACCCTTCGGAGGTTTTCCCCGCCGCCCGCCCCTGCCTCCGCCACCGCCGCTTGTGCCCCCCCCCGCTGCTTGCCCCCACCGTCCCCGCTGTTGCTTGCCGCCGCCACCACCGCTGCTTGCCCCCGTCCTTTCGAGGTGCCACCGCTCCGCTTCGATCCCCACCGCTGCCTGCTTGCGAGCGAGCAGGCGTGCGAGCAGGCGAAGCGCGGCGGCAGGCAGGTGTCTTGGAAGCGCCGAGGGCAGCACGCGCGTCCGGGATGCACCTTTCTGTGCTTTCCGCTTAGCCGGCAGCAGCGGGTGCAGCGAGTCCCGTCCTCACGCGCGTCCCCGGCGCTTGCTGTGGCGACGCTATTTTCTCCGAGACCTTTGTCTACTGCTCCTTCTCCGAGACAAAGGTCTCGGAGAAAACAGCGTCGCCACAGCAAACGCCGGGGACGTGCGTGGGGACGGAACTCGCTGCGCCCGCTGCTGCCGGCTAAGCGAAAAGGGCATCCCGGACGCGCGTGCTGCCCTCGGCGCTTCCAAAACACCTGCCTGTCGCCGCGCTTCGCCTGCTTCCTCAGCTGCTCTTCTCTAGCGAGCGCTCTTTGGCCGGGAAAACCAGGAGCCGCCGCTTTCGCGGCAGATCTGCTCAGCTCAAGTTGCAACCCTTGAGCTTCAGGAGGGAACTGGCTGCGAGACCGGGAGGACTTGTGGACTTCAACTCTAGCTAGCATGACTGGAGGAGGAATTCTGGGAGTTGAAGTCCACAAGTCTTAAACTTGCCAAGGGGGTGCAAGGGTCTTCAAACTTGTGGACTTCAACTCCCAGAATTCCTCCTCCAGTCATGCTAGCTCAGGAATTGGAGTTGAAGTCCACAAGTCTTAAAGCTGTCAAGTTTGAAGACCCCTGGGTTAGGGGTGCAAGGGTCTTCAAACTTGGCAAGACTTTTTACAACCATGTACACTTTTTACAAACTTCAAACTTGACAGCTTTAAGACTTGTGGACTTCAACTCCCATTCCTGAGCTAGCATGACTGGAGAAGGAATTCTGGGAGTTGAAGTCCACAAGTCTTAAAGCTGTCAAGTTTGAAGTTTGTAAAAAGTGTACATGGTTGTAAAAAGTATACATGGTTGTAAAAAGTATTCTGCTACACTGGTATTTTATTAAATAATATATTACTACACCATTTGGTTCAGAATACTTTTTTCCTTGTTTTCCTCCTCTAAAATCTAGGTGCGTCCTATACTCAGGTGCGTCCTATACTCCGAAAAATACGGTAAATCCTTCCTGATGAATGAATTGAAAACTTATTTTATTAAACTATAGTTAGTGTCAGTTAATAAAATAAAAAGGGTTATACTCTAATTCTGTACTGGCTTTTTTAAAAAAAATGACTGACATTTTAAAAATTACTTGTTTTTTTAACACAATCTGGATGAGTCATTGTAATAAATTTTGACCCGATTTGCCTCACACAGTAGTGAACAACTTGACCATTATTCTGAATGGAAAGAGCATAAGAAAAGTAGAGATTCCTTCTGAAACTGTCCTGAACTCAGATTAAAAACAAAACAAAACAAAACACTGAAAGATGTCTGTCTGGTTTTGATTATCCAAAAAATCTTTGCCATCGTATTGTGAGGAAACATGGGCAGAAAACAAGGCTGCTTTTAGCAGACTAATTACAAACTCCACAATTTCAGGAGCACTATTAAGTTTGAATAATCAGGAGAAATGTTCCTTAAAAGCCCCAAGGTTTGTCAGGCACTTCTTAGTTCATACATGGGGAAAACTTTTTTTCTAAGACCATACTGTATTTCTTAGAGGCACTCTGTTAATTGTAGCCAATTTCAAAGCCACAAGTGGGTGGGTCAAGAAAAAAATGTACATAGGTCCAATCTATCCTCTTTTTTATTTATGACACACAACACACACACACACACACACACACACACACACACACACACACACACACGGTCCTCTCTTCTTCAGTAAATTGTCAAAAGATTGGATTATTTGCTGGAGATCTGAATCAATTTCAGGCAGAGAGTTTTGAACTATGGTGTTTTGGTAGTCCATCTTGACTTATTTTTGTGTTGATCAAATTTCAGTGATTCCTCATCAGATTATCATTCAGGCCTAATACTGATCAGCGGTGGGTTGCTCCCGGTTCAGACCAGTTCTTAGAACCGGTAGCGGCGGCGGGAGGCTCCGCCCACCTGCCCGGGATGCTTCTGCACATGCCCAGAAGCATCGCGCAAGCGCGCGCACGAACCGGTGGCAATCTAATTTAGAACCCATCGCTGATACTGATGTTGCCACCCACCTTTCCATGTAGTTCAATATGCATTCAAGCACCAGAGGCAAGGTAATATTATTTTGTTTTGATAGAAGTTTATTGTGCTTTGTGGGATGCGGAAAGCCTTAATGTTGGGAGAAGCTTTTGTGGGTACCTAGTTAGTTTCAATTTAAAAAAACTGAAAAATCTCCATACATCAATAGAACATGGTACATCAGCTTTTCCCAACTTGGAAAACTGTGTAGAAACTAAACTTCTGTGAATCCCCTGATAGCCTACTCTTTCACACATAATATATCTGGAGAACATCAGGATGGAGAAAGCTGTGGTATGAAATGGTTAGTTTGTTAGTTTGCTGACTTGAATTGTTGAAACATAGGTTCAACAAAGTACAATGCAGCAAAGATAGGCTTTTAACATCTGTTCACTAATACATTATGGATCAATTTCAAATAGCATTTTTGTGGTCAACTCTGTATCTGCTGACTAGCCTAAAGAGTCTAAGATATTTGCTGAGCAAATAAAATCTTCTGGACACTTGCTTAGTGATGAACAATTATGAACATGAAGGATGCTGTCATACCTGGTTTCACCCTTTCATATCCTGGTTTTACTATCTTTCTATTTTACATTTTTCCCTTCTCCCAAGATACAATCTCACTTGTTCCTAATTTCATCTCAATTTATATAAATCTTGCTCCACCTAGCCCTATATTTATATATGATTAAAATTCTCATGTTTGAAATCTTTACCTGGGAGATCATAGGGCAAAACTTTGTCAAGTACCTCAAATGGTCTATCTTACAGAATGCTGGAACTCGTTACTCTCAAGGGAATGAAATTTAGGGAACTTGTGGCTACTTCAGTGCTGCTGGGTTGCTGTTGCTTCAGCACTGCCGGAATGCTGCAGTCATGTGATCTTCATTTTCAATATTACCTGGTATTTCTCAGCCACTTGTGCAATCCCTCCCTCTGTCCGCCACCCAACAGCAGCTACTTACCTGTGATGGGAAGGGAAGGGAAGGGAAGGGAAGAAGGAGAGAGGGAGGAACAGGGAAGAGGGAAACCTTTCACATCCTCCCCAGTCCATGCCCCTCCCACTTCTTTCCCTGACCCCCCATAACCCTTCCCCAACCCATAAGGATTGTGAATCTTTTGGGAAACCAATGACAAAATTGCATAATGAAATCATGAAGCACCCCCCTTTTATAAATACCGTATTTTTCGGAGTATAAGACACACCGGAGTATAAGACGCACCTTAGTTTTGGGGGAGGAAAATAGGGGGAAAAAAATCTGCCTACCAAGTATTCATCTGGCTAGCGTCCTTAGTCTGGTCAGCTTCAGCACATTATTTTATCCCCTGGTTAGGACTTAAAAAAACATTCTTCGGAGAGAGTAACAATGAAAGAGCCTGCAAGCCAGTAAGAGCTGGGAAGATAGTTAGCACCTGGTTAGGGCTGGAAAAAAACTTATTCGGAGCAAGTAGAGCAATGAAAAAAAATTCTGCAAAGACTTAGGGCTGGAAAAACATTCTTTGGAGAGAGTAACAATGAAAAAGCCTGCAAGGTAAGAGCTGGGAAGATCTGTTAGCACCTAGTTAGGGCTGGAAAAAAAAGCTACATTTGAAGTATAAGACGCACCCAAATTTTCAGCCACTTTTAGGGAGGAAAAAGGTGCATCTTATACTCCGAAAAATACGGTACATTATGATGTACATTGTAAGTACATAAGGAGTGGATCTTGCATTGTGGTGTCAAAATGCAAGTTTTGTCATTCCAACAACATTCTGGCTTGCTCTGGATGCCTTTTTTTTGTCTTTTTTTTGCGGGGGGGGGAGTTTTGTATCTGAGAAGAACCCACAGGCCATATTGAGTTCCCCAGTATTTTTTTTTTTTTGCTTCGTCATGGAATTCCCAAACTGCGGAATTTAATAAATAATGTTTTAGCAATATGACTTCCACAGCCATAATAACCAGTTTTATCTTCTAGTATACTAATTATCCTAAATGCTTTCCCAAAAAAGTGGCTGACGATTCCAGCCTTGCCAAATTGTGCTGATGTCTCTGAATCTATCTCCCTATGATTTTTGTGGTTGGGAAATCATTTTTTTAAAAAATGCAGCTCAGGAACATACTGAGCTGGACCCACCTCAATCTGGATCATGGCTATACAGTTTCTTCTACAGTTTCGGTGCTATGCTGCCTTATGGCAAACCCTATTAAGCAGGGCTTAAGCAAGGAAAGAGGCTGTTCTTTGTCACAGAAGAATCCTTTGCTTAATTATAGCAGTAAGTGGTAAATGTTGACAGTGAAGGGCTATTTCCAACAAGAATCCTGTTATATTGGAGTGTTATCTGACAGTGCATTGTATGACTTCATTAGCTTGAATGATTAAATTAACTCTTACAGCCGACCTGAGTTCTGAACAGCGAAAACTGAACTTTGGATAATCAAAGGGCTGTAATATGCCATCTGCAGACAGAGGGTTCAGATCTGACCAGGATAGGATTCAAAGGTATGGGGTTTTTTTTTCAGGCTTAGAACTTCTCTGATCAATACACACAGGAATTGGAATACATACATGGAAAGTCCACACTTTGGGGAGGACCCAAAGTAAAGCATGTCATGTATGACCATCTCTTCCCAATTACATCAACCCACCCCACCGAGTCAGTCAGGGAGGGGGTCCTATGGACTCTATTGGTTACAGGATTTTGATAGGTGGGGTCTAGGAAGAGAGCCTTCTTTGCCATTGCTCCCACCCTATGGATTATCTTGCCTGCAGAGGGGAAGTTGGCCCCCACTCTTATGGCCTTTCAGAAGGATGTGAAGATTTGGCTCTTCCAATTGGTATGGGAATCAAAGAGTGGCACACTAAGCTGGGTGTGGTTGATGGCTTGAGGATGCGTCCCCCGCCTTTAAATTTGTTTAATCCTGTTCTTCTTTTGTTCTGCACTGTTTTTAATTCTGTTCTTAAATATGTATCTTTTATATGTATTTGTAAACCACCCAGAGTCAAAATATATGATAAATAAATAAAAATAAATAAATGTCTATGAATGCTTTACAGCCTGCATGCAGGAGGTCCATGGATTAGTCCCTGGCATCTCTAGATAATAAGAACTTACCAGCTGATTGATAGATCTCACTTTAAGATCTTAGAAACCTATTGTCAATCAAAATGGATAAGTTTGTGGGAGATGGATCATTAGTTTGACTTGGTATAAAGCTGGTTTGTATGTTTAATATTTCTCTTATTTTTATGAGAAAGGTTATTGTGATTGAAACTTTCAGGGACTTTCATCAGCACGTTGGAAGGCAGACTGATTTGTTGCCCTGACTAATAAAAAAATTGGAAGATTTTCCATGATTGGTTGTGATTTTCGACTTGAAATACTTCAGCCCAGTTGGCAAGGCCAGTGGTTAATCATTAAAGGAGTGCAATAATAACTGGGTAAGCACAATTTATTTAAAATTGATGAACATGGCTTGACTAAGGCATTCTTAAGAGTCCATCCTTTGACCTTTAAATGCTACTGAAGAAGATTGTGAGATACCTTCGACCACCATGCCATATGTAGAATAGTAACTCATTACATTTATTTAACACTATTGTATATCACTTCCTATTTTTAAAAGGATCTTACCTTACTTTTAGGAACCATGTCTATATCTATGTATCTTCTTTAAGGAGTTAGTTTTGTTAACAATATTTTTTTAAAAAAATTTTAATCTAAATTTTTTAATCCTTTGTTTCTGATATGCAACTTAAAAAAGTTAGATGAAAATTTGTTGCGTATTTTCCCTGTCCTATAGATGCTTCTGTTTGTTGGTCTAGAGAAGCCCTCATGCTGATTGCCAAATTCCCAAAGGTTACTTGGTTGAATGAGTTCACAACTGGAGTCTTGACATCAAAGGCAAATGAGGAGCCATGGGGGTTCAGGAAGCTTCCATAGCTACGAATCAGACTAAACTGTGAAACTGTAAAGACACACCTGGACTTTTAAACATTTCCGTATTGTGCCTCGCACAGCCTTTCCTAAATTGATTACTAGAAGAACATTGGACAACAACTATTGTCCCCCCAGAACTGCAGTTTTCCATGCTGTGCAGGGTAATATGGTTCAGTGCCAACTTGGGGAAAGTATGCAACAGTTTCCAGCTTTTTTCCCAATCTCATAATCTTATGAAACATTGGGAGATCTCCTTGTGAGCAAGCCATTTAAAATGTTTTTGAGAACATAAAACACCTTTGGATCAGCTCATATATTGACCTAGTACAGCATTCTGTATCAGTATTCCAAATGTGATCTCTGTACTGATATGTATAAAGACACAATTACATATTAGAATTACTATACAGTTTTATTTTTCAAGCCCTTTTCTAATAATTCCAAGCATGGAATTTGTTTTATGTATTTATTGAGTTTGACCTGGATAAGAAAAGTATCTTTATACTGGTGTTGACTTTCATGGTCAACATCAATTGAGTGTTTGGGCTGAATGGCCATGGTCTACTGTCCTAGTATCTTGATATGTTGCTGTGGCTGGCATCTTTATAGGCAGAGTGATCTGATGGTGATAAGTTTCTGAGTTAATAGATTGTGATGTAATTATCTGCTATTCTGATGTTTCACCAGCAATTGTGACTGGCATCTTCAGAGGTGGAAGTAGTCTGCTCTGAGGCTTAATTCTTGGCCACTCAGATGAAACTGAGCAGAAACTGAGCTCTTAAATTTGTAATAGATAACAAATATTCAAGGACATCTAATATAAAAATTAAATATTTAGATTATAAAATCATAAGCCAATAAATCATAACAATGACTGTCAGAAAGTTAGAAATGAAGATCAAAAAAATTAAAAATGGTTCGAGTCCTGAATCTAACTGGAACACTGTCCAAAAGACATCAGTATTTAGCATCTTTCTAAAAGCAGTCAGGAAAAGGGCTAGTCTGACCTGCTCAGAAAGGCTGGCTGTTACAGCTCCTTTCACATCTCAGAAGTATCTGGTTACAAAAAGCCTCTTCCTGATGATTTAGTAGTTTGGGCTAAACCAAAATTTGAATAGGCAGTCCTGAATGTATCGAAATCATAAATGGCATTATAGGTCAAAACCAGCACTTCTTGTAGTTGTGGTTTGTTTGTTTGTTTGTTTGTTTGTTTTTTCAATAGAAAAGACTATCTATAGCTCAAGGTTGAACTGTGGAATCCTTGGTGCTTTCAGAGTTTGATTCTTTGCTTGCAGATGTTTCATTAGCTAACTAGGTGACTTACCGTATTTTTCGGAGTATAAGACACACCGGAGTATAAGACGCATCTTAGTTTTTGGTGAGGAAAATAGGGGAAAACAATCTGCCTACCAGGTATTCATCTGGCTACCATCCTTAGTCTGGTCAGCTTCAGCACATTATTTTATCCCCTGGTTAGGACTTAAAAAACCTTCTTCTGAGAGAGTAACAATGAAAGAGCATGGAAGCCAGTAAGAGCTGGGAAGATCGTTAGCACCTAGTTAGGGCTAGAAAAAAACTTATTCAGAGCAATGAAAAAAACCCTGCAAAGACTTAGGGCTGGAAAAACCTTCTTCTGAGAGAGTAACAATGAAAGAACCTGCAAGCCAGTAAGAGTTGGGAAGATCGTTAGCACCTGGTTAGGGCTAAAAAAAACTTATTCGGAGCAGCTTCAGCACATTATTTTATCTCCTGGTTAGGACTTAAAAAAACCTTCTTCTGAGAGAATAACAATGAAAGAACCTGCAAGCCGGTAAGGGCTGGGAAGATAGTTAACACCTGGTTAGGGCTAGAAAAAAACTTATTTGGAGCAAGTAGAGCAATGAAAAAAAATTCTGCAAAGACTTAGGGCTGGAAAAACATTCTTTGGAGAGAGTAACAATGAAAAAGCCTGCAAGGTAAGAGCTGGGAAGATCTGTTAGCACCTAGTTAGGGCTGGAAAAAAAAAAGCTACATTCGAAGTATAAGACGCACCCAAATTTTCAGCCACTTTTAGGGAGGAAAAAGGTGCGTCTTATACTCTGAAAAATACGGTAATCAGTGAGACTGAGTGTGTGGTTTGCTTCCTGTTCATATATGACAGCTTGTCCTTCCAGGGTTAGAAGGGATGTGGTTTTCTCCTTGGTTGTTCCTTGATTCTATTTTCCCTTCCTTGTATTTTCTGTTGCTTCAGCCTAACTGCTGATAAAGTAGGAAAGACATTTTCCCACCCATTAAGTTTGTGAGGGACCACTAAGGATTTGGAACCACGTTTCTCATGTCAGACTGTACAAGTTCTCTGTGTAGAAAAGATCACTGATAGCCCTTTGATAACAAGACTTCCGCCATTTATGAATTTCCTATTAAAATCTGGCGCATACCTGCAGTGCAGAAAATAGATTAAGAGGCAGGAAAGAAAACGAAATGTGAAAATACATTTTGTTTTTGTTCAGCAATCAGATATTTATGGCCAGCTTGTGAAGCAGGTCACCTGAAAAGACCTACAACTTAGGGAATTCTGCCATAACTGCAGGGCATGTCTGGACAAAAAAAAAGAGTTTGTTCCCACTTTAGCCAGAAAATCTCACATTTGTCAGCTCTGAGCCTCAGCTTGGACATCTGCTCTTTTATCCTTCTGTCAGGAACACGTCAGGACTAGCCTACTATGACACTTTTTATCAGCTCCACAAACTGTCCTCATTTTTCACTAAACATATCATTTTCTCTCAGCTGTGTGCATGCTTGGAAAAATATAGTTAATGTTCATGTTCGTGCTATGATAAGCCAAGGATGAGGAAGGCAAAGCTCACAGAACAGGCATATTTCTATTGCATGCAGACTATGACAGATTGTGATTTCTCTTTTGTCCAGAGTAGGACCATTTTTACATTCATCATGGCAATAATTCATGAAGCAACAGAATGATCTATTTAGAATAACTAGATTGATAAAGGAATTGGGGACTTCCCTAATCTAGAGGTAGGGAAAGATGACTGGGGCATCTAGTAAGACAACATCTGGAATACTGCATCCAGTTGTGGTTACCACATTACAAAAAAGATGTTGTGACTTTGGAAAAAGTGCAGAGATCACAACTAAGGTGATTAAGAGCCTGGAGACTAAAACATATGAAGAAGGGTTGCAGGCTAGTCTAGAGAAAAGAAGGACTAGGGGTAACATGATAGCTGTGTTACAGTATTTAAGGATCTGCCACAAAGAAGAGGGGGTCAACTTATTTTCCATTGCACTAAATGGCAAGACAAGAAACAATGGATGGTAACTAAAGAGTAAACTAAAGGTAAAAAAAGAGTACTGCCCAGTACTCTTCAATATCTTTATAAATGACCTAGATGAGAGAATAGCAGGAGAACTAACCAAATTTGCAGATGACAACAAGCTGGCAGGAGTAGCAAACACCCCAGAAGACAGACTCAAAATCCAGAGGGACCTCGACAGACTTGAACACTGGGCCCAAACCAATAAAATGAAATTTAACACAGAGAAAAGTAAAATTCTGCACCTAGGCAAGAAGAATCAAAAATACACATACAAACTGGGTGAAACCACACTCAATAGCAGCGATTGCGAGAGGGATCTTGGAGTCCTGGTAGACAGCCAACTAAATATGAGCCAGCAGTGTGCAGCAGCAGCCAAAAAGGCCAACACAGTCCTGAGCTGCATAAATAGAGGGATACAATCAAGGACCAGAGAGGTACTAGTACCACTCTATAAAGCCTTCGTCAGACCACACCTAGAGTACTGCATCCAGTTTTGGTCACCACACTACAAAAAAGACATAGAAACCCTAGAGAAAGTGCAGAAGAGTGCAACCAGGATGATAAAGGGTCTGGAAAATAAAACATACAAAGAGCGGTTGCAGGAACTGAGCTTGGCCAGTCTAGCGAAGAGAAGGACCAGGGGTGACATGATAGCAGTGTTCCAATACTTGAGGGGATGCCACAGAGGGGAGGGGGTCAAACTGTTCTCTATGGCACCAGAAAGCCAAACAAGGAATAAAGGATGGAAGCTGACCAAGGAGAGATTCAACCTGGAAGTGAGGAGAAACTTTCTGACGGTGAGAGCGATCAACCAGTGGAACAGCTTGCCAGCAGAGGCCGTGAGAGCCCTAACACTTGCAACCTTCAAGGAGAGACTGGACTGCCATCTGTCTCAAATGGTGTAGGAACTTCTGCTTGAGCAGGGGGTTGGACTAGATGACCTACAAGGTCCCTTCCAACTCTAATAATAAATCTAAAAATCTAATCAAGGAGATAAACAATCTGGAAGTAAGGAGAAATTTTCTAACAGTGAGAACAATTAGCCAGTGGAACAGCTTGCCTTCAGAAGTTGTGGGTCCTTCCTCACTGGAGATTTTTAAGAAGAAGCTGGACAGCCACATGTCTGAAATGGTAGGGTCTCCTACTTGAGCAGGGGGTTGGACTAGAAGACCTCCAAGGTGCTTTCCAACTCTCTTCTGTAACTAATTGATCTTATGAGAATATGGTCTAAAGAATTTGTGATGTAGGGACAAAGGTTTTTAAAACCTAGATTTACATTAAGCAGGTTACAATGTGTGAATGAGTAGCTATGTTGCATATTTTTCCTCTCTTGTTCAAGCAAACCATTGATAACTTTTCTTATTCTGTTCTCAACATGATCATCCTCATTGCCTTGAAATAATATTAGGAGAGAAGGGTAGCAGCCTTTTCTGTTATTAACGTGAACTCTTGAAGGCCAATCCTCAAGCTCATGAATTTCCTTTCCTGCCCATGGAGTTGAGTGCCACAATATCCAGTGGACCCTGGAAAATTTTTTTAGGGTCTTGGGATTGTACCATAAAGAGCATGAAATAGATATATAGAAGTATATTAAAAATGGACAAATCCAATAGAGAGATTTTTTCCAGTTTCTAATAGAATCAATGATAAGAATCAGTTAAGAATGGAAGTGAATATCATTTAAATCTATTTAAGCAGGAAATGTAAGTATTTTAAGGGGTTACACTTCCAATACTATTACCGTATTTTTCGGAGTATAAGACGCATTGGAGTATAAGACGCACTGGAGTATAAGACGCACATTAGTTTTTGGGGAGGAAAATAGGGGGGGAAATCTGCCTACCAGGTATTCATCTGGCTAGCGTCCTTAGTCTGGTCAGCTTCAGCACATTATTTTATCCCCTGGTTAGGCCTTAAAAAAACCTTCTTCGGAGAGAGTAACAATGAAAGAGCCTGCAAGCCAGTAAGAGCTGGGAAGATAGATAGCACCTGGTTAGGGCTAGAAAAAAACTTATTCGGAGCAAGTAGAGCAATGAAAAAAACCCTGCAAAGACTTGGGGCTGGAAAAACATTCTTCGGAGAGAGTAACAATGAAAGAGCCTGCAAGCCAGTAAGAGCTGGGAAGATCTGTTAGCACCTAGTTAGGGCTGGAAAAAAAAGGCTACATTCGAAGTATAAGACGCACCCAAATTTTCAGCCACTTTTAGGGAGGAAAAAGGTGCATCTTATACTCTGAAAAATACGGTATATTGTTAAAGAGATCATAAAAATATCATATTATTCCAAATATTTTAGTATCAGTTATATAGCTTTAAACAAATATGTCCATATCGGGCAGAAATGCATGTACAAATAATTTTTGTGTGTTCAAAATTTACCAGTTATGAAACTAAGCTTTGACTAAATATATTCAAATATGAAATAAGCCAGGTATAGACTGATCAATACATTCCTGGGTTCAACCAATAAAATGAGGTTGAATTAGAACAAAGAAAACTTAATTAATGCAGAAAGCATTAACATTAATAGAAGCTACTGTCATAGGATGAGGTAATGACCATTTTTAGATAGCTTTACAAGGGAATTTCCTTTTAAGTCAGTTGATTTCTCTCAATCATAATACCTATAGAGAATCTGATACTGCACAAGGACAGTGTTTGCCTTGAATGCCATTTGTTGGGATATCAGAGTAGCAGCGGTTACTGATTATCTTGAAAACAGGATGCTGGACTAGATAAATCCAGGGTTTGATCCATTCCCAGCATTCCTTATCTTTTTAATATATTTATCTTCTCTTCAAGGAAAAGATTAAGATGAAGGTATACAAATTACTTCATTTGTACATTACTTCATTGAAGAAATTACTTCTTCAATGACTTAAGTTTATAAAATGAAAGAAGTTGCACTGTCATTTTAAAAACATATCAAGTATCTTCTTCAATGACTTTTTTTTAAAGTGTTAAAGCTATAATAGGACTACTAGTATCCTCTACAATATCTTAGATCAGGGGTCACCAACCTTTTGGACCTCAGGGACCACCAAATTCATAATTTTAAATCCCGCGGACCACTGGTGGTGGTGGGGGAGCTCAGCTACCTTTCAGGCCTACCTGTCTGCTTCTGCAAGGCGTCTGGGTGGGAGGCCCAAGAGAAGGTATGGAAAGACAAAGCATTTGATGATCAAGGAATTAAAAAAATAGCAGGGAAAACAGATAATAAACAAGACCTGGCAATGGCTAAGAGCAGGAAAGTTAAAGAAAGAGACAGAGGTGCTAATTCTAGCTGCACAAGACCAAGCCTTAAGAACAAATGCATACAAAGTCAGAATTGAAAAGGCAGCAATGGATAGCAAGTGCCGCCTCTGCAAAGAAGTTGAAGAAACAGTGGATCACCTGGTTAGCTGCTGCAAGAAGATCATACAGATTTAATACAAACAATGGCATGACAAAGTAGCAACAATGGTGCATTCAAAGATCTGCAAGAAATACCATTTGCCTGCAAGCAAAAACTGGTGGGACCATAAAATAGAGGTGATAATAGAAAATGAAGAAGCTGAAGTGCTCTGGCACTTTAGACTTCAAACAGACAGGAATCTACCACATAATACTCCAAACTTAACAATTGTAGATAAGAAAACCAAAAAAAAGTCTATACAGTGGATGATTGTGGCAGTACCTGCAGACAGCAGAATAAAATAGAAGAAATTGGGGAAGATAACAAAATACAAAGACCTGCAAATAGAAATAGAACAATTGTGGCAAAAGAAAGCAAAGGTAGGACCAATAGTAATAGGCACCTTGGGTGCAATTCCAAAATAAGCACCACTTAAACACCATCGACACTGATAAAATCACCATCAGTCAATTGCAAAAGGCAAGTTTACCTGGAACAGCTTACATCCTGTGACAATACCTTTAACACCATCAAACATCAATAAATGCCTATCCCAAATCCTTGGGAAGGACTCAATAGGTGGATAAAAGTGCTACATGCAGTCTGAACATCTGGTTGATTGTGCAGCAAACCATAAAAATAATGAGAATGATGACCTTGTTCTAATTTTTTGCAAATATCTCCAATATCTAGCAAATAATTTTGATTTTGTTGACTCCTGGGATCAACTTGGAGAAGTCCCAGGCATCCTCTGACCACACTTTCAGGAATACTGCTCTATCCTAATGCTCTCAAGAAAATTGAAAGTTATTTTTGTCCTAGAAAATAACGTGAAATAACTAAATTAATGGGTTTTTCCATTGAGTAATACTGGTATAAAATTTGACCAGGGAACCATCCAGCATGAATCAGATTTCTTGTTTGTTTGTTTGTTTGTTTTTCCCAAAGGTTAAACCAGATGGTATAGTGCAAAGTCACTGACCTTTTAGATTAGAAGGCACCATCATTTGATTTTGTATAATGGCACAGGGATCTCTAATTTTTTTCTTTAAAGCTCAGTTTTTGTATGATTTGACAAAAACAAAAGATGTCATTCTTACTCAAATTGTCATGAGAGTTGTCTCTTGTTATTTGGCACAGGATTTGGCTCTTGCACTGGAAATCTCACAAAAGCACTGGGAACATTGACATATTGTGATTTTGATCATTAAAATATATATTTATTGATGTTGATTATCAATTTTAATAATATCACTCAAGGTATTATTATTTATTTGTTAATCAAATTTAAATAGCCACACATCTCACCAAACCTAGATCTGGATGTAGAATGTAGTTTGAGGTCAACTACTATGTCAGAGTCTGCATACCCAAGTATTGAACCTGGAGGCTTCTTCATGCAAATAACACACTCTGCATAGGTGATAATATATCCACATATGTATTCTCCATTAAATGGCTCAGTCAAATGTCAACAAATTCAAAAAACCGTGGATATTTAATCATAATCCAGATTTTGAAATTGATATTCTATATATAGTCAAGCACTAACTCTACTCAGAAACAAAATGACAGGAATGTGTTGCTAATAGATGAAAGTGTGAGATCAAATGATCTTCACATTGATCTGAATGAAATGGCTTCCAGGTTAAATGTCTTTTTAATTGCACCTCATGCATATTTGAAAGATTCCAGCTTTATTCATCCCAACAGCTGTTCTGTTTTTAACAGACATGTTAAAGCTTTCCTTCTGATTTTATACTACACTTATGGATATAGGTTGATCACAGCTCTCGACACTGGGAGATCTCTCATGGATTGTATTTCTGAGACTCTTTGAAGCTAGATGGGTTGTGGTGAAATTGCACACATCTGCGCACACACACACAAATGTGGTGCTACCATTAAAACCTCTGGCAGAGCCTATGAAATGATCCAAAGGTTGCACTTTATACAGCTATGTTCTTGACCTCAAAATGCCTTCAGAGGCCTCAAATTTTTATAGTGCTTTACTGGCCTCTTACATTAATTCGCTGTGAAAGCTGAAGTGGTTTTCTATATAATCACAAGAGACTAGAAATCCTTGAGGTTTCCTTTGGGACAGAGCTGGATGGGCACGAAGGACTATTCAGCTGAATGCTATTTTCCCATTTTCCTTTGCATTGAGACCAACTCTTGAATGAAAGAACAAGACTATTGGTATAGCATCTGAATAAAAATTTCAAAACATTTCCAAATTATGTTACTTTATTCTGATGATGATATACACATTTAGATGGTGTGGGGATTTGGCACAATTCCTTACTCTTAGGTGCCTTTACTCTTCTTTTTCTTTGCTTTTTTTAAAGTATTTTTTCTCTTCCTATATTTTAACATTGCTAATCTAAGCAAGAATCCCTGAGACTTTAATTCTTTAAAAGGAGGACATGATTTATTAATTTGCATTTGAAATAACAATTGCCATCGGGAAGAATCAGTGGAAAGCCTTAATTATGTGGGAAACTCAATGCCTCAATATATCATACTCCTATCCAAAATCATGAAGTTGCAGTCCCCTTCTCTCTCCCTCTCTCTTTATTTCTAGAAACATTGAGGAAGCTTGGGGTTCTCAGAGGAAGGAGAAACTATATGTTATGAAACCTGGGATATAGTCAAGTGATTTTTCAAAGACTTTATGGCTTCAGACTGGCCAAGCCCAACATTTGGTCTCATGATTAGGAGATAAATTTTCTTATTGTATCCTTTTTGCTTAGCCCATTGCCCATCTATGGCTCCAGAAGTTGGGTCTAAAGCAGGGGTGAAATCCAGCAGGTTCTGACAGGTTCTGGAGAACCGGTAGTGGAAATTTTGAGTAGTTCGGAGAACCAGCAAATACCACCTCTGGCTGGCCCCAGAGTGGGGTGGGAATGGAGATTTTGCAGTATCCTTCCCCTGCCATGCCCACCAAGCCACGCCCACCACACCCGCCACGCCATACCATGCCCACCAAGCCACGCCTTCAGAACCGCTAGTAAAAAAATTTGGATTTCACCACTGGATGGGATTTCCATTTGAAAATATGTAATAATTGTCTTAATTTTATCTTCTAGTGGCCCAATTCAATATGTGTACTTTTATATGCCTAAAACATTTTTGCAGCCTCTGAAGAGTACAGTGCACATGACAATGATACATAACATCACCCAATAGAGTTTTTTTAAAAAGTTTTAAAGTTACTTCCTCTTTTAAAAAAGCAATAAAATAGATGTGTTAAAACTAGTGGAGGTTTGACTTGTCTGCTTTATTGCCTGCCTTCTGCACATGCCAAAAAGAAAAAAAAATCGCCATGTTACAATTCAATAGTCTGTGGTACAATCTGGATTCCATGGCTGCCAAAATAAAAGGAGATGGTGAAATGTGCCCTTGGGATCATGTTGTACCCTTCCATTCTTGTATGTGATATCCTGTGCTATTTGGAGACAAGATGAGATGCTTGTGTCAACATGATCTCACAGTTAAAACTTAATAAATTTAATAAAACTTTCTAAGAGGACTATACTTTTCCCACTTGCAGAATATTTCAGTGCACTGCAGAATGGTCCTGGGCCCCCTAAGTACAGTCCAACTCTCCCCTTTCTTCTCTTTCCTCTTTCTTCCCTTGACCTAGAGAAAAACATTACTGTACAAACCTATTTGAATTATGAACCACCCATTATGTTTTGCTACTTGCATGAGACCAAAATGACTTACCTAATTCAAACACGTGCACACAAAATTATATGCTACAACGTCCTACCTGTCAATGATTACTTCAGCTTCAACCGCAACAATACACAAGCTCACAAAAGATATAAACTTAATGTAAACCGCTCCAAACTTGATTGCAAAAAATTCCACTTCAGCAACAGAGTGGTCAATGCCTGGAATACATTACCTGACTCTGTAGTTTCTTCCCCAAACCCCCAAAATTTTAACCTTAAACTGTCTACCATTGACTTCACCCCATTCCTAAGAGGTCTGTAACAGGGGTGGGTTCCTCCCGGTTTGGACCAGATCGCCCAAACCATTAGCGACCCGCTGGTGATGTAATTTTGGCATCACGGATCCGGTTCTGTTTGTGCCGGTCCGTGTTTGCCTCCATCTTTTTTTCTGTATTTTTGACCAATTTTTCTGTGTTTGGATGGCTTCACAGCGTTCTGTGGTTTGAAAAAAGCGCTCCCACCTGCCCCCGGATTAATACTGACCTTTATTTCTTCGCCCGAAGCACAGCTGATGAGCTCCTCAGCTGTGTTTCGGGCTAAATCCACCTTCTGAGCATGTGCGGAAGTGAAATCGCGTGAGGGGACGTGCGCGTGCATGATTGCTTCACTCGCGCGCATGTGAAACATCATGACGCAAACCGGTGGCGAAGGTAAGTGAAACCCACCCCTGGTCTGTAAGGGACATGCATAAGTGCACCAGCGTGCCTACCGTCCCTGTCCTAAAGTCCCCGTGTATTCTTAAAATATCATGTACTCAAAATCATGCTTGAACTTCTTATATATTCATTTTTTGGTACTTCTTACATATTGTACTTCTTATATATTCATTATTATATATACTTTGTCTGTAATCATATACACGCTTGACAAAATAAATAAATAAATAAAAATTAAAATTTAGATATGAATATACTGGATACTCACTCAATTCATTGAATCTCAAAAATGAAAGGAAAAGCAGCTTGGTTGTTTCATTGAACACCTGACAATTGGGGATTGTTAAACCATTGTTGTGTGTAGAACCAAGTAGATCTGAGCTATAGAATGACCATAGAGATCTAAGGACTTTCTACATATACAGAGTTATTCCCAAAGTTGGTTGCAATTGGATGGCCTTAAAATTGAATGAATTTATATGCGTGAATGCATATATACTTAACTGAATTACAAGGATAGATGGCCTATATCTGTTTGCATGAATCTGTGGATCAAAAAATATATCTTTTATAGAATTATGGCATGAGAACCTTAGAATAGGGAAATTTTATGCAACAGTCATCACATATTACAGCCAGTTAAAAAGGTAAAGGTTTTTCCTGTCGAGTCATGTCTGGCTCTAGGGGGCAGTGATCATCTCCATTTCTTAGCTGAGGGAGACGTCCAAAGACATTTCTGTGATCATGTGCGAGCATGTCTACATGCCAAGGTTCGCAGAAAGCTGTTACCTTCCCACCAAATTGGTACCTATTTATCTACTCGCATTTACATGCTTTTGAACTACTAGGTGGGCAGGAGTTGGGGCAAGTAACAGGAGCTCACCCCATCATGTGGTGCTCAGGTCTCAAACCTAGACTGTCGGCTTTCGATGTCTTTAACCGCTGAGCCACCGTGCCTCCTACACAGTCCAGTTCATAGCTTGCTTTTCTGTAATACAAGTAGCTTCTTGCTTCATTGAAAATAAATGTTATTTTTATATCTTTCCTCACTTGAAAATCTTTTTACTGACAGTATCAAAATTCAGAACCTGGCTGCATTGTTACAGATGCCTGAAGTTAGACTCTTTGACTAGCTTATTGCAATATTTACAGAGTATTCAAATCCACTCAGTGCTTATTTGTGGCCTTGTATTTTAATAAGCAGTCTGAGAAATGCATATGTATTCTTCTTACTCTTGTCTTTTCCATTGTCTGTAATGGTTTTTGATGGTATTTTCAAATATTTTAAATAAAGAGAAAAGGCAGTTAAGAATATAATAGAACTGCTGGAATAGACTAGAATAGAAAAGTCATCTTCACAATGTAAGGTCCTCTACAATAATGAAACCACCACACTGAGCTCTTTTCCTAGTCATATTTATCTTTTTGGATAAAAAAGATTGATTTTATATATATATACACACACACATACACACACACACACACACATTTATTTGTGTATCATCTCTCAAAGGAGAATTTCAGATGATCATTTATCCATGAAAACTTGCCTCTCTGTATCAATTATCACTCAATATCTTTCCAGCTCCCGAATTGCTGGGAATTCCAGAGAGTCAGAGTCCACACCCATGGAAGATGCCTATATGTTGGAAAAGGCTATTTTCAAATAGTCCTGTTATCTTTACTCTTTCTCTGCAAAAAAAATGTGTGTGTGCGTGCGTGCATGTATGTGTGTATACACACACACACACAGACACACACACACACACACACATATATCTGAAGTAAGGAACAGCCATAACATGTCAGTTGCACTTAAAGTTCCTGGACTTCATGGAACCTCTTCTGTTTGGGATGATTCAGCTCAAGTAGAATCTCTATGGATGGTCAGGAATCTTCCTGGTCCATTTAAGACATTTGTAGAGGCAAGTTGGTAGTTGTCAACTTGAAGAAAAATATTGAGAGAAGCAAATTGTTAAGAAAGAAAGTATGGTAATAGCAAACAGGAAATTCCTTGAAGGAGTACAGGGTAGAGCAGTCTGCAAGGTACAGTATAACAATGCTTGAGCCCCAAATGAAAGAAGCTGTTAGCCTCATATTGCGAGGTGTATTCTTCACTGCTGAGTATTATTTTTCCAATTTTTCACAGTTAAATAAAATAAGGTATAACTGGACTTCATAGTCACAATACCAGGCAATTACAATTGAACATGACATTAAGTTATGTTTTTGTTTTATGCTCAGGAAATTTGTCACATTATTTCTAATAATATTGGGGTTGCAAGTGAAAGGTTAGCAGTTATGGGTTATCCAAAGTTTGCCAAGTTCAACTTTTTATTCAAAAATCTGTTATTTCTTCATGGCAGAAAAATGCCCCAATTAACAGTTGCTACCATGATCATGCCAACAACCACCAATTTACTTAACTTCTTTACACCTGCAAATATTACACTCTTATCCTCAAAATGATGTGATATGGTTAAATGGCCATAGAGTCTGCGTGTCTATGGTACTGTAGCATAAGGTTAACCACCTTAATCAGTGCTGTGCTGGTAAATGTAATAACTGCTGGCTCCGTTACAACACCTGTTCAATGCCACCAGCTGCTGAAGAGCTGATTGGTGTGCTAGGAAATGATGCTCAGCTCTGCCCTTAGATGGCTCACAGAATTTCAGAAAAGGTAACCATTTTCTCTCACAAGCTGATATGAACTGGCTCCAGCACACCATTGACTTCTATTCTTTATTCAGGGTATCTTGATTTTCTTGCAGGGTAATTCTACCTAGGAACCTCTTGGAGGTTCGTTTATGATAATGGAAGTAAACTAGATTACTAAGCTTAGTATATAGTTTTGTAAAAGAGTGGAGAAGAATAGACGTAGGATGGCTGAATGAATGGACAGATGAACAGATGCTAATTCCAAATTCATTTACACGGTCACTTGGAACTTTCTCTTAAGCCTTTTCAATATTAACATTATCTCTGCTTACAACTCAGACTAGAATCCTATATGGTTCATATATTGGTGAGGTTTCAGCCCAATGTAACAATGCATTCAATTCTTTCATCAGTGTCAACCGTTAGGATGAAAATAGGATAAGTGAAATCTTGGATATCTGACTGGCAGGGGCACAAACTTTTTCTGAACTAAGGTTGCATATCTTTTGAGCGCTGTTTTGAAGCTCACCATCCAAAGGTAATTGATGGGCTATTGAAATATATTTAATTGATGGATCATTAAAACATATTTAATGTAGCCACACTAGGCATATCTATAATATTTTTCCCTTCTGCTGCATTTAAAATTACAAATTGGAAGCAACTTTTGGAATTCTCTAAGGTATGCATCCAAAGGTTTTGTGAATTACAAATGAAACACAGCTACAGTACAACTGGGCCAGAGGTGGGTTCCTGCCGGAGCTGCCCAGTGCACAGCTCCTGTAGGGAGCGGCGGATTGCGCAACCACTCCAGAGCCCTCTCAGCCGGTCCATCGCGCATGTCACCATTTTTTCCCAGTGATTTTGGGTCGATTTTGCTTCTGCACATGCACAGAAGCAAAATCGCGCCAAAATCTCTCTCGCGCACGCATCCCCTCGCAAGAGTTTGATGAGATTTTGTTTCCGCACATGCGCAGAAGCAAAATTGCGCAAGGGGGGAGGCGCGCATAGTGAGTGCCTCCCCCAAAACTTGGAGATGCGCGCGCAGCGCACCGGCACCGGCACTGGTAAGACGGTAACCCGCCACTGATCTGGGCCTCATATTACTGTATATAGCTCTATCATAAGATTCCCATTTGTATGCCTTTGTTTCTGCTTTGGAAACCAAATGCTAACCAGTGGATTACAATCAGGGTCCCAATAAACAGACATGAAAGTTATCTTATTCCTTGGACTGTCATTTTTCGTAGTCAGGAGGCTTCCTATCTACTCCTAATCCAGTTCCAGCTGGAACAGATTCAACATTCAACAGACACTTTGTGCAATGACTTGTTGGAGAAGGTTTGCACAACTTGCAATCTAGAGTGTCGAGTGCAGCCCATCAGCTGTGCCACAATTATTATTATTGTTATTGTTATTGTTATTGTTATTGTTGTTGTTGTTGTTGTTGTTGTTGTTGTTGTTGTTATTATTATTATTATTATTATTATTATTATTATTATTATTATTATTATTATTATTATTATTATTATTATTATTATTATTATTATTATTATTATTATTATTACAGTCTTAGGATAGTTTCTCTTGGCTCAGGTACAGTTTGTACAAAGAACTTGGGATGATATCAGCAGCAGCTGCCACAGACTATGTAGGTTTTTTTACTTCCTTCTTGTTTCACAGTGCATTAACTTTATGGAGAGGTACTCATTATGGCAAAGAATGTGTTTGGATTATTTATTATATGCATATGTATTTAGGAATTATTTAATTATACCCAAAGAACATAGGACAGCCAAAGGGGTACACTTTGCCATCATTATCTTGCAAACTAAGGCTGCAGATTAAAGAAACATAAAAGATACTAGGAGAAAAAAAATACAAGACAAGGAACCACAGATTTAATGTGGCAGACCACTTGTAATCTACAAGTTGCCAGTCAACTATGGTAGCCTGCCAAGATTTCAACAACCACACTATGCTTTGTAGATTCAGCTGAAATGTAAAACATGAGGTTTATTGAATCCCATCAGAGGAAAAATCAATTCTGGATAAAATGTCCTTTATAGGCTTCAGCACACATCACACTAAGTCATAATGTGGTCCATTTGGTTTTGGCTTATCATATTTATTTATTTTACAATGTTTATAGTTTGCCCAACTCAAAACACTCAGGCAGATTATAACCAATTAAAATTACTGCAAATCAAAATGATTTTTTTTAAAAAAACAGTAGAATAACAATGCTGCTTAGTTAGTAGATGTGATATTTGTTCCTCAGAACTCCAGCAGGCTGGAGGAATATATTTGTATCTATCTATGTTTATATATAAGTATTATTACAAATGCCCAGTTGCCTGTCTTTGTAGGACTTAAACTGTTGAGGTTTTTTTCCAAGTGAAGTTACTCTAGGCAGTGTTTCTCAACCTTGGCAGTTTGAAGATGTGTGGACTTCAACTCCCAGAAGTTGCTGGCTGGGGAATTCTGGGAGTTGAAGTCCACACATCTTCAAACTGCCAAGGTTGAGAAACACTGCTCTAGAGACATTCCATCATCTGCTCCCTACGTGTTAAAGGACCAATGTTCAGATAAGTGAGGTCACTACTCAAGGGGCAATTCTAAAGGTGTCTTTTGGAGGCCTTCTTGCATGGGCCAACCTGTGTGTTTTTATGTATGAGGGCCTCCAAAAGACACCTTTAGAATTGCCCCTTGAGTAGTGACCTCACTTATATGGAACATTGGTCCTTTAACACGTAGGGAACAGATGATGGAATGTCTCTAGAGTAACTTCACTTGGAAAAAACCTCAACAGTGAAAAGTGGACTGCTGTGGCCTAGAGGTGGAGCTCTTGCCTCACAATCAGGAGGTTGTGAGTTCAATCCTAGGTAGAGGCAGATGTAAGGTCTCCTCCTTGGGCAGGGGGTTGGACTAGATGACCTGCAAGGTCCCTTCCAACTCTGTTAATCTGTTAAACAGAATTGATTCAATTTGTTGGTTTAATTTAATTTAGGTTGGTATTATGACATGTATTAAGCGGGTAGGGGAAACTAGAGAATAAAGTATGGTCTAGGAGTGAAAATTGTATAGTTACTGCAGGAGGAGATAAGGTGAGAGCCTGCAACCTGCATTGCAGAAAAAGGAGAGCAGGTCATTGGTTAGTATTCATTTCAAGTTACAGTGAATATGGCTGTGAAATCCTCAGGGACCCAAGGGAAGGGAAGTAATGAAGCATGTGTCATAATGCTATGATGCAAACTAAAGTCCTTTTGTTCCAATATATATAGGGTGAAGCTTGCATTCTGACAAAAGCTTTGGTTGATGGAAATGCCCATGATCATAACAACTATGGAGCTATCCAGGTTAGCATCTGAACTTACCTCTATAGCAGGGCAAATCCTGGATTTCACAATGTATTAGACTGGAACCAATGATCTGAAAATGAAGCACTCAAAAAATAATCTTTTTTAAAAAATTTCCTGATCAATTTTAGGTTGGTGTCTGCTATAAACATGTTCAGGGACAGAAGATCAGTTTAAACAATCTAACCCAGGGGTGTCAAACTCACATCGTCGTCATGTGATGTATCCGGACTTTCCCCCCCCCTTTGCTAAACTGGGGATGGGCGTGGCCAGCACATGACGCATCTGGCCTGCGGGCCGTGAGTTTGACACCCCTGATCTAGCCTATGTGCCCATTTAAGCAAAGGGTTTTCTGAATGCACTTTGGGACTGTCCCTTTCTGCCATACTTTTTAAGCCGTGGAACATGGATGCAGTTGATCTATAGCTCTAGGCTTGCATTTAGCAGAACCAAATTAACACCTTGATTCACCAGAGAGCTCAGAGCAATGAGAGAGACAAGTCGACAGTGAAGGAAATACCAAGACTAAGCAAACAGTGAAACATTTTTTTAAAAAAAATATCTGGATGTAATAAAGAGAGCTTACCTGCTAGTTGACCCTTGCCCCACTGTGCTGATTAAATCAGGATAGGGCTGGCTCTTTGGTTAAGGAAAGTGATCAATGGCTCCCTTAATGAAGGATATGTTCCCACACACTTAAAGGAGACAATTACAAGACTTTACTAGACCCAGAAAGTTTTAAGTAATTAGATTCCACTTAAGTATTCCATAGCTAAAGTGATTGAAACAATGGTGGCTTCACAGTTCTAGATGCACTGGGATGAAACTGATTATTTGTACCCAACTGAATAACATTTTTATTCTGGATAATGTTCTGGACAGCTTTGGTTGTCTTGATGAATGTCATATGCTAGAAACTAGATGGGAAGAGTGTAACCTTATTAGATTTCTTGAGTATCTTGGATGCTTTCAATTCTGTCAACCATAGTATTCTTCTGAGTTGACTGGCTTGGCTGGTTTTTGGAAGCATTGGTTCCGATCATTCTTATCAGGATGTCCTAGATGACTAATGTTTGATGCTTAGATTGTTGACATATGGTATTCTACAAAATTCTATTTATCCAATGTTGTCTAACTTCAACATGAATTCTCGGAGATAATTCAAAGTTTTGGGGTAGGATGCCATCATTATGCTGGTGATACCCACTTCTCCTTTTTCTGACTCTGGAAGTTCAGTACTTCCAGGTTTAGTACTCCATCACCCAGGAAGGAGTAGATACCATTTATTTGTTTGTTTGTTTGTTTGTTTGTTTGTTTGTTTGTTTATTTATTATTTGTTTGTTTGTTTGTTTGTTTGTTTGTTTGTTTGTCGCATTTGTATGCTGCCCACTCTACAGAGACTCTGCGCAGCTCTTAGTAGTGCTAAAGGTTAATAATGATATTGATGAGAGAGAAGAAGCTGAAATTAAATCCAGAAGACAAAGATGCTACATGTAAGGAGAGAAATGGAGGAGATTAAGATGAATTCAGTTTTGGATGGGGATATATTTCCCCAGAAACAGCAGGTTCACAGTTTGGGAATGTTCCTTGATGTCCAGAAATTACTAAATTTGAACCTGGCGGTTTTAGCAAGGAGCATGCTTGTACAATTACAAGAAATTGCCATCTGCAACCCTTCCTGAGCAGGTGAGACTTGCTGGAAAATAAGTTTAAGGACTGTATGGAATCTATATTGAAAGATCTCTAGTCATTTTGGTTATTGTTGACCCCTTAAAGCTCCAAATTTATTTATTTTATTTGGTATTGACTTGCCTTTTCTATCTTAACATGCAGTCTGAACTTTCATAAGAAGTTCAATAAAGTTTGTGCATTAAGGCTTTGCCAACCTAAACCTTAATGGCTAGCCTAGCAAAAATTATTTGTGGACTATTTCAGTGTGCTGTACATGAGAAATAGAGTGGCAAGTTTAGTAACTGGGAAGAATGCCAATGAAATGTTTTCTTTTGAAAAATTCCACAAGTTGGTAGTGGAATGTGTGGCTGGAGTAGGATAGTTTAAGGTACATATTGTTTGGATCATCCTCCTGTGCACTGATACTAGCACAAGAAAAAAATATGAAAGAACAGCAACAGGCAATATATTTAGTCTTAAGAATATACTTTTTTTCTTCTTTTCCCCAGATATTTCTCAGAGTATAAACTATTCCTAGGCCTGGCTATTTTCAATAGAGAGAATCTCAGTTTGAATACAGATTGGAGCAACAATGTTTACGTAATGACAATACACAGAAAGAATAACCATGCTTAATTTATCATAAGAATATGAAATTTACCTGATTACTATCTTCATTCTTCCAAACCAGTTTATTTCTGCATTTCAGATTTTCCAGACCTGAAGATGCTCTTTAACCTGTCATTGCAGCAAATTTCATGTGTACACAAATAAGATGGCAAAAGGTAAGATCTAGGAGAGAAATTTTCTAGTGATGGTGGGGAATGAAAGAGCAAAGCTGAGACCTTAAATGTAATTATAGATTTTGTGCATAGCATGAACCTCTCCACACCAACTATTCCTTTGTCTCCTTTGTAGCTTAGTGTCATTATCTTGTGACAGAAACAAATCTTATGTATTATTTATTTATTTATTTATTTATTTATTTATTTATTTATTTATTTATTTATTTATTTATTTATTTATTTATTTATTTATTTATTTATTTATTTATTTTAGTGTTCTTATATGCCGCCCTACTCCCTGAGGACTCAGGGCGGCGTACAACATTTAAAAAACAACTAAACAATATAATAATTTAAAAACAATTTTAAAAGAGTTTTAAAAAGACATACAAAACCATGCATACATGGGGGAGACCTAGGATGTGAAGTTGTCTCAAAATCACCCCGCCTGCAGGAAGAGCCATGTCTTAATGGCTTTTTGGAAGGCCAGCAAGGTGGGGATAATTCGGATCTCTGGGGGTAGTTGGTTCCAGAGAACAGCCCCCCCCCCCACAGAGAAGGCCCTCCCCCTAGGCCCCGCCAGCCAGCATTGTTTGTTTGACGGGACCCAGAGGAGACCCACTCTGTGGGACCTAACCGGTCGAAGGGAAGTATGAGGTAGGATGCGGTCTCGGAGGTAACCTGGTCCTAAGCCATGTAGGGCTTTAAAGATGATAATCAACACCTTGAATTGCACCCGGAGACCAATGGGCAACCAGTGCAGCTGGCGGAGTATAGGTGTTAGGTGGGTGTATCTTGAGACACCCACCACAGCACACGCAGCCACATTTTGCACCAGTTGAAGTCTCTGGATACTCTTCAAGGGTAGCCCCATGTAGAGCGCATTACAATCTTGTTATATTGACTATTTGGGGAGCAAACAGCTCTTTATTTTGTACATTTGATACCTATTTGTTCTATAGGATGGATGAGCACCAATGATATAATTGGCTGGGTTAGTTGGATTAAGTGTCCTTTTTCTTGTTGTTGTTGCAGATGGTCAACCGCTTGAGTTCTTGAAGTGAGTAGGCAGGTACTGCCATATCCTAGACTTAGAAATGGAAAGGCATCTTAGATTGAGCCAGTCCCCTACTTATTCCATTTTGTATTGTCTATGTTGATTGTCAGCAAGAGTTCAGACTTTTGATTTCTATCTGAGGGCCTTCTCCATGGAAAGCAGAAGCAATCTTACTGAGCTACAATCCTTCTCATTATCCTGGTGCCATTGGTCACTGTTGTGTAGACTGTAGCAAGGAATGCCTTTTATAGAAAGGAGGGTGAGAAATGGATATATTTGACCATATATTGTAAGCTCACTTTGCTTTCATGTTGTTGCTCAATCACCTCTTCTTCATTGGTTAACATAATACTGTATGATTCTGATATTGCTTGAATTTGAAATGGCACAAATACCTTGGAATTGCATATTTGTTCCCAAAACTGCAGATTTTGTGCTAGCGTGTGCAATGATACTAATAAACTTGATAACCCTGCAATCTTGATAGACCCAGTGGTGGGTTGCTACCAGTTCGCACCGGTTCGGCGAACCAGTAACGGTGGTGGGAAGCTCCTCCCACCTGCCCAGACATCATCAAAAACGCTCTGCACATGTGCAGAAGCTTCTGCGCATACAAAGCGCACGTGTACACCCATTTCTGAACCGGTAGCAAAGGTAAGAGAAACCCACTACTGGATAGACCTGTATCATATAAGGTAAAATGTGGAATCAGACAGATTTCAAATAGGCTGATAGAGTCTGATGCTAAAGTATTTAATCTTCTTTCTTTAGAAGTTTTTGTAAAGATTTTGTCAAATACAAATTACAAATTATTTATGTGCCATCAAGCTGTTTTTTTTACTGTGTGACCATATACACTTTCTCCATGATTATCCCTAGCATGGTCTTTCATATCTCTCTCTCTCTCCCTCTCTCCCTCCCCCTCCCCCGTGCTCTAATCTATAGGCCTTAATCTAAAGAAGAACTGGGATTTCTTAGATTTAGTCAGGAAAGCTAGTAAAGTCTCTGAGGAGAAGAAAAGGTGCAAAAGAATTGAATAGCTGGTTGTGGCTGAAAGAAATTTACTTGACATTTACTGAGAAGTTTGTATTTAAATAAACTGTTTTCTTGTTTGTTCAAGAAACATCTCAAAGTCTTTCTATTTCTCACATAAAGCATATCTTAAGCAATTCTGCAGAGCATAGAGATAGTGTAACAGTAAAAATCAAGCCTCTTAAGGAGAGAGAGAAGGGAAACAGAGGGCGTTACCCTTGGTCAGGGAGATATAAAAAGAAAATTAAACATAAATCTATTCAGAACACTATTTTACACTACCAAGATATATAAATCAATAAACCTGACTGGAGGGGGACCCTCGCACTCTCTTCCTCTCATCTCTCATCTCTCTCTTTCTCATCTCTCTCATCTCTCTCTCTCTCTCATCTATCTATCTATCTATCTATCTATCTATCTATCTATCTATCTATCTATCTATCTATCTATCTATCTATCTATCTATCATCTATCTATCTAACTAACTAACTATCTATCTATCTATCTATCTATCTATCTATCTATCTATCTATCTATCTATCTATCTATCTATCATCTATCTATCTAAATTATTCTGATAAATATAAAAGGAGTAATGTATTTTGCATATTTTGGAATAGCAATAGGATTATTTCCCCCCCAAAATTATGGGATTATCCCCCCCAAAAAAAACCCCAAATCACTGAACTGATGTTTAGAGCTTGGAAAGCAAACCACCAAAAATCTTTCCTTTCTTCCTTTCCTTTCCTTTCCTTTCCTTTCCTTTCCTTTCCTTTCCTTTCCTTCCCCTTCCCTTTCCCTTTCCCTTTCCTTCTTTCCTCACTGTCAAAACAAAGGCAGATGCCTCCAAGCATCCTTTTGCCACCACTGCTGACAATGCTCCAAAGTAGAGAGGAGGTGATGAATGCTTTGTTTTTAAGGAGGAGGAGAAGGAGGAAAGTGTTTTAAAAGGTGTTGAGTTTGACACAGCAGTGTTGTACAGGAGGGGGAAATAGGAGTCACAGAAATCTGCCACCTTGTCATCCCAAATGACTCTAGCACAAAACCTGCAGAAATCAATGTGTTGGCTCTCATGGCGCTCCTCGAAACAACCTAAGGGAGCAGCCAAGAGCAAGTGGCACCATATGGAAAGTGGCTGCAATGAGGATGGTAGGAGTAGAGTATGTTTGGTCAGAAGCCATGGCTTTACCAAGGCCGTATCAGCACCAGATGTTTATGGTAGAGTTCATTTGTATGCTTGCTTTTGGGAGGAAAAGCCTCAAACTGAGCCAAGGCGAACATGTTTATTTTAGAATATAAGAACCAAAAAAGAATAAACATGTAGCTGATGCTAAAATAGATAATTATATATAATTATGATTGTTTTGTTATTAGAGTTAAAAATGATCAAGAAATGTACAGATTCGGTGAAACTGGCTCAATAGCAGTAACTGTGAGAAGGATATTGGAGTCCTAGTGGACAACCACTTAAACATGAGTCAATTGTGTGTATCAGCAGCCAAAAAAGCCAACACAGTTCTAGGCTGCATTAACAGAGGGGTAAGAATCAAGAGCCTGTGAGGTATTAGTATTGCTTTATAAAGCCTTAGTAAGACCACACTTAGAATACTGCATGCAGTTTGGTTATCATAGTAAAAAAAGATTCTGAGATTCTGAAAAGAGTGCAGGAAAGGGAAAACAAAGATGAACAGGGGTATTAAGACTAAAACATATGAAGAACAGTATGTGTAGTCTAGTGAAAAGAAAGACTAGGATAGCAGTGTTCCAATATTTGAGAGGCTGACACAAAGAAGAGGAGTTCAACCTCTTTTTCCAAAGCAGCTGAGGGCAGGACAAGAAGCAATGGGTGGAAACCAATCAAAGAGAGAAGCAACCTAGAATTAAGGAGAAATTTCCTAACAGTGAGAACAATTAACTAATGGAACAGCTTGCCTTCAGGAGTTGTGGGTGCTCCATCACTGGAGGCTTTTAAGAAGAGTCTAAACAGCCACTTGTCTGGAATAGGTAGGATCTCCTGCTTGATCAGGGGTCAGACTAGAAGACCTCCAAGGTCGCTTCCAACTCTCTTATTCTGTATTCATTTATTTATTATATCTCTGTATATATATATTTTCATCCATGAGATCAAATCAATGACAATGTGTAAATTCTCACAATAACTCTGAGGAATACATGTTTGAGAGAGCAACTGGTCAAAGTCAAATGTCTGCTCTTGAGCAGGGCTTTCCACCTAGAATTTCCTAGGTTTTAGATTAGTGTTCTCTCTTCTGCACCATGCAAGTGGACATGCCATCTTGTTCTCTCTCAAAATCTTCAGAATAAATGTTGCATGTGTATGTGCATGTATATCTCTATCTCTATCAGATCCTCACCACCAGTATGTGGTGAGGCACATACAACTGCCTCTTCTGATATCTGGCTGCCCTATTGTTCAATATTTTCTACTAGAAAAAGATCCCTCCATCTGATGACAGGGCTTTGACTATCCAGTAACATCCACTTTTTCTCTTTAATATATTATGCTAATAACTTCCTTCCCAAAAATAAGCTATTTTTGAAGGTGGAGAAGCTGAAGATTATTTTTGGATACGAGTTTTTCTTTATTCTTTTTGGGGAGGACATTTAAAAGTATAACAGCATAGTTTATGCTTCTTCTTCTTCTTCTTCTTCTTCTTCTTCTTCTTCTTCTTCTTGTGCCATATCCATCATCGGATGTTGGCGATCATGTTGGCGATCCTATTTTTATCAACAAACGCATGAAAAAGTGTTGTTGAGTTTTATCCAAACCAGTCCCTTAGATTTTGAAGCCATGATGTTCTTCTTCTGCCTGGACCTCATTTGCCTTCAATCTTTCCTTGGAGGATTAAGTGAAGTATTCCATAATTTTCTGGGTGTCACATCACATGTCCAAATTATTCTAACTTTCGCTTTTTTATAGTTTTGATGATTTCCCTTGTCTTTCCCAGGCAGCTTATCACCTCGTCATTTCTGATTTTGTCAACCCAACTTATGCATAACAGCCACCTGTAAATCCACATTTCAAATGCTTCTAGTCTCTTCAAGTGGCTTTCTGCCAGAGACCAACTCCCCACTCGGTAGTTTACTACATAGTTTATGCTATGTAGTAGATACAATATAGTATATAAAGTAAGTAAGAGTATATAGAGATATATTGGGAAGGCAGAGTATAATAGAACTAAAGAGTATAACAGAAATATATTGGTAGAGGTCTTGTGGAGCCTTTGCACCTGTTTTGTTCCTACACTTTGTTCTTTTGCCACCTGGAAGAAGATTGTGGCCTGAGTGTAAATAATTAATTTAAGCAAAAAACCACATATAAATAGAAGGGAAAGGACAAAGCCAAGCAAGGTACCGTAGTTGTAGCCTTTTGTTGTAGACAGTTCTCCAGTGTGCTGTAATATAAACAAATCAAGTGCATGTGTTTATTCAGTGTGAAAAAGCTCTTCCAGGAAGCCCAGGTGCTTGCCAAATCCATAATTGCACCTTCTTAAATACTTTCATTACTTGGAAACACAATAAGGGAGGCAGAGACACAGACTTTCCATTTGGGTGTCAACAAAACACCTCTGAGAAATTAAGCTTCTATTTTCTCTCAGAAGAATCAGCAAAAATAAAAGAGTATACAGATGGGGCTTCATTGATTTTGTTTTACTTAAACTATTGTTATATGCCGCCTTCTGAGATGAGCCTTCATGAGGCGATTTGCAAGGTCAGGTTTAAAGCAATAAAATATTAAGCTCTAGCAGTAGAAATACAAATATGAAATTTAAAAGTTTCCAGGTTATAACATTGGATAAAATAGGCTCCTCTCAGTTATTATAGTGATATACTGTATGTGTATGGGTGTATATGTGTATATATGTGTGTATACACACACACACACATGAAGGATGCATTTTGATAGGGATTTGTCTGCAAGGTTTCCAGACCAAATTGCCATTTAAAGAAAATGATATTGAGGAATATGATTGGAAGACTGTGGAAAGAACAACTTTTTTCATGGGTTCTGGAGTTCATTGTCCTGGTAGTTTTTGAAAAAAGTTTTATCAGCTTTTGCAATAATGCTTTTACTTCAGGCAAGAGTTGGAGAAACTGCTTCTGTGTCGAGGACCAAATTCCTTCAAAAGGAATTATGTCAGGAAGAACCTATCAGTAATGGGTAGGATCTAAACTAAAAATGGACCAGGCACAAGACCTCCTCCCCCTCTTCATTTCACTCAGGTCAAAATCAGCTCCAGCATTATTCTTGGCAAGAACATAGAAGTAGTTTCTCATTTTCTTCTAGTACATATATTCAGCTTCCCAGTCTAGCTTATAGCCCTGGGATTTCCTGGTAGTTCCCCAGCCAAGAATTAACCAGATCCGACCTGCTTAGCTTTTGGAGATCAGCCAAAGTTGACTAGGAACTATAAGCAGAGACAAAATACTCCTCCCAGAGATCTGAACAAATTAGACTGAGGGCCACATGCTATTATATCTCTGAAATCCCAACAGCTGGCATGGGGAGATAGTAACCCAGTAGCAACAGTGAGCTGCTGAGAATATTTCATTTAGCCACTGAGAACTAATGAGGAGGGATGAAAGCATATGGACAAGTAGCAGCAGGTAAGGTGGTACATTTGAAAGTTAAGAGGATTCTAATTATTGATTGGCAATGGAGCAGGGAAGGAAAAGTTGTCAACCAATCCACTATTAAGAAGGGAATGTGATGATGTCACAGTATCTTACAATCTATTTATTTATTTATTTATTTATTTATTTATTTATTTATTTATTTATTTATTTATTTATTTATTTATTTATTTATTTATTTATTTATTTATTAGTGAAACTTATATACTGCCTCACAGTGCAAGCACTCTCTACACCAGTAAGCAATGTATATTTATATTGCCCCCAACAATCTGGGTCCTCATTTTACCTACCTCGGAAGGATGGAAGGCTGAATCAACCTTGAGCCGGTCAGATTTGAACAGCTGAACTGCTGATCACAGTCAGCTAAAGTGGCCTGCAGTACTGCACTCTAACTGCTGTGCCACCTCGGCTCATCATTATTAATATTATTATTGATCTTACAATGTGATATCACTGAAATAAAGAAAGGGTGAAGAGCTAGGGTAGGGCTTCTGCTAATGACCACATCCTTTCTGTGAAAACTACACAAATTGATAGATAGGATCATTCATTCATTCATTCATTCATTCATTCATTCATTGTAAAATGAATTCTGAAAATTGACTTTAAAAATTTAAGGGGGAAATCCTCTAATTTGAAAATCTTATTTTAAAATCTTACTATTTATTTGAACTTTTGAAGTTTACATTTTGGGTCCCATATATATATATATATATCATTTGGAGTGTCACCAATGCCTTGATGCTCAGGACAAATGCTTATAGTTTGCCATACTTGACCGTGTAGTTGTAGGGAAGAGAAAGATATTACAAAATCAACTTTAAATAGGCAACAGATTTCTGTGCTAACTATCTTTTCCTTTTCCTTTCAAACGGGACCCTGCCTCTGTCAGCAAATTTAGAGAGTCTTTTCCCCTCCTCCAGGTCCCTTACTTTTTCCATTACAAAGAAATGATTTTATCCTGCTGTGTAATTAATATGCACATACAGTGCTGCAAACATTTCTTCCAGACTGCTTATTCTGTAGGCAAATTACAGGAAACCCTAGACAATACACCTGGGATTCCTGCAGTTTGAAATTAGAATACAAACTTCTCTTCTTCCCAGCTCCTCCTACTTGTCCCCCCTTCCTTTCCTGATCTCAAACTCTTTTCTCATCGTAGTTAACAGCATCAATTAGTTTAGCAGAATTTACAACTAACTAATGGCATTTTAGTGGCTTCTTTCTCTTCCCTTTTGCTTCCTGATAATGCAACCACTTTATTTTTTAAGCTGCCTCGAGGAAGGAACCTTTTCTTCTCAACTGTCAAAGCCTAAGAATTCTGTAACTAGCATATGTTTGCATGCTATGATGTTGCTCTAATATTAATTATTAGTTATTATTCTCTCTATTTACGTCCTACTTATACTGGGCAGCTTCCTTTCTTACTCACACACACTGGCACAGACCCTGGATGGAGGAATGCTTTATTTGCTGCTATCTTCAATCAATGCTGATGGATTATCTGTGAAGGGTAGACAAGGTCTTGTGATGCCACCTCTTAATCTTCGGTGACTCTTCTGGATGTCACCCAACTTCTCTCTTCAGCGGTGTTCTCTGAACGTTGTCCTTGAATTAATAAGTGTTCAGTGTCAAAGCACTGCCCAGCCCAATTTAGATTAATCAACACACATTTGTCTTTACTTAAATAAGAAATCTTCAACAGCTACCACTAACTAGGTCCCTCAATGCTGCTTTCGCCATTTCACTCCTTCCATCCAAGTTTTCCTTCCAGGTCTTCTACCCAGAGTCTTTTCAGTTGTTTAAGACTCCATGTCTGATGCCAACTCAATAGTCCTTCTCTCAAATTCTATTATCAAATTCTATTATCACCTAAGAGAAAGGAGATTCCACCACTTCTTCTGTAGTCTTGTCCCCACTTAATATATGGCAAAAACCTATGGTTTTACCTATGGCAAAAACACATCCTGCCAACATCTTTTTTCCCCTGTGCTTCCATTACATTGCTTCTTTTCATCATCAGTATATCAGGAAGACCAATGCAAAGGGCTTATATTGCCCTTGTTTGTACCAGTGCTGTAGTAGTATTTTCCTATAATCTCATGGTTAACCTCAAGATTTGTAAAATCAATTAGGACTTCATCGTTTGTTACACTGGTGGGAAGTCAGGTGAATGGAGTGACTGGGAATGGGAATGGGGCAATCGAGACACGATAGAGAGCAGACATGGGGATAGCAAATTTCATGTCTGTGTCTGTGTCTGTGTATTTTTGAAATTGCTATATTGATGCAACTAATGAGGTCTTTCCTCCCTATTGAGTTATTCTGCTTTTTACTCATCCTCAATTCAGGAATATATATTCCTGAATTGAGGATGAGTAAAAAGCAGAATAACTCAATAGCGGGGAAAGACCTCATTAGCTGCATCAATGTAGCAATTTCACAAGGAAACACCTTTTTCTGTCAAAGGTCTACAGTACTTTGTGTTTTCCCAGGCTAAGTGGCAATAGTACAGTAGCAAGCTAAGTAGGTGTGCTGCATTCATGATTGATTCTAGTCCTTTCTTCTTTAAGGAGGAAGTAGATAAACCTACCAAAGCTGTACCCAGACAACAAAAGATTATTTTTATAACCAAGGATGAAAATCAGCAGTAACTAAACACCAACATGTTCTTTAAAATCCAGAAAGTGCAGAGGACTAAACTATTATTCCCATTATTATTACTCTATTACATTTATAACTTACTTCCCTAGAAATCCAGGTTGTTGTACACCATGGGCCTCCCATTATTTTATTTCCACAAAAATAACCTATAAAATTACTTTAAACTAAATGTGTTATTGTTGGTTTGTGTTTTCCCTCTGACACTGAAATGGAAAAGTCCTTATACCAGCCCTACTTCCAGTGTGCATGTTCATCCTGTGAAATCATAACTGTATTAGACAACTGAATGGTTGACAAATTCTAATGTTAATGCATGGATGTCCAATAACTCTATATTGGTGTTATGCTTAAGCAGGTAAATACAGTAGGTGATGGAAATACTAATGCTTCAGTGCCCTTATTCTTCCTACTTTACCCCTGAACGTCTGGGTTTCATCCAGAATTCATTCACACATGAATATTTGTGCTGTTGGGAGCCTTGTTTATCAAGGTTTTGCTGTCACAGAAGCTTCTACTAGTCTTCGATAGAAAGTGAACAGAAGCAGGACTTTTGGGAACAGCAGAGCTAGTGCATATAGTGGAGGGATAGGGGAAAACATGTTCCCAGTATTACTATATGTAGCTATTGTTTCTTCAGGAAAAAAAATGCTTGCATGCCCTAACCAGAATCAGAACTGAATAAAAATTCTTATGTTCGGAGTTAAAATACCTCTGAAAATCACTTTTTGTGAAGTAGTTAAATGGAAAGAGCCTCTGTCTTCCTAAGTTTTCCCTTAGGAAGCAGGATACTGGCTCTAGTACACGTGTTCCTGCTCTACAGACTGCAGAAGTCTAACTTCTGTAATTGTTTATGTGCTTAGTGCAAAAGAAATGGGAGGGGGGGGGAACCCAAAACTGTTTGCATTATGTCTTTTTCTTTAGCAAATATTGCAGCTGGCAAGAAGGGCACCACTGTTTTAGGAGATGCTATCTTCATAGCGCTCTCAGCTCGAGAGCAGGCTGTTGACAGTTGTGTGGCGAACAGCTTCACAAGAGCATTCTGCCAAGAATAATCACATCCCCAGAGGTGAGAGAGGTAATTCATGCTCTAGGAAGGTTTTTCTTGTCCTTTATTTGTTCTCTTAAACTGGGGCCAGTAGTGGCTTATTTCAAAGTATCGGAAATGAGCAAATGCAGTAAGGAACAGGAACAGTCATTTTAATCAGTAAAAAAACAATACTTAGAAACAAAAGGTGGGGGGAAGAGGAGGAGGAGGAGGAAGAGGAAGAGGAAGAGGAAGAAGAAGAAGAAGAAGAAGAAGAAGAAGAAGAAGAAGAAGAAGAAGAAGAAGAAGAAGAAGAAGAAGAAGAAGAAGAAGAAGAAGAACAACAACAACAACAACAACAACAACAACAACAACAACAACAACAACTTATACCAAAGGAAATGCTAACATAGTCTTTTACACTGTACAGTATATGAAACTGGTGGTTATAGGAAATAGTGTCTCAGATATTGTCAGAACTCACATTTCTGGGCACGTGAAAACATTCACTTCAGGGTCACTTTGTTCACTTCAAATATATTGTAATAATTGTGCCTCCATCAAGTCTTTCTTGGCTTATATCTTAAAGCAAAATGGAGATTTATTTTATTGTATTGAAACGGTAATGCTATATTACTATAAGTCCTATGAAGTAATAAAAAGCTAATGATCGGACAAATCCTAATAATCTGAAATATCCCATTTAGCTGGGTCTAAAAATCCAAAGAATACTATAAGGTTTATTTATAAAGAGCTAAATTATATAGTGTTTCAGGGATTTCCAAAAATCATGTAGTGATGTATCTTGATAGACTCATGTCTGAAACTATACCATCTACATTTGGCTTCTTTAACAAAGGCCATCCAGAAGCCAGATCCAGCAGAACTGCTGTCCTAACTTTCAGAATGCCAAAATCTTTTGAGTCAACTACTCATTCCAGGAAAGACCTCCAACAGAGTCTGCAGGGAAATTCATACCAGAACTCAGATATCTATTGAGAAGTCGTCATCATCCTCTAGAGCAGTGTTTCCCAACCTTGGCAACTTGAAGATATCTGGACTTGAACTCCCAGAATTCCCCAGCCAGCGAATGCTGGCTGGGGAATTCTGGGAGTTCAAGTCCAGATATCTTCAAGTTGCCAAGGTTGGGAAACACTGCTCTAGAGGCAGTTCATCAAATTGGTACCCTTCTCCTGCCAAAGTTGCAGCCTAGAATCTGACTAAGGGTCAGCCTATTTTGATATAAACCTCTCCAATCCTTCAGATTAGCAAGAAAAGTGTGATGACTACAGTGAAGCAGCAATTTCCCAGGAAGGAGAGAGCACATTCCAAGGAGGAGGGCTAGTCAAAAGGCAAAACAGCCTGGAGTTGGCTAGGAGAAAAAGGAAGAGAATGAGGGTAGCCACTCCCTAGAATCTCCCAAGTTACATCCATGAGAGTTAGGGTAGTAAGGATTTAGTCGGCAAGATTCTGTCTGTTGTGTTTAAGCAAATAAACAACTCAATTCTGGCTGGATTGTTCCATGTCATTCTTGGAACAGATGAGAAGCTCTCTTAAAACTTCCTGCAGTGTCAAAAGCCTATCTGTAAGTCCTTCTCACAACTTTTCCAAAGTAATGGGAAACATTTACTTGGGAGTTGCATTGTGTTTTTATTTATTTATGTATTTATGTATTTATGTATTTACGTATTTATTTATTTATTTATTTATTTATTTATTTATTTATTCATTCATTCATTCATTCATTCATTCATTCATTCATTCATTCATTCATTCATTTATTTATTTATTTATTTATTTATTTATTTATTTATTTATTTAAGCGTTCTTATATGCCGCCCTACTCCCTGGGGACTCAGGGCGGCGTACAACATTTAAAGAACAACTAAACAATATAATAATTTAATAACAGTTTAAAATGAATTTTAAAAACATAAAAAAGCATACATACGTGGGGGAGACTTAGGATGTGAAGTTGTCTCAAAATCACCCCACCTGCAGAAAGAGCCATGTCTTAACAGCTTTTCGGAAGGCCAGCAAGGTGGGAATAATTCGTATCTCTAGGGGTGGTTGGTTCCAGAGAACAGGGGCCCCCACAGAGAAGACCCTCCCCCTAGGCTCCGCCAGCCGACTATTGTTTTTGCTTTCAGGAAAGGGGTGAATACTCTTCTCTTGAGCCAGGCCATTTGAGGGGAGTAATAACCACTAAAGGCCTTTTTACTACTTATTTATCTAATTTGTAAATCTGCCCAATTCCATAATGGCTCCATAACAATTCTACAGAATAGAAACTGAAATAATCATAACAAAATAAATAATATGTGCCACCTGAAGGTCAAAACTTAATTTCAATACCATCCACCCCATTCCCAAAACTCCTTCCTGTGACCCAGAAAAACATCAGTTCCCAAGTAAGTGATCTGTAAGTTCCTCTTTCTGTTTTCATCCTGCTCACTTCTATATCAGCTACTTTTGATTTTTAAGCAGTGGCAATGGAAATCAGGAAGAAAGGTTTCTTGGCTTTCTTGAAAGTCTGTAGTTGAATTAGCACTGGGAAATAATGGTTTCATAAGGCTTGGCATGCTCTCTTAAATGGGATAGATGTTATGCAGATGTAGAGAACATAGACCCACCACTGGTTAACTATTAGACCCATAGTGTAAATGGGACACCACGTTTCATGGCAGTATGAAATGGAAAGCTAACTGATTCAGCATGGTAGTAATAAGTTGACCACCTGGAAACATCTAAACTAATGGATATATTGTAAGAGGTTGTTAAAATAAACATAGATGTATAATTTTAATTGGCATTTTATTGAAAATTTATCCCAAAGAATGATATATATTTTTTAAAAAATAAGAAAATATTAAACAGGTTTTTTAAAAAAACCTCCCAAAAGCGTTCGTTCCATGTGTTATACATATTGATTTTTCCTCCCTTTTTGTTGCTATGTGGCCAGATGCTTCATAACCAGATGATGGGAAATTTTTGAGAGAAAGCGGAGAGAGAAATCTTGTTCAGTTGATCATTCTTTTGTTAGACTTCAACAACCAAGCAGGAGGGGGTAAGTAGCCCTTTCCATCTTTATTGAACAAGTTATAACTGTAACTTGTTGCTTGTATCTTTACAATTTATATTAATATTGATTGTTTCCTGATTTCTTATTTGTACCCTATGACAATCATTAAGTATTGTACCTCATGATTCTTGACAAATGTATCTTTTCTTTTATGTACACTGAGAGCATATGCACCAAAGACAAATTCCTTGTGTGTCCAATCACATTTGGCCAATAAAGAATTCTATTCTATTCTATTCTATTCTATTCTATTCTATTCTATTTGGCCAATAAAGAATTTGGCCAATAAAGAATTCTATTCTATTCTATTCTATTCTATTCTATTCTATTCTATTCTATTCTATTCTATTCTATTCTATTCTATTCTATTCTAGTCTAGTCTAGTCTAGTCTAGTCTATTCTATTCTATTCTATGACATCAGTGAACTCCTATCTGCTTGGATGACTGGCTGTTCAGTGACATCAAAGTCTAACTTAGAAAAATGTGGGGCTACTCACTGAACTTCATATGTCAAATTCTTCATAGGCACATACTCCCTGAACAGGATTCCAGTCTTTCTCAAAACATGCCACTGTTTTAGAAGCCTTTCTGGTCTGTATCCAAAGCATATCCTCCACACATTCCTGAAGAGAGGGCATTTGAATGTAAAACCAGGAACTGTGGTACCTACCAGTACAATATGTTGTCTTGCCAAGTATCTGCAATATAAACCCATCTTGATCTTGTATATTACCTTTACTTATTTATTAATTAAATTTATATGCCGCTCATCTCATTACCCAAAGCAACTCTAAGGTGGACCATCTTAAAAATCCCTCCTCTACCACTCCAAACAAACATCAGATAGAATAAATTCCTTATTCATAATTTAAACATTACATTTAAATTCTAAAGAACCATTCCTTAAAATATGGGACAGGTGGCAAGCCCAAATAAAAGACTCTAGGACAGTGATGGCGAACCTATGGCACGCGTGCCACAGGTGGCACGCGGAGCCATATCTGCCGGCACGCGAGCCTTTGCCCTAGCTCAGCTTCAGTGCGCATCTGCGCGCCGGCCAGCTGATTTTTGGCTGGCGCAGAGGCTCTGGGAGGGCATTTTAGGTTTCCGGAGGGCCTCCGGGGGGCGTTTTTGTTCTCCCCAGGCTCCAGGAAAGCCTCTGGAGCCTGGGGAGGGCGAAAAGCGGGCCTATCGGGCCCACCGGAAGTCGGGAAACAGGCTGTTTCTGGCCTCCAGAGGGCCTCTGCGGGGGCAGGGGAGGCCGTTTTCGCCATCCCCAGGCATTGAATTATGGGTGTGGGCACTCGCACGTGCGTGATAGCGCACGCGCACGCACTTTCGGCACCCGAGGGAAAAAAGGTTCGCCATCACTGCTCTAGGACCTTAATTCTCAAAATTATCTGTTTGCTATGAAAGAGGAGGTGCTGGTCTACAGCTGGTATTAATGAAAACTTGTGAGTGTAGTAACTAGGCAACATGCACAGAGGGTGAAAAAGTGTGTGCGGCGGTGGCGCGTGCACACGTGCTTCCAAACCAGTAGGGAAGGTAAGTAGATTTCACCGCTGGAAAAGTGCTGAATTAAGACTAAGGAACTCAAGTTCTAGTCTTCTCAGAGCCATAGATGACAGTTGTTTGACCCACGGCCAGTCACTCTTTTAAGATTATGTATTAGATGATCTAAAATCTGAAAATAGACACAACCTGGGATAATTCGTCATTAGCGCTGGATAGATAAATGCATCATTTGTGTGTATGTGTGCACACAGGCACATATATATGTTTTTCTCTTTTTACTCATGGCTGCCTCTAAAGGATAATTAGTCAGGAATCACTGGCATAGTCATAGTTAAATCTAAAGTTAGGCCCCCCCAGCAACATTGGCCAAAATGTATTCAAACCTAACTCCCAAATGTTGGAAATGTGATCATAAAAGCGGATCTTACTATCATATGTGGTAGATCTGCCCCGCTATAAAGAAATTCTGGCATAAAATTTGGATTTGGTTAGAGGAAATTACAAAACAGAAAATAATTAAGAAACCGGAAACATTTCTACTGGGAATATGGACCAGAAAATGGAGAAAAAATACTATTATATTGTATTACAGAATCAGCCTTGCACAATACTGGAAACAAAAGGATATACCAACTGAAAATATAGTAATTAAGAAAATTCTTGACTGTGCTGAATTAGATAAAATGACAATGGAATTAAATGAAAAGGAGGATTCGGAATACTATGAAATTTGGAATAAATTTTATGATTGGCTTGAAAAGAGAAAGCAAAATAAATCTGTAAATAATTAACTTAGTAGTATATATATGATGATTTTTAACTATGTTAAGCTATTATAATTATATTTATGAATAATAATGAAATATGTTAATGAAAAAGACTACATAATTATGTCAATTACAAAAATTATATAAGCATGAAGTTACCGTCAATATAAATTGCTGTATTATAACCCTAGAGGTTACGTAGTGTAGTTGTATGTATGTTATTGTATTGTTTTGTTCTGTCTATTTTTTTTGTATATATGTTATCTTTTGTGTTGCATTTAAATGTAAATAACTAAATAAAAATTACTTTTTTTAAAAAAAATCTAAAGTTAGGCATATTTTTCTTTTTCTGACACCTCCTTTTTCTTTTCTTTTTCTCTTTTCCTTGATCTGAAAGCCAAAAGTCTCACAAAGCCCCTTAAAGACTCAAGAGACTTCCAAATGTTGTTACCAGATTGAAAATGTTAAAGGTAACAAAGGGAACATAAGTCCATACAATAGGATCTCTAGAAATGTCTAAAAGCCTACCACTAGCCTCAGCAGAGTTTATACAGAGCACTCTGTAACATTAAATAAAAGAGAAAAGAAGGGAGAAGAAATTGGGTATAGGCTCCACTGGTAGCCATAAGTTTCGTTGTGTATTTAGAATTACTGCCAGTAGCAAGAATGGCAGTAATAGCACAAGACATTCTTAGATGGCTAACTTCCCACTATCTGTTACCTGTTTGTAATGCAAAACATGCTCCATTTTGCTGGATATATTTTCAGCGGTTCTCATTGGGTTCTTTTGTGCCCAATGACACTACTTCCCTGAGGCTCAGGCCTTTTTCATAACAGTACCAAAATTAAACCAAGAGAGGAAACAAAGAAAAGAAAGAAAATGAAAAGCAAATATTTCTACTTCTTTTCTCCCACACAATTGACTTATTTTATTTAAATTATTCTTTCATCATCCTATTTTTTTCTCCTTTTCTTTTTGAATGCCAGAGGCACTGGCAAGGAGGATGGCATCTTTGGTGGGTGAAGTGAAGTAGACACAAGTGGGTATTCCCAACCTCACACAGCTCTAATTAAGAATAATTCTCAGTAATGGACTTTGGCTGCAGGCTAAATAAATACTGTTCCTGAATATTTTCATCTTAAATCTCACATAAATGTGCTAATTGAAAGTCTCACATCTTCTTCCAAATTGAATCCAACTCCATGTTCTTTGAATTATTTCCTTTCATGTCTATTGTTCAAGCAGCTTTGACTAATTCCACTGTAGTTAAAGATCTCTCACCATGAGCTTATGCTTCCATTTCTGCCCCCTCTAAGGAGATGGATTCTTAACCAGCCTAAAGCTGAAAACTGACACACACAGACTATCTTGATTTTTGTACCTCATATGGAGCTGAGTTGTTTAAAAATAAACAGACTTAATAATATCCAAATCCTTCTCCTGATGAATATTTAAACACAATCAATTCTACCCAATAAACTCTAGATTAATCTTAAGATTTAAAATAACTGGTGGCAATGGAATATTGCCACCTGATATCATAATAAAGTAGTATGCACACTAGCAAATCTACTTGGGGAGGATATAAATAGGGCACCACAATTAGACGGTCATGCCACTTGTAACTGTCCAATAAAATTCACCTGCTAGAGGTCATCCAGAAGAGGGCTTTTGAAGATGACCTAATCATTTACTCAAGTGTGTGTAAAGAGACATCCCTTACAGATATCAATCCCTTCTGAGTTTTAAAAAGCACTAAGACTTTGCACTTGGTCCAGGAAAAGACAGTACCATTGCACTGATAAAGTGATAGTAGTATTATGTGGTCCCATTATTAGCAGCTCTGTTCTGACTAATTGAAATTTCCTAACAAAGATCAAACTGATGTTCCGATACAACATGTTAGAGTAATTCAAACAGTAGCATTAATGAGCCTGATTTTGGATGAATTCAGAATCATGCAAGTGGAGATTTATATTTGTGCCAAACGTTTCAGCTCATCTGTCTGGAACCCACACTGCATATCGGACATAAATACATTAGAAAGTGTCCAGAGATACTTTACGAGAAGAGTCCTCCACTCCTCTACTCACAACAGAATACCTTACGCAACCAGACTTGAAATCCTGGGCTTAGAAAGCTTAGAACTATGTCGCCTTTGGCACGACCTAAGCACAGCTCATAAAATTATCTGCTACAACATCCTTCCTGTCAACGACTACTTCAGCTTCAACCACAACAATACACGAGCACACAACAGATACAAACTCAAAGTGAACCGCTCCAAACTTGACTGTAGAAAATACGACTTTAGCAACAGAGTGGTTAATGCCTGGAACTCACTACCTGACTCTGTGGTTTCGTCACCAAACCCCCAAAACTTTACCCTTAGACTGTCCACTGTTGACCTCAGCCGATTCCTAAGAGGTCAGTAAGGGGTGTGCATAAGTGCACCAGCATGCTTACCATCCCTGTCCTAATGTTCTCTCTTATCAGTACCCATCTTATGTATATAAACAATGTTATATCTATGTATATTACCAACACGTACTTGACAAACATAAATAAAATAAATAAAATAAATAAATTTGCTCTGTAGGTTCCCAAATTTTCTAGAACACAATATGACAACTGATCAAAGAAGATTTATCTTTTTGCCTTGTCCTGTTTCAGGAGACAATTCTGCAGATGAAGGGGCTTGGATTCCACCTTTTGAAAATGAACGTGTTGGTCCTGAATCAAGCCAAGATTTTGATTTCCATCACAAGGCAAAGGCTGGGTTGCCTTTCATTTCCCATGATGATTACAATGTGACATAATTATGTAAAAATATATTGTGAGGTTTAGTTAGCAGTTGCTCAGAAAATTAATGAAGTATGAAGGTGAAATTGTTGCTTTGTAGCATCAGTTCAAGATTGCAACTGTTGCTGTTTCCTCAAAAGGAATGATACACTTGACTAAGACGGAGATGACTGTTCTGTCCTTGGTCCAGGGTGGGTGGGGGAAGCATGTGAGTATAGCTCTATCCAATAATTTAAATCAAACACTTTATTTTTTCCCCATCTATCTTTTTCTTTTTCCCTGCTCCCCTCAAGCCTTTAACTTGCTTTGGTTCTGTTGTGCTCCCATAGCAGATGGACTCCCTGGATATTTTGCTGTTAACATAGAAACTTTGGGGAATAACAAATAGACAGAAAAGCCTATTAAATAGCCTCCTGTGTAGCCTGGACAAAGATTCATTTCATCTTTGTGTATGTGTGTGTGTGTGTGTGTGTGTGTGTGTGTGTGTGTGTGTGTGTATAAATATACACACAAAGGCAGGAATTATTGTTGCCTAACTAAGGCTATATTAGCAAAATGAATTCCTGCAGAGTTTAAACAGATTCATAGAGGGGGAAAATGAATTAAAAATACTTTTGCTGTTTAAAAAGGTAACAAAAAGCTTTAGTGTACATGAAAGATGAGATTGCAAATCCAAAATGTATTTTATCTTGCAGCTCATTTTACTTTTGGTTTGAAAACATCATTTTATTCAACTCCCCTTTCCTGGAGGTATTTTTTCCCGAACGCCATCACTCTGCTAAACAAATAATTCCCTCACCACTGTCAAACTATTCACTAGGCTGCATTACTATTACTATTAGTTTTTCTCATCGTTCCTATCACCCATCTCCTCCCACTTATGACTGTATGACTGTAACTTGTTGCTTGTATCCTTATGATTTATATTAATATTGATTGTTTCCTGATTGCTTACTTGAACCCTATGACAACCATTCTTGACAAATGTATCTTTTCTTTTATGTACACTGAGAGCATATGCACCAAAGACAAATTCCTTGTGTGTCCAGTCACACTTGGCCAATAAAGAATTCTATTCTATTCTATTCTATTCTATTCTATTCTATTCTATTCTATTCTATTCTATTCTATTCTATTCTATTCTATTCTTAAAGGAAGGCTGGATGATTGTCCCTTGAGGACTTTACAGTGGTGGATTCCTTCACTGGCCAGAAAGATGAAGTAGAGGATATCTAAGTTAACATCCCACCTGTATGTTCAATAATTCTGTCCAACATATGTTAAGTTAAACTGAAGATTTGAAATTGATGTTTGCATCCCTATTTGTAAAACAAAACAAAGTGAAGCAAAATTATGAACTCAGTTTCATCAGGGAATAAACCTTACACAGTAGAGTTTTGGACTGAAGGCTTTATGGTTTTAGATTGCAAGTGAGAGAGGCCAACTATTTCCATCTATTGCTCCTAGCTAATCAATTTAAGCATTTTTGGAACAATACCCATTAGCAATCATTGAAAATGCAAATCAGCACCCTTTAGTCATTTAACAAAAGACACTTACACTTTTTAGATACACCAGACTGAGTGAGTTAATCACACAACACCCCAAAACAGATTAAAATACAACCTAGTAAAAACACCCAGTTAAAATAAGTTGAAATAATTCATGATAGTGCCCCCTTACAAAGTTTTGTTTGTATATTGATAGTATTAACAAATATTAGATAGGAGAGAGAGAGAGAGAGAGAGAGAGAGAGAGAGAGAGAGAGAGAGAGAGAGAGAGAGAGAGAGGGAGGGAGGGAGGGAGGGAGGGAGGGAGGGAGGGAGGGAGGGAGGGAGGGATATATATATATATATATATATATATATATATATATATATATATATATATATATATATATATATATATATATATATATATATATATATATATATATATATATATGAATAGATGAATAGATGAAAGCCATGTGGTTTGCTGATTAAGATGGAGTCTAAGATCAGGAATACACAGGCTATAGTCCTCTTTTAGATATAGAAGCCAACTACTGAGAATACTTTGGACCATTTCAGTCATGAACTGGAGAGTTGAAAAAATATATTAACCTGCACTGGACCAGCATATACTATTGATTATGGTACGTAACTTTCAATAAAAGTTGGTTAATGGTTAAAGATGCTGAGCTTGTCAGCTGGAAAGCTGACAGCCCATGTTCGAGACCTGAGTGCTGCCCAATGGGCTGAGCTCCTATTCCTGCCCCAGCTCCTGCTTACCGAGCAGTTTGAAAGCATGCAAATATGAGTAGATTAATAGGTACCACTTTAGTGGCAAGGTAACAGTGTTCTGTCTTTGGCATATAGCCATGCTGGCCACATGACCACAGAAAATGCCAATGCTGGCTCTCTTGGCCAAGAAACGGAGATGAGAACCGCACCCTAGTGTTGGACACAACTGGACAGGGAAACCTTTACTTTTAATATTCAGTTGCAGGACTTTGAAATAAATCATAGCTTCTAGAAAAACTATATGTATTTGATAGGGATTCCATCCATTATTTTTTCTCTACTACAGCGTTCAAAAACAGTCCGGTAACAAATGAAAAGTGCTATTGCTGATCTCCTTTTAAGCTAGTAAATGGAACGATCTGGCAAAAGAAGCCGAAATGTTTAACAATGTAGGAGTCAATTGTTTTCGCTTCCCAACTTACTTCTGTGCATTGTCTGCAGTCCAAAGAAACATTGGAAACCAAGTCTCAGGTAGAAGAATGACTTCCCTGTTTTTCTAATATCAAAAAGGCTTGACCTAAAAATCCTCTAAAGTCTTAGATAAGCCCCAGATTTGTAAGGTTTTGCCACCTTATTTCTCTGGCTGTGGTTATGTGCCTTTAAACATAACCTGAGGCATGGGGAGACATGAAATCCCCTACCTGTCCAGAAATTTCATTCATCTCATTGAAACCAGCTTCGCTTCCTTTAAAATTCTGCATGTATTAGGGGGGGGGGGGATTGTGTAACATTTCATCTACACTTCTATTCAGTTTGGGATTTCCAAATGAAATACAGACTAACATGCTACAAACTTTTTTTTTTTCCTCCCATTGAAAGCTTCACAGCTGACAGTCTGCAGTTCCTGGAGATACCTATGATCACACTGCGGATATTTGGTGATACTATTTTCAAATCTGGAGGCATGGTTTCCCACCATATCGAAACAAGAAAAACATAAAGCTTGTAGAAAAATTCAGGAGTAAGTCCCCATGTCTTACATTGAAAAAAATTTAAAAAACAAAACCATTAAAAATATTAACAAGCTCTTTAAGCAGCTGTTCTATACGTGCCTTTCTCAGCTCTGGTATACTTATCCCTTTGCAATAGTGGTGAATATCTGCAGCTCAGGTGTAGGATGAGGGTGAAGGCTCGTTCTCTGAGCTTGTGGGTTGGTTTCTGAATGTTTTCTTACCAGGCTAGATAACATCTTCAGTGGAGTTTAGGGGATGTCATTGTCCGTGTTTTTTTGTTTATAAGGGCTTCAGGTGTGGGTCTGTCAGGTGAGTCCATCACAAGATCCTCACTTGAGACACCCACACTTGAAGCCCTTATATAGAGACTTATGTTCATTTAATGTAAGCAGACTACATTATTAGTATTTTTGGAAGTTTAAGTCTACTTATCATAAGGATGGCCAGGTTAGAATACGGTGCACAGAATATGAGTGGAAACTGCTTCAGTCTTCTGCTTAAACTATGTAGGTCAACCTGGAGGGGCAGAACAAAGAAATATAGGGACATTTGGGGTGAGGTCACCTCTACTTATGACATGGTTTTTAGACACTGGTTTATGAATTTCCTTTTCAAAAGCCTTGTTGGAAATTCCTTGTTGAAAAACAAATCTTTGCTTTGTTTTTTATATTTGAATTCCTCTGTGAAAAATCAGATGTACCTCAACTGAAATGCATTTTGGTGCTGTGTCCTGCAGTTCATGTGTATAAAATGCCACAGCCATATTCAGTCTGAAATGACCTCTTTCTTACTTTTCAGACATCCTAAACGCATTCCTGCTTAAAAATAAAATTCTTTAGTTTCTTTCTAGAGTCAGAGAACTAATAGGGCACTGTAGTGAGGTTGAAGTCTTTTATCTTCCTGCAGATTCAACCACAGTTTTGATTCCTTATTGACCTAAACTCTGGGTTGTGGGTTCCCCCTCCCTCCCATCGCCCTTTACCCAGTCTAAGGGATGGTTGGAGCAGCTATTCCTTTAATATTGATTTCTGTGAAGGAAAAAAAAAGATACAGAATACTTTTGTGTCTGCAGTTGCTCTTAGCTGAAGAAAATACCTGGTTATGCATTTATAGCATTATATCAAAAGTCTTAATTGGAAGCTTTCCCTCTTTGTCTGTCCGTCTCTGTCTGTCTCCCCCCCCTCTCTCTCTCTCTTTTAAAGCTTAGAAATAGGTTTGCTCAAATGTGTTATTGGTGTTAATGATATTTTTGAAGTGAAGCAAATTCATCAGCCTTTTTGAAGACGGCAAAACTCAAAGATTAGATAGCCCTTCGTGGGCTTGCTGTGACAGTTTCTCAAATGTGGTCTTCTGATCCTTTTGAAATCGTAGTAACAACAACAGCAGCAGCAATTGATGAGAAAATGGATCCCCCTTTGATTTACTGTTGAGACTCTCCCTTATAGTCCAAACTTTTGAATCAGGCTGGAATTTAGCAAATAATAAATGGTATGATCTGTTTGATATTCATTTTCTACTTCTGTATGTCACAACAGAAGTAGAGATTCTAATAATCAGAGATTATAATGAATCATGTACAGATTGGCCATGGTCATATCTGTTGTATGTACAAATTGATGCAGAACCATAATTAGAGATAGCAACTGTGAAGGAGCAGGTGGCAAAACCAAAAATAAGTAAAAAGGTTAAAAAACAATGTTTGCATAGATGAAAATTTAGATAATCATCTCTGTTTGATTGTTTGATTGTAACAAAATACAGATAAAGAGAAAATAACTAATAATTTAAATATTATATTAGTTCTAACAGTCATGGCATTCATTTATCGATATCATAAATAGGAAGTCATACATTTTTTTCTATAGATTGGAGGATTTCAAGTTGCAATAATGTTTTGATGTATGTGTGTGTGTGAGCGGGCATGCGCACACATGCCTTAAGATCGGTTTCTGACTTTTGACACTTGCCTGGACAATTTCTTGACAATGCTTTTCAGAAATAGTTTGCCATTGCCTGCTTCCCAGAGCTCAGAGCGTGTGACTAGCCCAAGGTCACCCAGCTGGCTTTGTGCTGGAGGAGGGGACTAGTTTCTAGACTGAATTGTTTATTTATTTTCTGTATCCTTAAACACTACACCATACTGGCTCTCAATTTATTAATTGATAATACTGTTGTTACTGTGTCTGTTTAGTCCTTCTCAAGGACTTGGGCTAGGTAGCTTTTTTTTTTAATGGTGTTAAAGGTATCATCTCAGGATGTAAGCTGTTCTGAGTAAAGCTGCCTTTTGCAATTGACTGATGGTGTTATCAATGCCGATGGTGTTCAAGTGGTGCTCCAGTTGTTTTCAAACTGCAGCCAAGGCACCTATTACTATTGATACTATCTTTGCTTTCTTTCTGCCACAGTCATTCTATTTCTACTTGCAGGTCTTTGTATTTTGTTATCTTCTTCAGTTCTTTCTCTTCTCTTCTGCTGTCTCCAGGGACTGCCATGTCTACTATCCAGACTTTTTTGTCTTTTTTGTCAACAATGGTGTTCTATGGCAGGCACTTATATGTTTGAACTCTAAAGTCCCAGAGCCTTTAGCTCAGGGGTGGGGAACTATGGCCCTTTTATGACCTGTTGACTTCAACTCCCAGAATTCCTGACTGGCTCAGGAATTCTGGGAGTTGAGGTCCACAAGTCATAAAAGGGCCGTAGTTCCCCACCTCCTCGTTAGCTTCATTTTCTATTACTTTGTGTATTTTGCAGACAAGCAGTATTTCTTGCAAATCTTCCAAAGCACTATTTTGCTAATTTGTCATGCTGTTATTTGCAGTCAGTTTGTGTGATCTTCTTGCAGCAGCCAACTAGGTGGCCCACAGCTTCTTCAACTTCTTTGTAAAGTTGGTATTTGCTGTCTATTGCTGTCTTCTCAGTTTTGTGTTTGTATGCTTTTGTTCTTATGGCTTGGTCTTGTGCAGCAAGAATCTCTCTCTCTCTCTCTCTCTCTCTCTCTCTCTCTCTCTCTCTCTCTCTCTCTCTCTCTCTCTCTCTCTCTCTCTCTCTCTCTCTCTCTCTCTCTCTCTCTCTCTCTCTCTCTTTTCTGTTCTGTTGTGAGCCATTGCCAGGTCTTGTCATCTGCTTGGCCTGCTAGTTTTTTGTTTGTTTGTTTGTTTGTTTTGATTTGATTTGATGTAATGGCCATGTAAAGTTTGCCTTGTCATGTTGCTTTTCTATTCTTCATTTGGTCTTTCTTGTAGGCCAGTTTAGTCTCTCCAGTATTCAGTAAGCTTTCATGGTATACTAGCTTTGGTGCATCTTCCTCACTATCCTTCAGATTTTCTTCCAATGCCCTTTTTTCTTCTTTAATTGTGTGGTGTACTCTCAACATTCCATGGCCAGCTATTTTCCATGGCCAGCCATTGATAAGTAGAGTCTGTAAATATCACTGTGTGGTTGAAGGGCATGATTCATTGTCATTATTTTTCTAGTCTTCCTATCCATGATTTTTTTGTTCTGCTTGAGTCCAGTTCACCATTCCTGCTGTATATCTAATGACTGGAATTGCTCAGATATTAATTGCCTTGATGGTATTTCTTCCACTGAATGGAGGTGTTAATCTTGGTGAATGGTGTTTCCTCTACTGACTTTAAGATCTTCTTCATTCTCATGATATATTCTAACCTTCTTCCTGACTTTAGTGTTGTCAACTTGAAGGATGCCCAGATACTTCTAGTGATCCTCTTCATCCAGACTCTTGATATTATTTCCATAGGGCATCTTCATTTCTTCAGTTTTCACTCTTTTCTCCCTATTGGGTGGCACATTTGTCAGTCCATTATTATTGGTACACAAAAAAATTAAATCACAGCTATGAGTTTTAGATGGGGTTGGCTTTCATAACCATCAAGTTCTTCCCAAGACCCTAGGATGTCATAATATATTGGCATAATATATATGTAGATCCAAGCTGTGTGGTCTTTAGTAATTGGCAAAAGGTAATTTTGTGTATGTGCAGGTTTCTTAAGCACCTTCCAGGATTTTTTGGCAGGGCATACAGTGTCATGTATGCCACTACCAGGACCACAACAGCTGTTTTATGCAATAATTTTCAGTTCCATTTTAACATCTTGATATGTTGCAATAATCTCCATTTTTTTGGTCATCTAGTCCATTGTCTCCTGGTATTGCCATATCAATAATGGCTTGGCTTGGTTTGTTTTTACATGAAAGTTGATTTTTTTTAAATAGCCCAGATTCTGCCTTGATATCAGGATTCACTGTAAAAATTGTGCTAGAATCCTGGTAATAAGCTGCACAACATTTTGACTGTGCAACATTGGTGGATTAGCAAAATGTTTAGCAGTCATTTTTGTTTGATCATTTGCATAAATGCCTTGCAGGGATTCACTCTAGCCTTTTAATTATGTTTCCACACATAAAATAAAGCTGTGTCCCATACTCACATTCTACATACAAGAACAAATGAAAGAAGTTGAAGGGAAAGGTGTGATGTCTATAAATGTGTGCAATTTACTGAAATATAAATGGAGCATTATAGTAAGAAGTCCAAAGAAAATGAAGTATCTTTAAGGCTATCCCAAATATATTTCACTTGGTTTGTGTGTGTTATGTGATAACTCACTTCAGATTCTGTTGGTCATGTTGTATATAATATATAAAATGTGTGTGGGGTGGGTGGGTGGGTGTTTGTGTGTGTGTGTGTGTGTGTGTGCATATATTGGATTGTGGAGCCCCACTTCATAACACATTTCTATTTTGTCATTTTTCCCTATCTTTAGTTTTATAAATATTTATATTTAATCTTTATTTTTAAAGATCCCTTACATGAATGTCTATTGGCTTTTCTTTATCCATTTCCATCATAGTATAAATTAATATGTTAATTTTGGTCTAACTTCGTACTGGTAAGCGTTTCAACTGTGACAAAAAAAAACCCTAAATTAAAAATATGACTTTTCCATAGACATTTGTGATTAAAGTTCTTAATTTATGAAATGTAATCCTTTTTGGAAACTGGTGAGTGGGGGAAGTCAGGGAGAGCTTGTTTTATGTTCATTTGTTAATAAATGGGAAATATTTACAAGGCATCTTTTACATGGGTTCTAAAATATATTTAACCAGATAAAATTCATAGATGCAATACAACTTTTTTTTTAGGAAAAAAATATTTGGAATAAAGCAATCTTTAGTGGAAATGCTGCATAATCAGAGACCTCATGTCATATGTGATAGAATATATAAATGATGAAAAAGGAGTCCTGGATTTATAACATTGGATTATATTAATTCAATGCAATCCTAAATCTACTAATTTAGTTTTTGTCCAATCCCTCCTGAGAGCAAGGTACCTATGGTAACATACTACTAAAGTTCATCCTCAGTCCCCCAAATGTTGTACACCCATTTTGTGCCTGCATGAAGATCTGTAGAAAAACAAATCATACACACCATACCTGAAGGGAGTTTCATACCCATAAATCCTAAAAGACCTTCTGCCTCATGCTTGCCAAGCTAGTTGGCCACACTGTCCTGCTTCCACAAAGGAATTCCTTGGAGGTTCTCAGCTTGGTGGTTGCTCCCACAAAAGTAAGTTCTTCCCTCCTTTCTCTTACCCTAGTATTCAATATCTACATGAAGCCATTCTCAGCATTTTTTTGGGGGGGGGCAGTGTTGATATCATCAAACTGATGGTAGAATAACTTCTGATTGTTGGCTGCTTTTGGAGTCTCAAGGGAGCTGATGCTTGGAAACATATTTTGGGAGTGGTGACTCCAACTCTTTGGAAAGGCCTCCTGTTTGAGGTTAAATCTACTTCTACCTTGATCCTTTATACTCCCGGATGATATTGAAGGCCTTGTGGAGGGCAGTTGGGTCATGACACCTCTTTGTTTGGCACTGTAGGCTTTAAAGAATTAATGATTAACATCTTTGTACTGGATTTTGTTTTTGTGAGATCTCCTCCTCCTCCTCCTCCTCCTCCTCCTCCTCCTCCTCCTCCATCTTTAAGCTACTAAGTGTTTGCTAGATAGAGTAAAAATAAAATAAACCAATAAACAAACACATTTCCAAGGATGATCCTAGTGTACAGGCTGGCTGTTGCTAATTAATCTGTCCTTTCAGGTAACCATTCTATACTATTTAATTCATCTTCCCTTGGATGGAGAGAATTTAATCCATCTCCCCTTGGATGGAGAGAATGACATATTCCTGGTCCACTATAGTAAGAGCTCTTCAATAAGAGCTTTTCTAGAGTTGTGATTATGGTTGATAATTAGCTAGTTAGTAGCCACTATTGCACCATATTGATGTTGTACCTCATATAGGGTGGTGGACTGTTTCCATCTATCTAATATTCATGTGGTTAATAAATCTATTGCTCTGTTCATTTACGGCTTTTCATGCATGGAAACATACATTGAATTACGTGACACTGTTTTACAACTCTCTCTCTCTCTCTCTCTCTCTCTCTCTCTCTCTCTCTCTCTCTCTCTCTCTCTCTCTCTCTCTCTCTCTCTCTCTCTCTCTCTCTCTCTCTCTCTCTCTGTAAAACATATTTCCTAAATATATTTTCTTTCAAAGTATGATTTTGAAAATAAATATTCATCTTTTTCATATCCTCCATGGATTTTGGACAATTCCCATCACACAACCAAGCCAAACATTAATTGTTCTGGCTGGATATAGTAGTCCAACACATCTTGAGAGCACCAGCTTAACATAAATTCATACAGTTGGGAATGAAGGACTTGTGGCCCTTAATTCTCAATCTGAACTGCCAGTGACCATCATCCCCTATGAAGATTTCCATCAGTGATGCAAAACTTCACAATAAAACATTTAAAAAACCCCAGGTAAATAATGTCCTTTGCCTGTCAGACCACTGTGGGGAAAGGGGAAAAAAAAAGAAACACTACCAATAACTTTTTTTACAACACAGTTATCATTTATCCTAGTAGCAAAATCCATTCAACCTTGATTATATAAACGTTCATAAAAGTTCAAGCACCCATAAAAATTGCTGTTGAAGATAAATTAACAATAAGTAAAAAACTGTAGCCCAAACAAAAATCCAGGCTTCTAAAAATTGTACCTTAAATTAATTTGAGACGATTAATTTCATAAAAGACCAGAGGGAGAAAAGAGGAAGCTGAAGGGAAAATAGAACTACCACACTCTGTCTGGATTCAGCTATCTTGAAAAGTAAAGGATAAGATCCATCTTGGAGAATGTGCTCAAGTAGCTCTTCAACACTGCAATTCTGATTGTATTCATGTCCCAGAACCTCCTTCTGCTCTGGATGAGATCTTCTTGAGATGAAGCCAATACATTCTGTTTGGTTCATAGACCCAAGTTATTCTATCACTTGAGATTCCAAAGCCTTGCAGTATCCAGCATTTGGATATGAATTTTGATGTACCATTTAATGCTATTTTTGTAACATTTCAGTCTGCTGTAGTAGAATGAACTGTTGTTAAGGAGGAACAATTATCTTATGGATGCCAGGCCAGGCAGTACAAACATTTTAATGCTTATTTTGAGTGGCAGGGGAGACAGTCTTAAGATCAATGCATATCCGAAACTGGTAAAAAAATGTCCTTCTTATAAAACTACTGTTGATGGGGGTGGGAGTGTGGGGTGGTGGTGAATTAAATGGGAGTGAACTGGATGAGAGGGAATGAGAATTTCTTCTGAATTTCTAATTGGGTAAGGATAAAAGGGAGAAGTCAAGGAGGTGGCTGTGAGGTGGCTGTATTTTCTTTAATTTTTTTTTTAAAGTTGCTTGCAGGAAGTATCAAGTGCCCCAGAAGAATCTGCAAGAGGAAGGAACACTCCCAAGTCAGAGCAAGCAAGCAGGTCCACAGAGGGCTTTTATTCAAAATAAAAGATTAACCCAGCTGCTGTGGGCCTAGAGGTAGTAATAGCAATAGCACTTAGACTTATATACCGCTTCATAGTGCTTTACAGCCCTCTCTAAGCGGTTTACAGAGTTCAGCATATTGCCCCCAACAATCTGGGTCCTCATTTTACCCACCTCGGAAGGATGGAAGGCTGAGTCAACCTTGAGCCGGTGAGATTTGAATAGCTGAACTGCTGAACTGCAGTGCTGCATTTTAACCACTGTGCCACCTCGGCTCTCTTGCCTCACAATCAGGAGGTTGTGAGTTCAATCCTAGGTAGAGACAGATGTAAGGGTCTTCTGCTTGGGCAGGGGGTTGGACTAGATGACCTGCAAGGTCCCTTCCGGCTCTGTTAAAATGACAGAGACCTCTGCCAATGTAAGGAGATATCTCCTCTCTCGCCATCTCCAAGCAAACATTTAAATTTTACTCTCATAAAAGTTTATCTCATTAATTCTTTTACTCCCGGGCAAGAAGACAATAGGGGAAGGGGAATATGCCTGATTTAAAGGGAGTATACAGCATTTCCCAGGTACAGGGGGCAGGATTTAGCTTCACTTTAGCTAAGAAGGTCAGCTTGTCACCTGACTCCCCCGCCCATTTCCTCACATTAACATTTTCCATACGGAGGAAGTGAGGGCTAAGTGACTGCAGACACACTATCTGCCTTTCTGCAGGCATCCAATGTGCTAAATCTGTAGATGGGCTCAAGTTTGCTTGTGGTCACTTGAGAGGGAATACTTCTTTTTTGCTTTAGAGAACTAGCACATCTCTTCCAAGAAATCCTCTACAATCCTGGATTTGGGATTCAATCAAATGTAATGCATAACCTAGTGTTTCATACTCATAGACACACACATATGTTTTTGGCTCAATGCTTGAGGGATCCTTGGCAAATTGTCCTCTGGTGGTCCTCCACTGATGTTAGTATCCTTCCAGCGGGCTTTTCTAGTGGTGGCAATAACAACAACAGTCTGATCAGCTACTCACTACTTTAATTTGCTGCAGTGCCCCTAATTGTAGAATTGCTGCTGGATATTGTGGGAAATTAAAATGGCATCTGCCAGATTCCCACTGGGGATCACTATCTTAATTTCCTATCTTGTCCCAGAGCAATGCTATGTTGGAGAATTGTAGTAAATTAAAATGGCAGCCTGCCAATGGGGGTTAACCAGAAGGCTCAAGACAAGCAATTTGCAGTCAGCCTTCATGTATATTAGCATAGATACATAGAAGACAATGAAGGAGAGAGAGACAATGGAAACGAAAGCCTTCAGAAATTCCTCATGCACTCCCCTTAATGCCCTTGGAGCTTTAGAGAACACTATCGTTTGTTTTTCTTGTTAATAATATCCTGAAGGAGGATGGTTAGATCTTGGGCCTTTTCAGTGGTGGCACATTTACCTAACAGTGAATATTAGAAAAAAGTCACCTAAGTATAAGAGCCGCTAAACATAGGGTCCATTACCCAGCAAGATTGTGGGAGCTTATTCATAGGTAGCCATCTGTCTAGGAGGCTTTAATATTTATTTTTTTATTTTATTTTATTTTATTTTATTTATTTAGTGTTCTTATATGCTGCCCTACTCCCTGAGGACTCATTTATATCTTTTCATGGACAAAGAGGAGGAAGAGGAGGAAGATTCAATGGTTTTAGTAGTCCTCATAACTATGTTACTCTATGATTCAAATAGAGAGGGATGTTCAGATAGTTCTTTCAGTATTTTGGGATATCACTAACATTTCTTTTCTTTCTTTGATGAGAAAATCTCTAAATTTTTGAAAACTGAAAAAAATTATTTTGACTGTGTTTATAGGCTAATTTGATCTTTGAATCTTGACCATTTCATTGTATTGTTTATATGCTTTTAGTTGTTTCCAAATCCATTTGGGCAAAAAATGGATTATTTATTTATTTATTTGGTCTTTTTTATATGCCGCCCAACTCCCGTAGGACTCAGGGATGACAGAAATATTTGACTGAAATGAGTACGGAACGACTCAGGGATGAATTTCAAGTAAATGTTTATGAAATAGTGCATGGAATCTGATTAGAGAAGCTTGATATAGGATCAATGAAATCTATAGGTATGTGCATCTGTGTAAGAAATTTGTTTTTCCAACTTTGGGGCTTGCTATAATTTTGCTACTCTGATGCTGCTTCAGACCAATTTTCTTTTCATTGCTTTCAACATCAAATAACTTTGTAATCCCCTTTGACTGCTCTGATTGTCATGTATATTATTAGTCATAGATATGGGTGTATAAACAGCTGGACAATAACAGTGGCAAAGTATTGTGTAGTAGGCAAGAAGCAGACCAGCATAGCTACAACAGCATTTATTGACTCAAAACTGGAACTGAGAAACTGCAGGCATTTCCCTGAAATTTATACTCTGGGCCCACAGGGCCTTAACCAATCATAATACTTGAAAAAGCCCGCCCAAATATGAATGTTCTAAATTTCCCTCCAAAACAATTGGAGTTAACAGTTAGGGACATCTAAAAGTTAGTTTCACTTTAGCAGGGCTTAACAGTTAGGGCCATCTAAAGGTTAGTTTCACTTTAGCAGGGCTTAACACAACTATATATATTCAATACATAACACAAAGTATCCGTCCTTTTGCTTTCCAGAGACTTCTATGACTAGCCACTTTGAGAGTGATCAGTGAAAAAAGGCCTCTGTTCAGATGCACTGTTTATTTCTCTATGGGCTTCAGTTTACTTTATTGAATGATGAAGGGATGGACAAGTGTGAAAAGCACTGAGTATTTCACAGGGCTCAAAGGTGCAGGTTACTCTTTTGCTGTGGAATGACATGCTGTGGAAAACTATGTTGCTGCTGAACCCTCAGCAGCAGTTTTGCTGGATCCTCACATTAAAATGAAGGGTAACTGAGTTAAAAAGGATGCTTTTGAAGATATGGGGGGAAAAAAATCTCCCAAGCTCCACCATTGTGAGAATATTCAACTATTTAGAGACTTTTTGTTGCCAGTCTACTTCTGGAGCATTATTTAAATAATGGAAATTGTTGTATATTCTCCTCAATGGATTAATTGAATGGAAAATCCCAGGCTGTCAGAGATCCTGTAGTGAATGAGACAATGTACTAATGATAAAGACACAATCAGATTTGACTATCCCATGTCATCATCAATTAAAATCAGCAATTCTTTAATTAAAGGATTTTTAAAGACTTTTTGGATGCGGGTTAATTTTTCAGCTGATACTGAAGAATACCTTAATTAAAGGATTAAATATTGTTTTATTCAATTTCGGCTCTGTTTCTTAACATCAACATTCGTAATAGGTTGTTTCCATCTGTACAGACTTTTTGAAATATAAATATTGATTATGAATGATTAACATTTTGTATCTTTCTTTAAAATTATAAAATGTATTTATTTACATGTACTCCTAAACCATCTACGTGTATTCAATTCTTCTTTATTCCAACTCTGTTAATCTGTTAAAGCTATTATGTCTAGTTCTCTTATTTAATTTGTTGTTCTAATGCAAACTATGTTCCTTGCATCATTCATGTGCAAAGCCCAATCCATCCCTGTTGGTGTCACAAGAGTAAACAGATCTGGCTATTTTTGAGGACACTGGAAAACAAAAGAAAGTAGTTCATTTTGGATGGACAAATATTTTCAGTTTTTTTCAAAACATTGTTTTGACATTAATGCTTGATGTAGCATTTTTAAAAGATTAGCCTTCTGTTGAAAGAAGTAGAAGGATTTGTCCTGATGATCAAGATATTGTGGCTGGCTGCAGACTCTAGAAAACCTCTGGAAAAATATTGTCCTGACAAAGAATTGTCCCAGCTCCATCTGGGGACTAGTATGGGAAATGGAAAAAATTAAGAAGTAAGTCTTGTTATTGTCTCATATGAGAGGGAGAAAACAATTTATGGTTGTTTTTAAGAGGGAGATAGAAAGAGAGACTTGATTTACATGGGTTGAAGATTACTGTAATCCGCACATTTTCACACCATAATAAATATATTAGTCTATAGGTTGCCACAATATGTTTCATTTTTTTTTCACTATAGCAAATTAAAATGGCTGCACCTCAGGGAATTATTTTGGCTTTGCTTCCCACCAGTCAGGGTGAAACAGAAGAATCCTATTTAATTCTGAGCATCATGTATTGCTAGTCAGTATTGGCAGTACTGGGATAAATGATAAATAATCCAATTTTATATGATGCATCTTTATATGAATCCATTATATATATTTTTAAACAAACATTCTGCATGATGCAAAGCCTCTAATTTAACCTCCAGCAAGGCTTGCAATTTAGTTTAGCCTTTTACAACAACAAAGATGAAAATGATTTTTCTTTCTAAATTACATTATAGTTTCTTATCACTGGACAATCTGTGACTTAAAACTCCCACAGCATTAGCATTCTCCTCTCTAACCTATTTTAGACGCAACACTGAGATTGAAAATTATTTGTAATTTCCGGATTGCACTGAGAAACTCCAATTCCCCACAAATTAATAGTCTCCCCAACTCAGCTCTTTAGGAAACACCAATTTCCTTCAGCTTTGCTTTGGTTTAATTTATTTATTTATTTGTTTGTTTGTTTGTCAAACATGTACAAGATAGTAGGTATTTGTATAAACATAACATAAGCAAAGAAGTACAGATAAATGAGGACAATAGGACAGTAAGACAGGGACGGTAGGCACAGTGGTGCGCTTATGCACGCCCCTTACAGACCTCTTAGGAATGGGGTGAGGTCGACTGTAGACAGTCTAAGGTTAAAGTTTGGGGAGTTTGGGGAAGAAACTAATGATTCTGGCCTGCTTCCTCCTGGCCCAACTTGGAACCAAGCACATGGTTGCTTGTTAGAGTAAAGTTGGGCTTTCTGACATTAGTTAAATTGGAGTTAAAGAAAAAGCTCAGACAACTCTTATCCTTGGGCAATGGATATGCTGAATGAAAAATTAACCAGGAGACATTCTCTGAAACTGAAGCTTCTGAGGTAGAACATAAGTCAGAAAGACTGACCTCAAAGTTTCAGTGCCTTAAAAAAGGTCCCTTTTGACACCACCACCCCCGCTCATTTCTTCTGCTTGTTAATATTTTGACTGAAAATTTCAGGAGGTATCACTCACAACAGAATATTTTTTTCAGTTTTATATCACTGAAGGATTTCCTCCCCCCCCCCTCTTTCTTGGTGCTAAGCAATGGCTGCTTAGCCAACCTCTGTTATATGTCTCTTAAGGGAATATTTTTGTTAATTGCAAATATTTGATTGACAAACATGGGATGCAATTAGTAGGCAGGCACAGTAGGAGAGAGCAGCGAACTGGATCTCTGAACCAACAGTCTTCCACTCTCCCAGCTTGAACTGAAATAGGCAAGAGCATTTAAACCATATGTTTACCTCAGACTCATCCCCCCCACCCCATGCTAAAAAAAAATTCCTATTCCTCTAAACTGGCTTTGTTGTTGTTGTTTGCCACTTGCCAAGGGACTCCCTCCTTTATAAGCATTGTGTCAAAATAAAAACAGGAAATTCCTCATGAGCCTCAAACGTATGTCTGCAATTTTTGTCTGGGGCAATAAAATTTAATGAGAACAAAGGCTGTGCATGCTATACAAAGGCTTAAGGTGAAAAAAGAAAATGTGATCTAATTCAACTTCTCGAGCACAGAATAACTTGGTGCCATCACTGTGCACCGTGCATTGTAATTGCACCTATCATTGTAAAGGATAACATTTATATAAGAGGCACTGGCCATTAGATTTGAATCTCTATTCCTCATTCAATATTTTCTGCTACCTTTCTAAGGAAAATTCCTTAAAGAAATTTTTAAACTAATTAAAGAGGTTTTAAGAGTAAACAAATAGGAGTAACATATATAGACAATCACTGTAAGACAGCACTGAGAGACCATACAGATTATCATCTGTCTGAGGTTCATATTTGCACAGCCCAAATACAGCAACCCAATAGGAAGTTAGCAATTCAGTTACCAACCAGTACTCTAGGGTGAATTTCCCCGGGCAACCTGAATTCCTTAGAGAAAAGGCAGCTCTGGAATCCCTAAAATTGGCCATAATTTTACTATAATGAAATACAACTAAAACATACTGTATATACTCGAGTATAGGCCGACCCGAATATAAGCCGAGGCACCTAATTTTACCACAAAAAACTGGAAAAGTTATTGACTCGAGTATAAGCCTAGGGTGGGAAATGCAGCAGCTACTGGTAAATTTCAAAAATAAAAATAGATACCAATAATGTTTTTGAATATTTATTTCAAAGAAAAACAGTAAACTAGCTCTGTAAGTGGAAAAGAGGGTCAATAAAAACAATATGGTATCAACAATAACTTTAAAAGTACAAAAACCTTAGCTCATTGAGCAACTAAGCTAAAACACATTCAGGCTAATAGGAAAAGGTGTCTTGCACTCAAGAGCAACAAGAGATAAATTTGTATATTTTGGTCTTTGGAGGAAAACCATTCCTCTGGCTAAGAAAAAGGAGAATGCCTTGTTTAAACTTGTGTTTATCATTTTATAAGCATGAATTAAATATTAAAGAGCATCTATAAATGTTCCACCAATTAATCATGACATTTTTTCAGTTGATTAATTTTATTGTTTATCTGACTGATCAATCAGATGTCACCATCATTGAAATCATATTTTTGGAGCTATAAGCTTGATGCACTTCCTTACATATTGCCAAATGTTAAAAAAACAAAGCTAGTAATCTCTTCAGAAACAGCCTGACTGTCAAATCATAGTACAGGTAGTCCTCAACTTACAACCATTCATTTAGTGATCTTTCAGTCACAATGGCACTGAAAAAAGTGACTTATGAGTGTTTTTCACACTTATGACTGTTGCAGCAACCCCATGGTCACATGATTTACATTCATATACTTGACAAGTGGTTCATATTTATGACAGTTGCCATATCCCAGGGTCAGGTGATCCCCTTTTGCTACCTTCTGACAAGCAAAGTCCATGGGGAAGCCAGATTCCCTTAACAACCATGTTGCTAATTTAACAAGTGCAGTGATTCACTTAACAACTAGGACAAGAAAAGTCATAAAATGGGGTGAAACTCCCTTAACAAATTTCTCACTTAGCAACGTAAATTTGGGGCTCAACAGAGATCATTAAGTCAAGGACTACCGGTACCTCTAAAGAAGAAGAGTTGCACCAAACAGGAATATTGGGGGGCTCTCACTTCACCTCACACAACCTGCTGCAAATATAATGTGACAGGGGGCAGAACACCCAATTCCAAGTGTTCACCCCCAACATAGCAGGGCTCCATGTTGAGGAAAGTGATTGATGATTGAAACAAGCCCAAGTCCCACATTAAACCAGTCAGGACAGCGTCAGTCAGTGGCCTAGTTCTACTGGTAGAATTACAATTAGCCAGGAAGGGAAAACGGGTTTAGGCCAGAATGCTTTTTTATCACCTCAAGCCCTGCAGAATAACAATTTAATCGGGGGGGGGGGGGGCGTCTGGTTTTCTGCCTTCTGACTGACTCGAGGAATTATTTTTCCACTTAAAAGTATGCTGGAAGACAACAAATTCCACATAACTTATTCTGGAACTGGGATAATCTTGGGGACATTTCAAAGGTGCTGGGTTTGAACACGAGGCCAGGCATCTCTGCATTATTTCGTGGCAGAAGCAGCAGCAACCGGGCATACCGCATCTACTCGGGCTTCCCACTTTTCAGCAGCCCTGCCTACTCACCTGCAGGCCGTCGTCCTGCAGCCGGCAGGCTCTCTGCTGTTTCCCAGCCTTCACCCCCTGCTTAGCTCGGTGCTGCTTACGCGGCAGCAATCGCTCTGCGCGGCGTTTCCCAGCCTTCACCCCCTGCTTAGCTCGGTGCTGCTTACGCGGCAGCAATCGCTCCGCGCGGCGTTTCCCAGCCTTCACCCCCTGCTTAGCTCGGTGCTGCTTACGCGGCAGCAATCGCTCCGCGCGGCGTTTCCCAGCCTTCACCCCCTGCTTAGCTCCGTGCTGCTTACGCGGCAGCAATCGCTCCACGCAAGCCCGAGACAAACCATGCCGCGCGGAGAAAAGCGCTCGCACATTGAGGACGCCGGAGAAAGCGGCTGGGATGGTTGGGATTTGTCCCGCGCTTTGCTAAAACTCCCTGCATCGATGGCTGGCTTGAGGTTTACTGGCGCCTGAATTTGAGGGATAAAACGCGTCTTGGGGGGAGGTGGAAAGGAGCTGTAACAGCTGTGCTCAGTAAACCTCGCTGATCTTTTGAAAGCAATAAGATAATGTACTAACGTCAGCAGAAAGATTTCGCCGAGGAAAGGAGGAGGCAGCAGCAGCGGCGGCGGCAGAGCCGAAAAGCGGTGGGAGCCGAAGGGGAGGCTCCGTCGCTGCAACAGCCCCAGACCTCCGACCCTGAAGCTCTGCCGGCCGCCTCCTTTCCTCGCCTCCCGCCTCCCCTTTTTCATTGACTCGAGTATAAGCCGAGGTGGCTTTTTTCAGCCCAAAAAGTGGGCTGAAAAACTCGGCTTATAGTCGAGTATATACGGTATATCCCTTTCTCAATCCATTAAAAACCAGAAAACCTGAACCCCACTCATCTATTATTATTGTCCCACTAACTGCAGTCTTAAATCCTTCCCAAAATGTCATGTTTAGCATCACTCACAGGAACCAGAGAGACTGTCAAGAATTTATGAATAATACAAGAGTGTAGTGTCAAGAATAGGCTACTGTGTTTCTCCTAAAACACGACCCATCCCAAAAAGAAAGCCCAGCACTGTTTTGTGAGCATGCGTTAAAATTAAGCCCTACCCTCAAAATTTGGTCCCAATTAAGTGCATGCGCGGCAGGCTTGTCGGAGTGGATGACAGCAGGCTTTTTTGGGTAGACAGCAACCGGTAGCTGGAGTGACCATTACAGGTAGGCAAGGGTGCACGAGGTGCGTGGGTCGCATCACTTGCTCTTTTCAGTCGTGAAAGAAGCAGCCCGCTGGCCAAGCGAGGCGCATTAGGTGATTGGGTCGCTCCTTTTGACTGTGAAAGAAGCGGCCCTGTGGGCAGGCAAGGCACGTGGGTCACATCATTTGCTCTTTTTGGCCACAAAAGAAGCAGCTCGGTGACCAGGTGAGGTGCGTGGGGCGCGTGAGATGCTCCTTTCGGCTGTGAAAGAAGCAGTCCAGTGGCCAGGCCAGGCACGTGGAGGGAAAATTAAGACACCCCTCAAAAAGAAGGTCTAGCCGTTTTTTCAAGGGTCAAAAGAAAATAAGACCTGGTCATATTTTCAAAGAAACACAGTATATGAGTAGATGCTTCATAGAAATAGAAGATGGAGCTTATTGATTGATTTGATCTGAGGCTGCTCAACTTCAAAATAACTTTGGGAAGCTTAAAATGTAAACATAACAACAACAACAACAACAACAATGAAAAACTGGAATGTTCAAACAAAAAACATCCTATATAACAAATCTCCGGTGGTGCTCCACAATTGTCCGACCCAAAGGCTTTTAGCATTAATTTTGAGCAAATAGTATATATAAAAGTATTTTTGAGAATTTAGTGATTATTTGACCACCCCACTTATTTCCAAGCTTTCAAAGCATTTGCCAGCCTATCACAGCATTGGATCAGCTTTATTCAATTAATCATTTAATCAATCAATCATTTCTGGGCAGTGAACAAAATAAAAATAAAAATAATTCCACCAATATAAAAAATTTAAATACATAGTAGCTGAGAAAATATATCCCATAAATTACTAACACAACCAAAACATGGGTCCGTATTCATAGAACCGGGTCTTTAGGACCTTATGAATAGGTCCTATGGTTATTGAGCATTTATTTCCTGCAGATTAGCATTTATTCGACCCAATTCAAAAAAGAATCACCACACATAAGGAGGGATTAAAGCCTTCTTGTTGAGTAATTCAGTCACCCAAAATCACCCAAGTGAAAGATGTACCATATTTTTCGGAGTATAAGACGCACCGGAGTATAAGACGCATCTTAGTTTTGGGGGAGGAAAATAGGGGGGGAAATCTACCTACCAGGTATTCATCTGGCTAGCGTCCTTAGTCTGTTCAGCTTCAGCACATTATTTTATCCCCTGGTTAGGGCTGAAAAAGCCTTTTTCAGAGGGAGTAGAATGAAAGCAAGCCTTAGGGCAGGAAAAAATGCTTCGGAGGGAGTAGGAATAAAAATAAATGCAGCAAGCCAGGAAGATTCATCTGGCTAGCGTCCTTAGTCTGTTCAGCTTCAGCACATTATTTTATCCTCTGGTTAGGGCTGAAAAGCACCGCTTTTTCAGAGGGAGTAGGAATGAAAACAAGCCTGCAAAGACTTAGGGCTGGAAAAACCTTCTTCAGAGGGAATAGGAAGCTGGTAGCACCTCGTTAGGGCTGGGAAAAAAACTTTGAAAAAGCTACATTCGAAGTATAAGACGCACCCAAATTTTCAGCCTCTTTTAGGGAGGAAAAAGGTGCGTCTTATACTTTGAAAAATACGGTAATTGAAGTAAATATTCTAGTCAGGAGCAACTATAATTTCTGACGCAGAAAAGGAAACAAGAAACAAAGCGTTAGAGAAACTCCCCAAAAGAAAAAGTTACAACGTTTTGAATTTCATTGTAGGTAGAAGGTGGAGAAGAAGAGGGAAAGGTGAATAATTGTTTTTTTACATGATGTGGAATAAGAAGATACAAGTTTCTTCCTCTACTGGGATATTAAAATCAGGTTCATTTAATAAAATTGTATAGTGGGAAATTCTAGAGAAATAAACAGAAAGACATCTTCATGAGGAACATAGTTATTTTGCAGAATCAACTGCCAACTTTACAACTTGATTATAGAAAATGCATATCTTCCTTTCTAAGGAAAAGATATAAATCTCAAAAACTCTATATTATCTGAAAACAATCAATCAGTGTCCCAGCACATGATGTCCACAGAGATACATGTTTTTGTTTGTTTGGATGGGAATTCATGTGCTCATGTGAGTTGTGAATGAGTGAAATCCAAAGGCTAGGTTCATGGAACTCTATTTATAAAGTTCTAGGAAAATGACAAAATACATAAAGCACAGAAAAAATAGGATTCTGATACATGTAAAACTCTTCATAAACAGCAGATGACAGCAAAAAGTTTGGATTGTTGGTATCTCTATTGCCATCTAATGGTTCTCTAATGTTAGCAGGCCTGCATAGCAGGAACTTAGGGTTTATCTGCTGCCCAGTTTCTGTATTGCCAGAATGAGTAGATATAGATTTCCAGAGAGCAGAATTATTATTATTATTATTATTATTATTATTATTATTATTATTATTATTATTATTATTATTATTATTGTTATTGTTATTGTTATTGTTATTGTTATTGTTATTGTTATTGTTATTGTTATTGTTGTTGTTGTTGTTGTTGTTGTTGTTGTTGTTGTTGTTGTTGTTGTTGTTGTTGTTGTTGTTGTTATTATTTGTTGTTGTTGTTGTTGTTGTTGTTGTTGTTGTTATATGCCGCCCTACTCCCTGGGGACTCAGGGCAGCGTACAACAGAATATAAGAACAATATAAAAAACAGTAACAAAAAAATAATAAATAAACAATGTTGTCTTCTATTAATCCCCTGGTCAGCCTCGTAGCAATCTGAATATGCATTTTTCTACTATTTTATCATTTTCAATTCCTATGGTAGAATGGTTTCACCATGCATTAAAAAAAGTCCAGTAGGAAACACTATCTAGCTCAGGAACAGAAAGAAAAATGTAATTTAAAAAAAACTGGTTTGTTTCAAGCTAAGTAGGTTCTATGTGCTACCATGTGTTCATAAAGGGAATTATAGAATCTATTAGAGCACAAGGATGAAAGAAGGAAATTTTATTTTAAAAATTATCATTACACCAGCAAACATGTGCATCTTAATATTTTAATCTTGTATATATAGATTTAGCTTAATTTTCATGTATTTTATATTTGCGTGAAATACACTATATATGTCCAGGAAGAATCACCCACAAAAAGCAAAGTGATTGGCAATAACTTTCCTGGAGAAAAAAAGATGGGAGGGCATAGCACCAGGGAAATTATCTAACGGGAGGACATGGCATCCTGCAGTTGGGACTGAACAACTTGTCAATTATTTATTTTATTTATTTATTTTAGGCAGAGGATTCAATCCTCCCAGCTTGCTGCTTGGCTCCCGGATGTTTCGTTATTTATTTATTTAATGTATCAAATTTATAGATTACCCATCTCACTCCCACAGTGACTTTGGATGATGTACAGTTAAAAACCACTGTTGCCAAAGTGCCTCAGCCTGGACAGGATTTTGTTAAACCAGTTTAGAGACAAGCCAACAGAAGCATAAGATAGGAGCAGCTTAAATACTTAAATGTGCATAATGCCCTATTGCCCTAAGTCACATTACCAAAATAGTTTTCTTTTGGTCAGTATTGTTTCTTGTTCTTTTCAGCCATTTATTAAAGCTTTGGTCTTGATAGCTGGTAGATAACATCCAGAATTATTGGTTGAGTCCTTGTTTTCAGAGAATATTAAAGGTACAGTGGACTTCTGAATCGCATTAAACCAACTCAGTTGATGGCTTCATCCTTTTTGTTCTTTAACACATATACAATAGTAGAAGACTACTCAAACAATATGGCAGGAAGATAAAATCAAATACCTGCTGACCACTGGATCTTATCATTGTGCAAGACACTCTTGCAACAAACAAGCAAAATCTTGGTGAATCACTGTTTGTGGATAAGTACATAGGTTTGCTAAGAAACAAAGCCACAATAGAAAATTTGTTAAGAGCCCTTTCTTCCTGTTCTCTCTGTTAATAGTTTGGCTTCCCACCCCTTGAGAGCAAATTAGACCTGTGGAAGAGGTTTGTTCTGTATAGATCACACCTGATCCATCTTGGCAAAATGTTGTTTGCTCAAAGATGAACCATTCCTCCTAAGTGAAACTTCAGGATGCAAATGACCTAACTTTCTTGAAAGTTTGATAAAAGTGCCCTTTCTGCATATGCAAAAACTCCTTTTTGTTGATGTTTATATTTTTTATTAAAAAATTTACACAAGATAGAAATGAACACAAACTAATATAAAGAAAGAAAGAAAAATCCAAGTAAAAGAAAAAAGTGCAAAAAAGAAAAAAAATCTTGAAAAAAGAAAGAAAATATATATAAAGTGGCTTCACAGCCATTATAAGAACAAATATATATTTAACCCCTCTATAAAGTTACATCATACTATTGTTTAATATGTTCTGTCTAATCATCAAAATTATAAATCACAAGTACATATTTTTTCATTTTATGCAGAAATAAAATAAATAAACTGAGAGTGCTGCATTAATATTTAGAAGCAGGGCTCCCCTGAATTATTATATAGTCTTTAGGATGCTATTGACATTATTTTAATGTCTATGTGAGGAATGGAAGAATTTATATTCCTTGCAGACAGCTGGTCATTTGCATTCTTTTAGAGAGTCATTGAGGCTACTTGGAGGTTTATCTTTGTACTCAAAGTCACCTGAGTAGTGCAATACCACATTGCTTAGTTTGTGTCTGGGTATTTTATCCTTGGGGTGGACAAGTTTCTGCCTTAGTGTGCACGTATGTTGTGTTGGCTGAAGATCCTCCTGAGCTTTTCAGATATTCCTGCAACATGCAACATGGCATATGAAGTACAATGCAGGGAGACATGTGACGTAGGGGTGGGTTCCAATTTTTTTTATTACCACTCTGTGGGCGTGGCTTAAGATCTCTCTCTCTCTCTCTCTCTCTCTCTCTCTCTCTCTCTCTCTCTCTCTCTCTCTCTCTCTCTCTTCCTTTCTTTTTCTTTTTCTATCTCTTTCCTTCTCTTTCTCTCTCTCTTTGTCTTTCTTTCTCTTTCTCTCTCTTTTTGTCTTTCTTTCTCTCTTTGTCTCTCTCTCTCTCTCTCTCTCTCTCTCTCTCTCTTTCTTGTCTCTCTCTCCCTTCCTTCCTTCCTTTCTCTTTCTTTTTCCCTCCCCCCCCCTCTCACACACAAACACACACCTACCTGGTATGGGCACAAAGTATCTGTTGTTACAGAAGTTTTCATTTCTCTCCATAATACACCTGATACTAATCAATACCCTATCTCTCAACTACGTAAAGCCTATGCATATTTACTTGGCAATAAGGCTACCCTCTTTCAGTGGGATTTACTCCTAATAGATACACAATCATGATTGCAGGCAGGCAGCTAGCTCTGTTGTTTAATAGGCTCTAAGTAAAATTTCTACATTAACAAAATTTATACCTAAAAAACAGAATATAGGAGCAAAAAATCATAGCAATAGTCTGAGCTATCCTTCTTCCCCCCTCCCCCCCTCGCTTCCTTTTGCTTTCAGGGTGGGAGGGAAAACCAAATAAAAACTGAAAGGAGGCAAGTACAGAAAATGGTGCATGGCTGCAAAATAGGAGAAGAGCATTTTTCAGCCGCTTTCTGGGACTGAAAATTGAGGGGACCCAAGCAGGGGTTGGTTCTAACTTACCTCGCTGCCAGTTTGCTTACTCAAGATGGCGACCGCATGCACAGTGCTCGAAACTCGGCTTCTGCACATGCTCAGAAGAAAAATAAAATAAAAAATTAAATTCAAAAAAAGTTAAATTAAAAAAAATTAAAAAAGAAAAAAGAAAGCCGAAAACAAGATGGTGGAAACTGTGCTGGAAACTCAGCTTCTGCACATGCTCAGAAAAAAAATCGAAAAAAAATCGATTTTTTTTTAAAAAAAGATGGCAGTGCCCATGGACCGGCACCAACCGATCCGTTTCGGTGATGTTATCATGACATCACCAGTGGGTCGCTACTGGTTCGGGCGAACTGGTCCGAACCAGGAGGAACCCACCCCTGATGTGCAGACGTTGGGGAAACAAAACATTGACTTTAAATATGCATGACACAACATGGGAATTCAATCTACTCCACAGGCATCATAATCCCATCCCCTTTTCTCTGGTCAAACTGGGGAAAATGGGAAGTTTGATATGAGCCGTGGTGACACATTGGTTAGAATGCAGTATTGCAGGAAAATTTTGGTCACTGCCAGGAGTTCGATCCTGATTGGCTCAAGGTTGACTCAGCTTTCCATCCTTCCAAAGTTGGTAAAATGAGGAGCCAGATTGTTGGGGACAATATTCTGACTCTGTAAACTGCTCAGAGAGGGCTGTAGAGTACTATGAAGTGGTATATAAATCTAAATGCTATTGCTATGTTGACCAAAATAAAATAAAAATAAATCAGCTTTGATATATCTTCCCCCCCCTTTTTTTTTGCTATTGCCATGGCCAGAATGGCAGTGGTCATAAGGTATTTTAAACTACAATGTGGAGGCTTTTTTTCTTTTTGAAATTAACCCACTTTCTTTATCTATGGGTCATAGGGTCATAGGATTGCAGCTTCTAACTATGTGTCAGATTTTTTTTAAATGGGAAAAAGAGAAAAAATGAATTAAAAACCGTTCAAAGAAATAACAAATGTACATGCTGATGGAGTTGTCAATTAACCAAACCAATACTGGCCTAACCAAACTCAAAATCTGAAGATAAAAATGAATTTACAACTGATTTCTAATAAATGTATCTGTTATCCCTTTTATTTCAGTCATTTTAATATTTTTATTAAACATATGGTACTCCTTTGCATAGGCAACTCAATAAATACATTCCTTTACAAAACAAAGCAAGCTTACAAACAAGCTTTAAAATGTTGCTGCAGAGGCTATGAATTAATAACAAAGGCTGAATTTGGGGCCAAGCATTATATGTTTTATTTCCCTTTATTTCGCATAAAATCATGCTTCCTTTTTTCTCTAATTCAACTGACAAAGACATGCACAACAAAGAATGCAAATCTTCCCCCCTCTCCCCACACAATCTATTGTTCCCACCAAGATTACTTGCAATGTAGAATAATTGAGAATGAATGTTCTAACTTAATGTCAAGTTACCTGCATTTTCCCCTCCTTCTGATACCAGCATCTTGTCTAGTAGAGTCCCAAATCATTTTCGCTTTGGGATAATGCTATTTGTGCTTTTGCATAATGAAATGTTTTCATACCCAGCAACCATTGCTGGCCCTCCATTGTTCCCACAGTTTAATAAATCAACCGTGGAAAAAAATAAATAAATTACACAACTTATTATGGAAATCGAGTTGCAGAAACAGAACTCCCGCCCATCGCTCCCTCCCTCTTACAGCATCATTGCTAAACTTGCTTAAACCTCTGCCACTCAGATGATATTGCAATATTAGCTTTCTGTCTCTCTATCTATCTCTCCCTCTTTCTGTCTACCCCCTCCTTTTTAACCCCTTTCTTCCTTTTTTGTCTCTGTGATGATTGTTTTCTGTCCATCTCAAACCGGGTGTCAGTTCATTTAGATTTACATCAAGTAGTAAATTAAAATGATCACTCAGCAAACACTCTCAGCTCGGTTTTCCCCTTTCAGTCTGGAGTTCTGCGAGATGCTTGGAGCATTCATGCAGAAAATATTGCTGTCTAGATATTTGTCCTCTGGGTGATAAAAGAGGCATTGTCTTGGGACCTACTCAGTCCTCCAAGCTGATAGTTGCTGTGCATCACAGCTGTGAAGTGTGCTTTGTTATGTGTCTGAGGATTAGAGTTCAAGACCTTGTTTTTCTTGAAATTCCAGACTGATCAGAGCTGCATATGTTCAGGGAAAAGCCGAGGTCGATGGTTCTCTGTCCACATTTTACTAGATTATTCTTGGACAGAGTTCTTGGAGAATGCTCTGCTACTGAAAGCTGCCCCAGGAGCTTTTCCCCTCTGTTTCTCTCTTGTTTGTTCATTTTCAGTATCATACCACTCATGGATGGGGGGGTGGGGGGGCAGGATGTGCATTTGAAACAAAAGGTGATAGACGACTTTTTGTCTTTGTACTTTTAAATTATCCAGGAACTGCCCAGACTCCATTGTATGATATTTCCAGTTTTGATCATATTTCAAATTCTGAGAAGGATTATCATAAGACGTTGTGCCAATAATGAGAGGGAATAAGAACAGGTGACTGATCTCTAGGTCAACAGCTAAATTTAAAACAACAGCTATACTAGCAAAGGGGATTGGCAGGGCCATCCTATCATCATTCTCCTGTCCTGTCATCTTTCCTATCCTATCATCACTGTCTCAAAATGGCTCTCACCTGTGGATCTCTCTAGGTTTGTTATATTAAGTTCAAAGCCCACCAAGCAAAACGAAAAGTTATGGTGGAACATTGTAGTCATTCCAATGAGCCGATCTTCTGTTCCTGTTATTTATTTTATTTTATTTTATTTATTTATTTTTGTCAAGTACGTGTTGATAATATACATAGATATAACATTGTTTATATACATAAGATGAGTACTGATAAGAGGGAACATTAGGACAGGGATGGTAGGCACACTGGTGCACTTATGCACCCTCACCCGTCACTTATTGTGGTCATTAGTTTAGGAAATGGTGGGATGAGTAAATGTAACTGGGGAGGGGCAGTCCCTCAAATACCCCACTCCCAGACCGTATTAATACGGAGCTGATTTAGCCAATAGTAAGACCAGTCTGCTCGTTGGCCCATTTTCCAGTCAACTAAGACAGAGCTGTGTTAGCCTATGATGGACCAGCCCTCCAGAAAACCCTTTCAGCTGAACTGAACCCAAAACAGTCTCTCAGAATTGGAGCAATGAAAGCAGGCAGTCATACTTATATACCAATTTGGTCTAATAATTAAGGCAGCAGGTCATGAATTCAAGAACTACCTTAGCCATTAAAGCCAACTGGGTATTTTTGGGCCAGTTACTCTTTCTCAGTCCAACCCACTTGTTGTTGTGGGGAAAATAGGAGGAAGAAGATGTGTAGATTTGTTTACTGCCTTGAGTTAATTGTAAAAATAATAAAGGCTATAAATAAATAAATAAATGCATATGTACATACATAGATACATATGTACATACATAGATACATATGTACATACATAGATACATACATACATTCATTCATACATACATACCAGCGGTGGGTTGCTCACAGTTCGACTCAGTTCTGGGAACCAGTAGTGACAGCAGCGGGAGGTTCTGCCCACCCACCCGGGACGCTTCTGCGAATGTGCAGAAGCTTCTGCGCATGGGCAAAAGCGTCACACGCGCACACGAGTGTGCGCGTGAACCGGTAGCAATGGCATTTAGAACCCACTTCTGATACAAACATACATACATACATACATACATACATACATACATACATACATACATACATACAATGACTTCATTGATTTTGTGTCCTTGGTTGCCAATAACCCATTTTGAGTTGACTCTCTTTTTTGTGGAATCTCCAGTTTCTGGGCCCAATGAAGTTGTAAATGGAAGAGCCGAGGTGGCGCAGTGGTTAAAATGCAGCACTGCAGTTCAGCAGTTCAGCTGTTCAAATCTCACCGGCTCAAGGTTGACTCAGCCTTCCATCCTTCCGAGGTCGGTAAAATGAGGACCCAGATTGTTGGGGGCAATATGCTGAACTCTGTAAACCTCTTAGAGAGGGCTGTAAAGCACTATGAAGCGGTATATAAGTCTAAGTGCTATTGCTATTGCTATTGCTAAATGCTATATCACCTTAAACAACTGGGAATTGAGTGTGCTGTTTGTATTCCAAGGTTACAGACATTAAGATTAGTAGACATTGTTAATGCAATTCACACTGATTTTATCCAGCGTTTTTTTTAGAACCATTTAAACTGTTGATTTCTACATTTTCATTTGTAAACATAGTTCTAGAGGTATGGGATATATAAACATATACTTTCTCTTTCTTTCCACAGTCTCTATTCATTTCAGTTCAGTGGAATATCCTGATTTTTAAAACTGTGAGAAAGGAGAGAAAACTTCCCTCTCCCCAGTTTCCAAACAATGAATGAAATTTTATATTGCTTCTTGGCCTTTTTGCGAAGATCAAACATATTTGTTCTAATTGGTTTAGTAACTAATATAATCTCTGTTAGAGTCTCTAGGCCAAACTAAAGATTGTCTAGGAAAGTATTTTGTTGGAGATGTAATAAGGACAGTGCTCCTTTAAAACCAATTCTTTTTACAATATGTTACAAAATACATGCTTAGTACAACTTACTAAGTTTGTGGGGTGGGGAGTAGTGGACTATATAAATCAGGCCTGTTAAACTGGCGCCCTGCGGGCAGGATACGTCATGTGCATGCCACGCCCACCCCAGGCCCGCAAAGGTAAAAATGTCATGATACGTCACAATATGTCATGTATCGTGATCAAGTTTGACACCTGTGATATAAATGTAACAAAAGCTAAAATGTTTCTCTGTGCCTATAATTTGGCTGAGGGCTGATTTTGCAGCACTAGAAAGATAAATGCATGACCCCATTTACTCATTGGACTGAAGACCTGATTACACTTGCTATCTATCAGCTGATTGCCTATAGAAGTAGACTTTGCATAATAAATATAATGACATATAGGACTCATTTATACAGAGTACTATGGGTTAAAAATGGCATAATAGTCATATAAGTGTATATGGTGTACATATATAGTCATATATGTTAAGCAAATATATATATATAATGACTGGCACAGAAGAGATCATAAAATTTACAACCTTTATGACTTATGACCATGGACTACCTGTAGTATCTGTTCTAATTAATATATATATTAGTCATGACTCGACAGAAAAAAAAGAAAAAAAAACATATATAACTCTTTCCTGGTGAAGAGCTGATATGGAAGAGAACCTGGCCTAGAGGTTAAAACTCCTGCCTTACAAGCAGACTGTCCAGGTTCAAATCCCACTAAGGGTATGGCTATCTGACGAGAGCAAAATAGCTCGAAATAGATCCATAATAGTCTCCCTTTATTTTCATTTATCAGCAAAAAATGTTACACACACACACACACACATATATATACATACATACATACATACATACACACACACACACACACACACACACACACACACACACACACACACACACCATATTTTTCAGAGTATAGGATGCACCGGAATATAAGACGCACCTAGATTTTAGAGGAGGAAAACAAGGAAAAAAGTATTCTGAACCAAATGGTATAATAATATATTATTTAATAAAATACCAGTGTAGCAGAATACTTTTTACAACCATGTACACTTTTTACAACCATGTACACTTTTTACAAACTTCAAACTTGACAGCTTTAAGACTTGTGGACTTCAACTCCCAGAATTCCTCCTCCAGTCATGCTAGCTCAGGAATGGGAGTTGAAGTCCACAAATCTTAAACTTGCCAAGTTTGAAGACCCTTGCACCCCTAATCCCTAACCCAGGGGTCTTCAAACTTGACAGCTTTAAGACTTGTGGACTTCAACTACAATTCCTGAGCTAGCATGACTGGAGGAGGAATTCTGGGAGTTGAAGTCCACAAGTTTGAAGACCCTTGCACCCCCTTGGCAAGTTTAAGATTTGTGGACTTCAACTCCCAGAATTCCTCCTCCAGTCATACTAGCTCAGGAATGGGAGTTGAAGTCCACAAGTCTTAAACTTGCCAAGGGGGTGCAAGGGTCTTCAAACTTGTGGACTTCAACTCCCAGAATTTCTCCTCCACTTGGCAACCTTAAAAAAAACCTTTAAAAAAACCATTTAAAAAAAGTTCTAACCTGTCAGCTCTCTTCGGACAGCAACGGCAGCGGCGGCTCCTCAGGTGCCTCGGGAGCAGGCTTCAGGCGGTGGGGGGTTTGGGCAGTAGCAGCGGTGGTGGCTCGCTTTGGGTAGTGGCAGCGGTGGCGGGGACGGTGGCGGGAACAGTGGTGGCTGGGGCAGCGGCTGGGGCAGCGGGGACAGCAGTGGCGGCAGGGACAGCAGCGGTAGTGACGGCGGTGGTGGGGATGGCGGCAGGGACAGCGGCGGCGGGGACGGCGGCAGGGACAGCAGCGGCAGGGATGGCGGCTGGGGCAGTGGGGACAGTGGCAGTGGTGGCAGGGACAGCGGCGGCAGGGACAGAGGTGGCAGGGTCAGCAGCAGCGGGGACGACGGCAGGGACAGCAGCGGCGGGGTGGCGGCGGCGGCGGCGGGGACAGCGGCGGCTGGGGCAGCAGGAACAGCGGAGGCAGTGGCACGGACAGCGGCGATGGGGATAGAGGCGGCTGGGACAGCGGCGGTGGCCAGCAATGGCTGGAACCAGCCGAAAATGCGACGCACAGAGGCCAAAAACCTCCGAAGGGTGGGGGCTGGTGGGTGGATAGGGCTACATTCGGTGTATAAGACGCACCCAAAATTTCACCCTCTTTTGGGGGTAAAAAGGTGCGTCTTATACTCTGAAAAATACGGTACATATACATACACATACACATACACATACACATACACATACACATACATATATGTGTGTGTGTGTGTGTGTGAGTGAGTGTGTGTGTGTGTGTGTGTGTGTAAACTTATTTTGAGAACTGGAAGAGGGAATAGGAGTAACCACCAGAAGTCACTGAGAATTAGTTGACATATGGATTGCAAATTTCTTTTTCCATAAGTGTCCAACTTTGATCTCCAAGTCATAGTATTACACATTCTTTTTTCTTTTCCCAAAAATATTATTATTTAACTTTTATGTCTCCCATTACGTAACTTTGCTCCAAAAAGGAAAGTCTTGGTGATGTTAGCCTTAGTAGAATTGCTGTAAAAAAAGAAAATAAACAACAACAACAAAACTAAACAGGATTGGTTGGTTAATATTTGGAGGGAATACCATTATGAAGCCCAATACTAAAAACTAGACTTGGAAGGCCACAAGGCATCCCAGAAATGGCCAGTAACAAACCTGTCTTGAAACCAAGAAAATAAATTGTAGATGACAGGAAATCACAAGGATCTATTTCAACTCAAAGAAGACTATTTATAGCACGAATACACTGAAATAGTTATTCTTTCAAGACTCCATAGTTTTATTCCTCCCCTTCTATAATCTTACACCCATCCCCCCGAAAAAAATTACATGGATGTGTTCATAAAATGATTACATATTTAACTTCACTTGAAGAATTTTACATTTTAACCTTGAACAATTTGACATTGTAGGAAACTTTGCCCCATCACTCCTTATATCTAACTCCAGATTGTATAAATAATTTTAAAAAGTAATATTTCCAGTACTGATTCCAGGAAGGTGTTCCTTTCCCATCTTTCCAGACTGAAAATTGCCATTATTCTCCCAGTTACAGTTCCTGAAAGTACATCTGTTCTGGTTACTAAGTAGTCTCATGGCTTTGAGGTTTAAAAAGTTGGGATTGTCTATTGAATCACCTTATCTAAAAGTTTCTTTTAAAAAAATATTTCATAAGACAAGCCTTACCTTTACAGAAACCAAGATGGTTCATTTTCAACAGAGTTAATTCTATTTCTTTATTTTTTTCAGGAGACATTAAGTTACTGCCCTACACTTCCTTAAATCATATTTCAATCCCTGTTTAAAAATTGAAGTTATATTTGCCATTTTACAATCCTTGAGAGCAGTTGTCAGCTTTAAAGAGAAATCATATATTTTTGTCATCTAACGAGTAGTTTCACATTTGACTCCTTGAAAAACCTTCAGCTAAAGTTTGATTGAACTTACTTTCCTTTCCCCTCCCATTGATTCCAAAGAAGGAAAAATTAGTTCACCTACTCTACGGGCATCATAATTCCATCCCCCTTTCTCTGGTCAAGCTGGTAAGTTTGATATGAGCCATGGTGGCATGGTGGTTAGAATGCAGTATTGCGGGCTAATTCTGCTCACTGCCAGGAGTTCAGTCCTGACCAGCTCAAGGTTGACTCAGCCTTCCAGCCTTCCAATGTCAGTAAAACGAGGACCCAGATTGTTGGGGGAAATAATGCTGGCTCTGTAAACCACATAGAGATGGATGAAAAGCATCCATGGATACACATACAAACTGGGCGAAACCACACTCAATAGCAGCGATTGCAAGAGGGCTCTCGGAGTCTTGGTAGACAGCCAACTAAATATGAGCCAGCAGTGTGCAGCAGCAGTCAAAAAGGCCAACACAGTCCTGAGCTGCATAAATAGAGGGATACAATCAATAGCAATAGCAATAGCACTTACTTATATACCACTTCATAGTGCTTTACAGCCCTCTCTAAGCGGTTTACAGAGTTCAGCATATTGCTCCCAACAATCTGGGTCCTCATTTTACCGACCTCAGAAGGATGGAAGGCTGAGTCAACCTTGAGCCGGTGAGATTTGAACAGCTGAACTGCTGAACTAGCAGTAGCCTGCAGTGCTGCATTTAACCACTGCACCATCTCGGCTCTAGGACCAGAGAGGTACTAGTATCACTCTATAAAGCCTTGGTCAGACCACACCTAGAGTACTGCATCCAGTTTTGGTCACCACACTACAAAAAAGACATTGAAACTCTAGAGAAAGTGCAGAAGAGAGCAACCAGGATGATAAAGGGTCTGGAAAATAAAACATACAAAGAGCGGTTGCAGGAACTGAGCTTGGCCAGTCTGTCGAAGAGAAGGACCAGGGGTGACATGATAGCAGTGTTCCAATACTTGAGGGGATGCCACAGAGAGGAGGGGGTCAGGCTGTTCTCTATGGCACCAGAAAGCCAAACAAGGAATAATGGATGGAAGCTGACCAAAGAGAGATTCAACCTGGAAGTGAGGAGAAACTTTCTGATGGTGAGAGCGATCAACCAGTGGAACAGCTTGCCAGTAGAGGTTGTGGGAGCCCCAACACTTGCGGAGACTGGACTGCCATCTGTCTCAAATGGTGTAGGAACTCCTGCTTGAGCAGAGGGTTGGACTAGATGACCTACAAGGTCCCTTCCAACTCTAATAATAAATCTAAATCTAAAAATCATTATGAAGCAGTTTATAAGTCTAAATGCTATTGCTATTGCTATGTTATATGTTCCATGAATTTGCCCTACTCTGGCATATTCTTGGAATATCTGAAGCATGCATGCTAGTTATGTTTCTAGTGCTGCAGTTCTCAATTGTATATATCTTAACAGTCTATATCAAACCTGTTATTTGGGGGTACACTATAAGTATCAAGCCTTTTGACACTGTTCGGCCATGGAGAAAGGAGGAAAATAGAACAATTCAATTCCTTCCATTCCCAATGCTCGTAACTGATCCAGAAGGATGCAATGAAGTAAAAAAAAATTCTGAAAGTCTGTGGGGAACAGTTTATCAACAAACGTGATCAATTCCCTCTCTATATTATGCCTGAAACCCAATGAAACATGTTCAGAGATAAGGCTGTAGAACTGCTATTACAATTCCAAGAAAAGGAAAACACATTTTAGTAAGATTAATCTTTAAGAAATGGGGAAGAAATTTTATATCTCTACACTGAACAATAGTTATAATATCAATCCAGTTAATGCCAATAATTTGTCTAAAATATCTTAAAATTCAGCAACAAAATATTTGAAAGGAAAGTTGTTTAACAAGCAGATTCCATCCAAGTATATTTACATCGTCAGTAATTTCTTTTTCTATTCTTTACAATGTAACATCTGAGAGTCACATTGTTTAAAATGCTAAAATATACACTCTTAATTGAGAGGCTAAGAAAGATCATGTATAGGTTTCCAGGGTTAAGGCATGTACCTGAACTGTCAGCAATATGCAAGGAAGAAGCAGGGAGGCAGAACATGAAAGTAAGCCTGGCTTTCTGAATGGAACATTACTGAAACAAAACATCTGTCTCTCATTTGAGGTTGAACTGACAAGTCATAATTTAGTTGTCCAAATACAGAGATTTCTGGATTCCAGGGATTGCATATATGTCAAAAGACAAGAAAGATGCACTGATAAGATTTAAAGGTAGCCTATAGCATCAACAACTCATTCAAGGTGGTAGTTTTGTTTTAAAAGAAGCCACAAGAATCTCATGGAAAGAAAGATTTGAAGTAAACAGAGATTTCTTCTTGAGTAAAATGTCTAAGAAATTTTGAGGAAGATCGAAAAAATTGCAGAAGCAATAAACCTAGTGTTTCTGGAGTTACTTGGTTAAAGGTTTCCCCCCCCCTCCCACACACACACATCTTAACCTATAGAGTCAGTTTGAAAATTCCATTTCTTGCAAAGCATCTGAAGAATTCATTAAAAAGTCAAATGGTTTTTAATAAGATTTCAAGGGATAGAAGAGGCTCACATATTCTTGGAGAGAAAAAAAACAAATGAAGTTATCAAGTTCATATTATTCTATATATTATATTCCTTAGAGAATTCCACACTTAGGCTATGACCAGGTGGGAAACGTTATTGGAATGATTTAATTCTTTCAAATGCTGCTAAATTCTATCAACAGTAAGTCTTATAAAGCATCATCTTATGAACTTTGATGGAAAATCAACTTCCATATGGCAGTCTTGGTACCTAAACAGATATCAGAAAGTATAGAAGGATATCCAGAAACTATCCTTAACTGTTAAGACCAAAACCAAAAATGACACTTGGTGATATTTATAAACTGAATTCTTTGTTGTTTCACACCTATAAACAAAATCTTGCCAGAATGAGCACACTACTATCTCCATCTACAATACACAATGTGACCTATTAGGGAGGGGCTGTCTTCACCCTCTTTCTGTCACACATAACAACTGGACTAAGTTTCTTCTTTGGAATGTACTCTGTCCTTCCTGGACATCTAATACTCTAATAGTATTGGGTATATCTGGTAGTAAGTTGGGTTATTAGCCGATGTAGCTTAAATTGTCCAAAGTTTTCGCTAGCAGCCCTCGCTAGCAGCCCTCTGTATGAAAACGCCTGACTTTGATGAACTTTCTCTTTTCTTTCTGACTTTGGAGTAAAATAAGAAGTCTAATTTTAAAGTCTAAATGGCCTCAAAATATGGAAAGACTGTTTTTAACAAAGGACTTTATGGTCCTCCTGCTCATTCTTCAAGAATGCAACCTATTGTTTATTCAACACCCCCACAGACTTTAATGTTTGAAAAGTTACAAAAAGCCTTAAAGCCATGAAGGATGAACTTGTTATGGAGTTTAATTTAAAAATCAATGAAATTAATGAAAAATACAGGTTGTTTCAGAGGCGATTGTAACTCGGAACCAGCAATTAAGGAAAGATATATTTTTGGTGCTTAAAGGACTGGTAGAAAATATGGAAATTTTGGAAGAGGAGGTGGAAGAAATTAAACAATCTGTGACAACTTTGAGTGATGATATAGAAGAGACTCCAAATAAAATTGAAAAGTATGAAGCTGAGGCATTAATGATTCAATACTGAAATATGGAGTTTGCCTTAAGAGTAAGAGGTGTAAAAGAGAACAGACAAGAAAAATTAAAAGAAAAGATGTTGGAGGCATTTGTGCAAATGTTAGGAGTGACAAAAGAGGAATTGGGTATGCAGATTGATAAGATATATTGTGCCAATTCTTGGGTAGCTAAACAGAAACATCTGCCTAGAGATATAGTAATATATTTTACTACAAGGACATTACGTAATGAAATTTTACAGGCGACTTTTAAGAACAAGCTCCAGGTAGATGGACAAGAGGTGATGACAATGAAAGAAATTCCTCCCAAAAGGTTGAGAGCCAGAAAGGATTATGCCTTTCTGGTGGATGAATTGAAAAAACAGCAAATACAGTATAGATGGGAAGCTCCAGCTGGTATAGCGGTGATACATCTGGGAAAGAGATATCGGCTTAATACGATATTGAAAGCAAGAAATTTTTATGTAAAAGTGTTAAAGGCCGAGATATCCAAAATACCAGAAGGAAGAAGAATGAAGGAAGTAATGGAAGGAGACAGAGGAGAGACAGCAGCTCAACTGGGAGGAGCTTTGATGAGCCAAGGTGATTTACAGAACCAGAGTGATGTTCACAATTAGGACCTATTTGATATGCAAGAAGAGATAAAGGATCAGAGTCAGACCAGAGCAGCGGCTATATGTAAGGAGGAATCAAGACAACAACAATTCAAGTTGACAACTCAAGAAATTATGAAACCACAAGTGGGTGGAAGAGTTGGATCTAAAGGTCGAATGAGAAGAAGGAACAACTAGAATTTGGCTTCAGTATGGGTAATCGTAGGCCAGATGGAGAGAAGATCTAAAATTGGTATTTTGCAGTAAGATGTCAAGTTGACAATATAAATAAAAGACAACAGATAAATGTATATAGAAAGGTTGTATAATGTGTTAATGGAATTAAACTTAGAAACTGAGTTTAAGGATTGTATGAAAATGGGGTTAAAATAGTGGAGAAATTATAAGGATGGAAATATGGGAAAAGACTAAATCTATAATTTAAATGTGGGTGATGTGAAGATGTTATGTATTTTTGTACACGATGGTTATCTTAAAAAAAGAAAAGAAAAGAAAATTTAGGCTTTTTGGATAAAAATATGGTGAACTATTCAAAATATTTTACAGAAAAGATCAAGTCTATAACACAATTTTTCCTGCTGGGAACAACTATGGACTGTACTGTAATAGAATTAAGTTGACTCTAAATGCCAGACTATTGGAGGTATAGTGTTGTAAGAAGGATCATTTATTATCGAGGAATTGACGTTGATGGTTGCGCATCTGGCTGAGATGGCGAAGAAAATTTCCCTTTTCTCTTTTTATTATTATATTTTAAAGATTATCTAAATGAAAGATATATAGTAATAATTTGATATATTGGAATGTTAGTTTATTAATGATATACACCTAATTTTTAGATTATGTTTTAAAAGTTTTGAGTAATTAGGAGTTAAAGAACTAGAAAAATTCTAAAATTAATAATCTGTTAGCATATTTTAATATTATGTTTATTGAATACTATACCCTGTGCTTTTTCTGGGAAGTCGGGGGGTGGGTGGGTGAAAGGGGGGAGGGTAAGGGGGGAGGGGAGGGGGGAGGGGGAGGGGGAAGGGGGGAGAAAAGAGAAAAATGTTTGTACTCTGTACTAATAAAACTTTTTGAATAAAAAAAAGACTTCTACCTTTGAATTATATTTATATATGAAGGTTGCCCACAATCAGTTCTTGATATTGAACTTTCTAATTTTTTTAAAAAGGATAAGATTAAATCTGTGAGAAAATAGGAAGCTTCTCATTGAATATGCATACCTTTCGACAGTTTATCGATTATGGAGGGTGGTTTTTTTTGTTATTTATTGGCATGTTTGATTTGGGAGGGATAAGGCACAATAAAACACAAAATAAAAGCCACAAAGGAATTTCTGTATTGCTAGAAAAGATTCATATTAGAGAAAGAAATCAGAAGGTGAAATAGCTGCAGGAAAAAAAACCCCAAGAAATTATACAAGCCACTGTGGATATCTTACACCTGTACCAGTTGATAATTTGGTATATTTTTGTTGTTGCTGTTCTACATAGTGCCATAATCTATTTCAGTAACCTAAAAGATATTACTAGGTTGTTCTTTGAAATTATTTAAAAAAGAAATCCAGATGGTGGGTGTTTATCCAGTTACCAAGAATTGAACTTAAATTAATGGCACTTAAGTAAGTAATTTTTTAATAGAATATTGTCATGTTTTGTGGCATAGCAGAGAAAGAAGCACATTTGAATAAGTAGTTCAAAGAGCAGTCTGTCATTTTAGAGAAGTAGTTTCTAATTAGGTTCTCCCTAATGCTCCAAATATGTCACTTGAACCTTGTTGAATGATAGCTACAAAACTAGGTCTAGTGGTGGCAATGTAGCAGCAATGTCATGGAGAAGAAACTTCAGCAAACTGAAGGCACAAAAAGAAAGGCATCAAGAACTTGATACATATTTTTTTTCCAAGATAAGTGATTTTTCTGTCAGCAGCATCTTGCCAATTCCCACAAATCAGTGGGAAAGCAATATTTTAAAGTCAAAAATTAAAATATAAATCATTGAAACTTTAGTTTCAACAGTCTAGTTAAAAGCAATCACACCCTCTATATATTTTGGTAAACAAAATGTTTGACATATAAAAACCATGATGAACCTTATTCTCACATGACGACACTTAATTTTGCCAATCCATTAGCACCTCACTCTCCCCTCTCCAATTCAAAAAAAAAATCATTTTCCCAAATAACTTAAGGTTGTGTTTTAACTGAACGATGTAGTGTCATTAATTTAAACGACAGTAACCAGATGCAATTTAGTGTGATGCTTTAAATTGTTTCTTGCATGTGCGTTTAATTGAAATTTATTGAGATGGTTATTTATGTTAATAAAATAATTAAAGGCAGTTATTTAAGACTAACTATGAAATAGCTGTGTAACTACCTATATTAATAAGACAGTTAGTTAAAGGATAATGTCTATTGCTTTATAGTAATTGCTATAAACAGCTGCTGAGTTTGATTAAACGCCGATGACAGCAAAAGAGTGGGAGCAATCATGGTAGCTGTTCGTGGAAGAGAGCACAGAGAAAAGGCAATAGTTAGCATGATGACGCACTTTCAGAGTAGCGTTAGTGATATATTATGCTTTTCTTAACGTGGCATCAAACGAAACTGATCATAGAAGTGTGCTTTTTTTAAAAAAAAATTAAAAGTGAATAAATGATAACAGAGGCACGATTCACTTTTATGAAATAAGAACTTCATGGTTCAACCCATATGAATAACTATCACCTGGAATCTAACACATGTTTGTGTATTGAAGGTCTTTGATTTAAGCCTGAAATCTCCATTTAAAAGAATTAGGTTGAAGAGAATGCGAAATACTCTTCCTTCTCTCATTGGTTGACAACTAAGGAATAGTTGCCAACCAGAATAGCAAACAGGGCTGGACAATTCTTAATCTGAGTATCATGTATCACCCAAACCTTTGTAGCCAAAGTTTGTACCATTGAAATTTAGCATCAAAACAGTAAACAAGGCACCACTCCATTGTGTCCTAAATGTTAAATATGGACTAAAAAAGTCCATTTTCTTTGGTGACTTCATTATGCCACTCTTCTCTCCCCTGCTGCCCTTAGCTGATGATGATGATGATGATGATGATGATGATGATGATGATGATGACAATCTTATCTCATCCAATGGTCTGACTATCCATATTCCATTCCCACCAACTGTTGGAACAGTGCTATTTATAATTATATACTTGGGAGTCACAGGTCTGGGTTTACCTCCTACTACAAAGCTGACTGCCTAGAATACTAAGTGATTTAGAAATACTGTAATGACAGACTGCTTTATATCAAGTTTATTTTCTGAAAGACAGCATTTGCTCGAAACTAAAGTTCATAATAGCAGTTTTCATCTTCCACTTTTTTTAAAAAAGTCAGTAGTTGCTAGCATTCTACCATTCATCCAGTCCTTATTTCAACTATTGAATGAGAGAATCAGAGGTTTCATGTTCTGCCCCCACCCCTAATAGAAGGCAGTGGAGTGAACCTCAAGGCTCATGGTTGCTTGGATAGGTCCCAAAGGACTGCCACGCAATGGGAAAACACCACTTGATTCACTAGTTCCACTGGTGTTCAACATAGTTACCAAACCACATGGCAGTGCCCATTCTAATACTTCTTGATGTGCTCAGTTACCTCTTGTTCTTGTCAAGTGAAACATAGATGAGTATAAATATCTACTTCTTCTGGAAGTGATCTCTGTTCTCCCTGGAACTTGCTCAATAGGTTATCAAGAAATTATGTCAAAGGCAAGGGGGGAGACAGACCTTGGCAAGGGAGATTAGTGCTCCATCCCTTCATCAAGATATGATTGTGCATCTATTCCACCTTGCTCTAGGGGCATATGAAATGAGCTCCTTGGAGCACAAACCATTCATCTGATCTGAGCTTAGGGTGGAGAAGCCTCATTTATAGCTATACTTAGCTCTATATAAGTATACTGGAAAAAAACATATACAAATTTGTCAAAGAAAAAAGAGGGGAGAATAGACAAATGTCCTTGTTATTTTTAGTTTTTAGAAACTATTTAATTGACAATCAAATGAAACTCAAAACTATTTTGATTACTTTAATTAAGTGTAATTTGTGGTTTATGAGGGATACACAGATTATTATACAGATCCATACAGTTATTATGTTTTGGTCTCTGTGTTATTTATATTTACATGTCTTAACATCACATTTATTAAAAAATATCCAGAACAACTAATTGAAAAACTGTTAATGCTTGCCAATTGCAGCAGACCCAGTACCAATATAGTACCAAAAATAAGGCAATTAGTTGTGCCTTGTAGGAATGAATGGTGATTCTTGAAAAAAATCTTGAATATGTCATCAAAGATGGGAAGAATCTGAATAGACTTGGGGAAATCCTTTTTGCTAAAATTTAGGACAAAGCAAGAAAAAAAGGGCATTGTAACCAAAGAGCTGGCTGGTTGGACATTATAATTTGAAAAATCCAATTTGTTGGATTTCAATCTATATTGCTCAGATGAAGGCACTAGTAGGTAGTGGAGTGAATCTCACAATGAATACTTTGGTCAAAAGCTTGGGAAACACAAAGGATTTAATTTAAAACCTGTGTGGGAAAGAAGCAAATTATCCCCTTTCTTTTGTTTTATAAAAGTGGCCAGTTTAGTTGATTGCGATAGATATATTGTACCATGTTTTCAGAAAAGAATTCAATAACAAAGTTTAACTTGGATTAACAAACATAACTTGGACTATGCTATGTTAGATGGACATGGAGCTGATTGACCAATTGTCTTCAAATAAAGCTCTCTATGGCTTGTCACTACATTACTTTCAGGACTGTTTCCTCCAGTTAGAATAAACCCACTCACCATCTTGTATATATCTCATGAGAAATTGCTCTTGGATCCCCCATCTTAGTGAAGTGAGTAGCATTAAGTGGATGTTTCAGTGGCTACACCTATGCTTTGGAATAGCCTCCCTCTGGAAGGTGGGGCCATTCCACCACTACTAGGTTGCTGAAGGTTATTAAAACCAGAAGTATTTCACAGGGAGTAAGGACAGTAAAGTTTGCCACTGAATATTATTTTATTTATTTATTTGTTGTTGTTTTGTTAATACCTTCTTACTTTTATGTTTAGCTTACTATGCATGTACTATGTATTTCTGCATGTCTTACTATGGATGCTTATTTATGTTGTTATTTTTATATGGATTCTGTTAACCACTGTTAATGTTATGACCAATGTTTATGGCAGATATAAATTGTCTCAATAAATAAGTAAATAAATTGAGGTGGGAAAAAATGAAAGCCATTATAAGATAGGATATGAACTATACTGTATATGCAAGCTGTATATGCAAAGAAAATCTGAGTATTTGGGTAGTTCTCCTTTTATTTTATCTTAGCAGCAACAACCTTGTGTGGTAGGTTAGGTCGAAAGAGAGGGATTTGTCCAAAGTTGCTCAATGAGTTTCTTTTGTTGAGGGCCTATTTGGATTTCAATCTCTCTGTCCAGGTTCAACACCTTAATCACTACCCCATGCTGGCTTTCAGCTACTTTGTGTATTGCAGTTCCTGCACAACATAAGGAATAGGATCATGTAAGGACACAACAAAGTGTCCTTTGTTGTGTCCTTACACACAACAAAGTGTGCACAGTTTTTCAATTGCACGCCTCATGAAGCCACCTTCAAGGGTCTGTATTTTTTAGCCAGCTCTACTATCATACTTATTTCCACCGTCCTACTTTCCATTTTGACTCTATTCACTGGATTAACTTCTTCACTCCACATTTAATATACAAATTCCAACTCTAATTATAAAAAATAGTATTTACAATATCTAAGTAGACATATTCTATAATGTCGATGCCCACTGAGAAAACATATGTAGCTACCCAAAAGATCTAGGTTTTAAAAATAGCCTTGTCAGCTTGTATAATTATAAGAAAGAAATAATAAACATACAGTATTCATAATCTTTCTGCTTCCATTTTGCAAATATTTTGCTATCCCCTCTTCCTCCCACCTTTTTCTCAGACTGACATGCTGTCTTTCCCATCCCTTCTACCAAGCCTACAGAATTATGGAAGGCAATAATAATTTTGAATTGTTTCTTTTGTTTAAATTATGATATGCTTATAGGGGCCTTAAGCCGGCCCTGCATACATATACTCCTTCTAAGATAGTCCAATTAATTCTTATTTTTATAAATGCTCTTCAGAGTAAGGTGCTCTGCATCAGAACAAATGCCAGGCCTTATTGGCCTCTTTTAACTGAAACCCACCCTGGTTAATCTTCTGAGTCTAAGTGCCCTTGATAACACCGTTCCCAGAAGGGAAATGGTGCAACAATGGATAAAAGACTTTGGACTCCCAGCTTAGTTACAAGGAGATTGCCTTTTCTCATCCCCTTAGCAAGAAATCTGTTTGAAAGATATTTACATATTTTTAAAAAATGTGTGTATGTCTGAGAGATTCAGTTTTGTTTTGTTTGTTTTTTACATATTAAAAAAATATTCTCACACAGTTTCCAAACCTCTGTTTATGACTGCTAGGAGCTACTGTGTATAAAAAATGATAGATTTAGCTTAGGCCAGAGAAGGCTGCATTGGTGTCTCCATCTGCATCTGCCCCTAAGTCAAATCCTTACATACCTTCCATGCATTTGGAGCCAACTGCAGCCCCCCTGCCAAGTAATAGAAGATTATTTTCATTTAAAGAAGGGTCTATGGAGATTTTCAGTCATCCAGGTCATGGTTGTCCCAAAGGTGCTTTTTCAAGAGGCAACTGGACTTTCTGTTTTTTCTTTGAAGACATTTCTCTTTTCATCCAAGAAGCTTCTTCAGTTCTGACTGGATGGTGGGGAATGGAAGGATTGGAAGGGAATCCAGTCATGGCTGAAGAAGCTTCTTGGAAGAGAAGTGAAACGTCTTCAAATAAAAACCAGAATGTCCAGTTGCCTCTTGAGAAAGCACCTTTGGGACATTTAAAGAAGGATTCCATTAGTTTATATATAAAAAAGCAAAGTTAAATTCAACAATTCCTTCCTTCCCTACTTCTAGTTTTCATCATCGCCTGCTTGAAGGCATGGGGGCTACCTAGGAATGTGGTTTTGCAAAGTAGAATCATCATCTCTCAAATGTCTCCTACATTGAAACAGGTGATGGAAGGAACAGCACTGACCATTTTAACAACTTTCCCTTGGCACCACAGCACAACTTGTGGCCAATGCCACTTACTGCTATCTTCTTTTGTTTAAAAAAATGAACTATATTCAAGTGGAAGCTTCTGGCCACTGTTATTTTATTATTACATATATATATGTGTATATATGTATATGTGTATATATATATGTATATGTGTATATATATATATGTATATATATATATATATATATATATATATATATATATATATATATATATATATATATATATATATATATATATATATATATATATATATATATATATATATCACACCTTTGTTCAATAAAATCATTGATCGTTACAGCCCATTGACTAGCAGAAGGTGGTGTGACTTAATAGATTTTTAAAAGCATGGGTATTTATTTCTTTATCTTAAGTGAGGCTAGGCAATTATTTTACACTAATAGGCCAGGAAAATGTATAAGATACAGCATATCTGTAGGCAGAGATAAATATTGGCTGTAAGAAGAACACATACTAGTACTTGGATGTATTTAGTACATCCATAATAGTACATGGATGTCAAACCACCTAGTAGAACTGTATTACCTATTATACTTTTCATCTTTACTATTTCCTATTTCCTGAGCATCTTATGACTATAACTTTGTTGTTTGTATCTCATGATTTATGTTGATTGCCTTTATTTAGTATCCTATTATGATTTATGTATGTTGTTTGCTTATTTAGCATCCTATGACTATCACTGAGTTTGTATCTTATGATTTATGATGATTGTATTTTATGATTGTGATCCTGATTTATCACTTGTTGCTTGTATGTACACTGAGAGCATATGCACTGGAGACAAATTTCTTGTGTGTCAAATCACACTTCACCAACAAAGAATTCTGCTGTGCTCTGCTCTGCTCTGCTGTGCTCTGCTGTGCTCTGCTGTGCTCTGCTGTGCTCTACTCTACTCTACTCTACTCTACTCTACTCTACTCTACTCTACTCTACTCTACTCTACTCTACTCTACTCTACTCTACTCTATTCTATTCTGCATAGGAACCCCTACACAATTCTACCACACATTCCATTGAGAAGGAATCTTGGGCACTAGTTCAACTAGACTTTAAAAAGGAGGAGATCAAGGAAATTCTAGCTTAGTTTTTTTTTAATAAAAGATGCATAAACACTGCATAAAAATAATGGTAATTATGTTCGAAAAAGAGGTTACATTGCAGAAACTGTAGACCTGTGCAAATTGCAATCTGATTCCACTCAAATTAGAGATATTTTATAGCTTTTATTTTTAATTTCTTTTGCCCTACTCACAGACATGAGGATTTGTACTTTTTTGCACATCTATAGGAGTGACTTTATCTCTGAACATGGGACAATACTTTCACTGCAGGAAGTAAGTCTTCCAGTCTGCCATATATTCTTCAACTTGCTCCCCTATTAATCCCCACCCCCCGCTTGCTAACAAGTTATTGCTGAAAACTGACAATGATTTAAATCGCTTGAAACTTGAAATTCCTTATTAATCATCCACTAAGACCACTCAAGTGAAAGAAATTCCCCCATTGGTGGAATGGGATCCCGACATTTCTTTCCATTAAAAATTATATTTGGAAGCTGGTGCGGGGAGGAGGGGTGGGGAATCACCCATCTGGCTCCTTCACTTTGACACCTCACTTCTAGTGGATTTAACACTGTTCATTAGTCAAGGAAATAAACAGCTCCATTTCCATATTATTCACACTATCACATAGTGTATTGCAGGTCATACATATTCTGCAACTTGTTTAATAATTCTTTTATCCTTTAACAAATTCCCATTAATCTCTGACCGGGACGAGCAATAATAGGTTACTTAGTCGTCATATATAAAAATCAGAATCAAGTATCTTTAATGGCTTCCATTAATTACATGTCTGCAGAAGAGGGGGAGAACAGAGGGGAGAAGAGCTAGCTCTCTTAAGCTCACTAGCTTGTCACTTGTCAAGAGGAATCTCATTTCTGAAATTAAAGCAATAATACCATTGGGTAAATCAAGCCAAAAATACATCCACTGGAAAGAAACAAAGAATACAGCATTTTGTTTGCTCTTCGCTTACAAGTTTTTGCTTTTCTTAAAAGATTTTTTTCCAGTTAATCTCTCCCCCATAAAAATAATAATAATAAAATTTCACTAAAGGAAATAAAGAGCTTGCAAATTAATAGTGAGGACAATTGCTGTACTGCATGGTTACTTAGCATATGCATTTTTCTGCTTGATTGGACCCAAGTATAAGTGTTCTTCTCTAATGTTACTAACCTTCCCGTGCTATCTTGTTAACATTTCCACCGTAAACTGCTTTGGGGAAGGAACGTCTTTGCTTATGGTTATAACTGAATGCTTCTTGATTATAAAATTGTAGAAAGAAATAAAGTAACTTAAAAGATTACCATTCCAAGCCCTCTTGCTCGATGCAGATTCTGCAGTCAGGGAAGAAGAAATGGTTATACCCCAGCTCTGTACTGAAATACTTATAGTGAATGTGTTCAAAAGATTACCATTCCAAGCCCTCTTGCTTGATGCACATTCTGCAGTCAGGGAAGAAGAAATGGTTATACCCCAGCTCTGTACTGAAATACTTATAGTGAATGTGTTCAAGAAGCAGGAATAAGAATCAAAGGGCTTTATATGGGACTTCCAGATTAACACAGATGAGCCTTTATGCTTGATTTTACATTGCAGTAAATGCCTGACATTCCTTTTAAAGCCAAAAGAACCTCTACTTGGAGTGGCACTTTGAGATGCCAAGTTATGTTAGCATTCAAAGGGGATTTGCAATGTTGCTCCTTAACCCAGCATCTGTATGTACACTGGGCTTCTATAATCCCATCCATGCATACTAATAATTTGTATGAAGGGCATGAGTATATCTGTCCATTAAAGAGAAAAACTAAGCAGATGATGCTGTAGTAGACTGAAGAAGCTAATGAAATAATCCTGTTATGTTACATCAGGTTCCTCAATTTAAGATTTAATTCTCACCAACAGAAGCCCACAAGAAAAGGATTTAAACTCAGAAACATCAGTTCCAACACTGAAATCTGGCAAACTCAGTACAGGTTACCGTGCTGGACCTAGAGCATGAAGATTTGGCTTTAAAGGCCTCACTTTTTTCCATGCTTCCAAAGTGGTCCTTTGACTAATCTTTCTCTTGAGTATAAAATGAAAGAAACCATTTATGCTGCCTTGGTTTTAGAAAAAAGGGGAAATAGGAGAATATAAAACTGGTCCTAGGGATGTTGTTCAAAGGTTGCAATATGAGAAACAAAGGGAAATGGTTGGCAAAGGGACTTAGAAACAAGCATGGACAAGTGGATGCCTCTGTAAGTCTGAAAGATAGAATTCTAACAGGTACAATAGACAAGGGAAATGCTGTGGATATAATCTACCTTGATTTCAGCAAAGCTTTTGACAAGATTCCATATGACATTTTCATTAACCAACTATTTAAGTGTGGCTGGAGGGCTCAACTGGACAGTTCACAACTGGCTGGCTAATTGTACTCAGAGAACCACCATTAATGGTTCTATACTGAGTTGGGGAGCTGAAACTACATGGGTTCCTCGGAGATCAGTTTTAGGACCAATATTTTTCAACATTTTTCTCGGCTTGCATGATGATATTGATATCAAATTTATGGATACCTCAAAACTGAGAAGTCTGCTCAACATCCAGAATGTCAGAATAAGACTATAGCCTAATCTGTACAGATTGGAAGATGTGCCCGAGAGAAAGAGGTTGTACTTAAATGGGGAGAAATGTCAAATATTATATTTCTGGAGAAACAGAGTAGGATACATGCACAAGAAAGGGGATTTAGAAAACTTGAAAACTTTGTATCTGGGGAGGACATGTTGGTAGTCACTGATAATAAACTGAACATGACAATATAAACTGGTTGCTAGAAAGGCTAATGCAATTCTGTAGTTCATTACAAGTAGCATGATATCAAAGACATGATGTTATTATTTATCTCTACTCAGTGATGAATGATACTTCTGGTGAGATTATACCTGGATCAATGCGCATAGTTCTGGGGATTCCATTTCAATCAGGATATTGACAGGTTGGAGAGGATTCAGAAGAGGGTAGCAAAGTTGACAGCAATTTGAGAAGATGCCTTATCAGGACACTTTGATGGAACTTGGAATGCTCAGTCTGAAGAAAATAAGATTTAGGGAAGACATTATAAGTTTGGTCAAGTGCATAAAGGAAAGCTAAAGAGAAGATGGTCAGTCACTTAGGTGGTGAGGGCTTGGCAGTACAAGGAAACAACAGCCAATGACTTAATAGTCAGACATCAACACTCCAATCAACATTTAAAGAGCTACGTACAACAGGCACCATATAAATATCATACATGGCGGGCCCTAGGGGGAGAGCCTTCTCTGTGGCGGGCCCCGCGCTCTGGAACCAACTTCCCCCAGAGACCCGAACTATCCCCACTCTGCTGGCCTTCCGAAAAGCCATTAAGACATGGCTTTTCCTGCAGGCTGGGGGTAGAGCCTAATCCATCTGAGCTCACCCCCGAGTATGTATGGTTGCTGTATGGTTGTTGGATGGTTTTAATATTGAGTTTTTAATTTTTATATTTGATTTTAAGTAATATTTAGTGTTGGTTATTCTTGTATTTTTTCTGCTGTACGCCACCCTGAGTCCCTCGGGAGTTGGGCGACATATAAGAAAACCAAAATAAATAAATAAATAAATAAATAAATAAATAAATAAATAAATAAATAAATAAATAAATAAATAAATAAATAAATAAATACATAGAATATCCCAAAGCATGCACTCTGCTAGAGAGAAGTTCCCTGAAGATGCGCTCCATGTTCAAGGAACTTAAGCTCAGAACACTTAACATCTGGCCCTAATAACCGACTCAGATTGGATCCTACAACATTATTCTGGGCCACGTATATTCTCCTTCATTCATGGTGAGTCATTGTCAATAACTACAGAAATTGCAACAGGAAATAAAAGATATGGATTTCATTTAGTTGTAAGGAAAAAAATCATGAAGCTATGATTTATATAACAGTAAAAGACTCTACCTATAGAGGTTATGAGTTTTCCATTTTTGGATGGTTAAATGATTCTGCTATGTATCGCAGAGGGTTGGAGTAGATGATCCTTAAGAACCTTTCAAAGTTTACAACTGTATGATTTGATGGGTTTGGAGCAATAGATTCCTTCATTCTTTTTCACTGCTTTCCCCTGGCAAAGGAATATCTCCCAGAATATGATGGAGGCTAGCAGAATATTTTTTAACGTTGGTTGATATAGTATTCAGTATCAGTCCACATCTTGGCTCAGATTCAGATATATTGTGGTGAAAAAGTAATTGTTGAACTAACAAGGGACCCAGACTCCTTGGCTAACATCCAAAAAACATTTCCTTTGAAAAAGAGAGACAGAAAGAGAAAGAACATAACAAGCAGGACACTGCATACAAATGATGACATCTAACGTATTAAAACCACAGAGAGAGAAAGACTAAGCTTTTATTTGTGAAAACATTAGAAAGGCAATGTGGGTGCTTCTTCATGTTGACCTGTTGCTAGGGTGAGGTCATAGCTTAACTCAAACCAGATTTTGGGGGGCTTTTGTTCTGAAACACGGCTTAAGAATATGACCTAGCCCCTAGGTAAGCCATCCGTGAATTAAACAACAGATTTCTTCTTTTTTTAGAGTTATTATCTGATTATGGTTTATCTTATTTGGCCTTTCTTCCCAAGAAACCAGCAATGCTTTACCATACTTAGCCTTCCTTCCATTTGAAGGGATGGAATTCAAGGATATTTGAATATTTGAAGGTCAATGGTAAAACATCTGCTTTGCATACACAAGATTGCAGTGCAATTGCTGGTACTTCCAGTTAGAAGGATGAACTAATAGAAATGAGCCTTTTTCATCTGAGATGTTGGGGAACTAGAGGAAACTCAGAACCTAACGTTTTGGGATACATCAGGCTCTTCAACTATTTGAGTGGTTCTCCAGAGATTGTATGGTTTGAAAGAAAAGGAGCCAAGTCCAAAACATAGGGTGGCCAAGTGAAAAAAGTAACAAGGGCAATATAAAAACATCAAAGACATTGAAAGGAAAACTATATTCTCACTGTCACAACTGTAACAGCATCAAATCATCATTATGCAAAAAAAAAAAAAAAACCTAGGAAATTACGTTAATGAATTTGGGCCATGGACTCTACTTTTGAAATTCAGTACCAAATTGTACTGTTAAATTTAAGTGGCAACTCATTCCCAAAGCAACTGAAAGCCATAGAGTCAGGGAGAGGACATGATGCCTAAAGCCCATAGAGTGTAACCTTCCTACTCTTGGGCAGATAAACAGAAAAATCCAGTTGGCCTAGGTTTCTAAATAAAGTACATAGCATTCAAGCAGTGATATGATAATGTATTGTAGTACACTAGTGGAAGCAAATAGCATTAAATTGATGCTGAATTAGCTATATTTTGAAATATTTTGATCATTAAAAAGGCATTCCATTCTGTTATCAATTAAATCCCATTGTTTTTAGTAGTGCTGGAGGGGAAATTTTTCCCATAAGTTTAAAGGAAGGAAATTTGCTTTAGAAGTTATGTCAAAAGAGAAGATGGTTTTGGAGAAATGATCATGGGAGATGAACATTGTTCTTTGCTTTGTCAATGTCTTAGATGACCAAGGGAATGAATGTTTTCTGCTGGATCATTTTCTCACCAAAGGTCTCTAGCCTCCTCGGTTTTCTACACCTCCATTAAATCCCAAGAGAAGATGCCTGAAGGAATTTTTCCCACTGGGCTTTTAGAGTAATGATCCTGCTAACACTGCTAAGGATCAGGACTCCCTTTGAGAATTTGTTGGAGAAATTCTCCAATTTCATCTGGAGAAATTCAAATAAATCATTCACTAGGGTCCTTTTCTTACAAATTTGTCAGGCAAATTCAAAAGGTTGCCTTTAATTGTTTCTTTAGATGAAAAGAGCTCCATAGCCTTTATATGTTTATTGCCCTTTTCTGATTTCTTTTTTAAAAAACTCTACTTTCTTAAATGAGGTAACAGAAATCTAGACTGTGTGGGAACACCACATATTTGTGGAAATGATGTTGCAATACTATTTTGAGTCTGATGCCTCATGTTATCTGACTGATTTGACATACTTACCATCACCTTAAGAACATTTGTTTGGCTGATTTTGTCACAAAGTTTATAATTTCCAATTTTCTGCATTTGCCATTTGTTGGCTTGGAAAAGGTTTGTTCAGGAATTATAGTGGACTTCAAAGTGAAGTCACCTGTAACACTAGTTTTCTAGTTGTTTTCCAGGGTTCCATATCTTTTCTAAATGAACTCATTGACCAGAGACTATGTTTTTACTACTTCAAGTGTACAATTTGAAGATCCATGTTTCCATTAAGCCTTTAGATGTATTCTGTATATGTAGGATGTATACGGATTTAATATGACAGAAAGGAAAAAATGCTAAAGATATGCAAATAGTTATATTATTGAAGATGCATTTAATAAATTTAATTTACATGAAGTAAAGTTTCATTTCTGTCCTAGCCCTACCATTTATTTATTTAATAAACTGCCTCACTCCAGAGGCTGTAGGCCATATACGAAATTAAAAATATTAAATTAAAATAATGAAATTGTAAGTCCTAGAAAATAGTAATGGGAGAGAGAGAGAGAGAGAGAGAGAGAGAGAGAGAGAGAGAGAGAGAGAGAGAGAGAGAGAGAGAGAGAGAGAGAGAGAGAGAGAGAGAGATGATAGATAGATAGACAGACAGACAGACAGATAGACAGACAGACAGAATTTGCCCATCTTGCAATGTGACTCTGAATGGCTAACAAAATTTAAAAACCAAGCAACCAGTTAAATAAAAGCAATAAGCAACAACAAGACTACTATGGCAACCAAAAAAATCATCAGCTGACCTCAACTATCACCCTGTCAGATGTGGGAAAATAGCCAAGTCTTAACAGCTCTGTGTAAGAACAACAGGGTCAAGGTTAGCCTAACATTGGGCAGTAGGGTGCACAGAGAGCAAGCATGGTGGCAGAAAAAGTGCCTGGACAAATAGGCTATCCCAAAGGGGGGGGGGAACAGCCATCAAGATGTTTCCCAGCATGGCCCCTCAATACTGTATCTTCTGATAGGAGATCTTTAGCATGCACCACCCTCTTCACCCAGGCTAAAATTATTTGGGATAGATACTCAGTCCTGGCCATAAATGTATTTTTCAGCAGGAAAAAAAAAGATATGACTTGTTTTAAGGGCTCTAGTCAGAGGTGGGTTCACCGTCCGAACCGGTAGCAACACGCTGGTGATGTCATGATGATGTCACGGAACCGGTTCAGTTGGTGCCGGTCCGTGGGCGTCACCATCTTTTTTATTTTTTATTTTTATTAATTTTTATTTTTTATTTTTTATTATTTTTTATTAATTTTTATTTTTATTTTTATTTTTTTATTTTTTATTTTTTATTTTATTTTATTTATTTTATTTATTTTATTTTTATTATTTTTATTTTTATTATTTTTATTTTTATTTTTATTTTTATTTTTATTTTTATTTTTTTATTTTTATTTTTATTTTTATTTTTATTTTTATTATTTTATTATTTTTATTTATTTATTTATTTATTTATTTATTTATTTATTTATTTATTTATTTATTTATTTATTTATTTATTTATTTATTTATTTATTTATTTATTTTTCTGACCATGCGCAGAAGCCGAGTTTCTGGCACTGTGCATGCAGTCGCCATCTTGTTTTTGGCTTTTTTAAAAATTTGTTTTGGATTTTTGGGTACTGCGCATGCACGCGCCCACGAGGCACAGGCATGCGGCACGGGAGGAAGCGAACCAGCAGCGAGGTAAGTTAGAACCCACCCCTGGCTCTAGTAACTGACCACAGCATTTCAAGTGTTGATTGACATGAGAAGAAAGGGAAAGAAAGTCACAACCTCTTGTTTCTGCTGGTGCAGCTGCAGCTAGTATATAAGGGAAGAAGGAACTGTCGGTATGGCAAATAGCAAGAGTAGTTTGGCAAGGGCAGGACTAAAATTCTTGCATTGGCTCAGAAATCCTCTCCATTCAACTGAAGTGGGAAGCTCAAAAGCCAGCAAATTGTACTAAGGGAGCTCATGATGGTGTCATCCCTCTTCAATGAATACCTCAACTACTTTGAATGCTTTTTGAAAATGATTAGTGCAAAAGCATTCTTAGGATGGAAGATTTTATTGCTAGGAAGTTGATCAACAACAACAAAAAAGGAAGAAACTGAATTCCTTTTATTCTTTGGGGGAAGGCAAATCTCAGTTGTCCATCTTTTATGGATTCCCCATGCCCCCATTCTTGTTTTTGATAAAGACACTAGTTTCACTATGGGCATCTATCAATGGTATTTCTATATCTCACATGTAGTCCATAGATATCTCCAGGAATTCTAGAATCACAACGTTCTGATCCACTCCTCTACTTTACTGCCCTATGTTTAGCTGAACAGTTACCATTTCATTTCAGAAGCCAAGGGTTATCCTGTCCCAGATTAGTTTATATTAATATAAGCTATAATAATATAAATCAGGTCAGGCCATGAATCCATTTACTCAGGACTGGCCACATGAATTGGAACTAGCTCTCCAAAGTTCCCAACAGGTGTATTTCCCTGAACAATCGGATACCTGGAAGGTTGGATTTGAATTTGCATATTATCATCTGCAATCTGCACATTTGCAATCTACCCATCTGCAAATTCTTAATTGTGAAAGTTGTTTCTTTCTTTCCCTATATGCCAGTCTTTTTTGTAGCCAGGAAATAATAGAAGTTATAATTTTGTCCACCAAGATGGTATGACTTTGGGGAAGATTATCCATCTGAATCAGTGATAATGTTGTTTGTTCCAATTTGTATAAGGATTTTTGTTCCAGGGTGTCTGTTTAAAAAAGTAGTAATGTTCCATCATGTATGAGAAAGAAAGAAAGAAAGAAAGAAAGAAAGAAAGAAAGAAAGAAAGAAAGAAAGAAAGAAAGAAAGAAAGAAAGAAAGAAAGAGAAAGCTTTCTATTCAGCTGTCCTTTGACTGCTGTCTTTTGATGGATCTCATTATTAAAGAATCATTTAGCTTACATAATTGTCTTCTGCCATACATAATTCCAACCTTTCAATGTCTCTTCAAGTTGGCTTATTAGCCAAAATGCACTCTTTTGTTTTTGTGTCTTCATCTATCAAACTTGAAGGTGGACAGGTTCATCCATGTGCTAAGTTTAATAAGACAAAGATAATTAAGTGGGGGAAAGAATGTATTTTTATATATATTTGTGATATCAACTATCCTGAAATGCATTTTTATTCTTTCAGAAATCAGTTTACTTTAATATTTGAAGAAAATGCAATGACTAATGTATTCTCATTGCAAATTCTGGGAGGAAAGAAGGATGGGAGGAAAATTATAATTCTCCTTTGAAGAGTTCCAGTTAAATGCTATGAATACATAGATATGTATAAATCTAGTCCAGATTTGTATTTACCGGTTTTCAGCATTTAATCCATTTCAATTTTCTCTTAAAGATGGAGTTTTTATATACAACTTCCCCAGGGGTGGGTTCTGACTTACCTTACTGCCGGTTCGCTTCCTGATATGCCATGCAGGCGTGCACACGCTGTGCGCCACGTAGGCGCATGCTCAGTGCTAAAAACCCAGCTTCTGCGCATGCGCAGAAGCAAAAAACAAAATGGTGCCGCCGCCGCTGCGAGAGCCGGTTTGGGGGCGTGGCAGGCCTGGGTCACTGCTGGTTCCAGTGACCCAGGCCGCCAAGTTACTACCGGTTCCATAGAACCGGTCCGAACCAGGAGGAACCCAACTCTGAACTTCCCCTAATTCATGCAGTTTTATTGTATGTTTCTCCAATGTATACTTCAATATAAGTGTGTTTAAATATTATTATTCCAATGTACAGGTTTTATACATGCACCTTTAATATGAAAGGATTTTTTAAAAGAAAAAATGATTCCCAAATATGTACACCTTTACAAACACAGTTTTTACAAACAGTTGAGTGCTTTGCATACATTTTTTTTTCCTACACAGAGATGGATGCTACCCAATGCCATTCATTGTTGTTTCCTGGGCTAATGGAACTTCATTTTAGAAGAGACTGCCAATCTGTCCATTAGAAATTTGTGAGTTAGAGTCCATTAGACTTCTTGGGCATTGCCAGATGATCCCGCAAATAACTTACAATGCATTTCTCAGTGTAGTCTATGTTTTCAGTGAGTCTCATCTACATCTTGAAAAATGCATTGGAGAAAACCAATGGGTCAGTTATTAGCCTTAGCTTTGTCTGAATTAGTCTGAACAGGAATGATTCACAATATACCAGGTTTTTAAAAAATTCCTGGGGAACTAACAACCCAACTTTGTTATTGAAGCAATGGGTCATTTTATTTTTATAATATAATGGGACAGTCCCAAAGATGCTTTTTCAAGAGGCAACTGGACTTTTTGGTTTTTCTTTGAAAAGAAGAGAGATGAGAAGCGAAATGTCTTCAAAGAAAAAACAGAAAGTCCAGTTGCCTCTTGAAAAAGCACCTTTGGGATAACCATGACCTGGATGACTGAGAAACTCCATAGACATAATGGGACAATCAATTACATTGTTCGTTGAGCTTCCTGGTTCACACTGCAGCTATGGAAATTGAAATTTCAAAATCACCAGATAAGGTTGTCAGGGTTGGGCTTCAAAAATTTTAGCAAGGGGTTCTCTGCCAGGTTGCTGGATGGGCATGGCCATAGTGGGTGTGGCCTAGTCGGCCTCCTGCACCACAGTGGGGGGGGGGGCATTTTTGCCCTACCTGGGCTCCAGAGGCTTTCCTCGAGCCTCCAGGAGGGCGAAAACGGCCTCCCCAGACTCTGGAGGCTGGAAACAGGCCCGTTTCCTGCCTTCCCAAACTTCCAGTAGGCCCGTTTTTCACCCTCCCCAAGCCTCTGCGCATGCCCTGCACTTACCTGCATCTAAAATGGGCTGTGTGGGGACTCCTGGGAGGGGCAGGTTTGGTGGGCGGGGCCAGCCAGGAGTGGGATTTGGGGGTTCTCCGAACTGCACAGAACCTTAGCTAGAGGTTCTCCCGAACCCCTGCGAACCCCCAGCAGCCCACCCCTGGTTATGCTTAAACCTTACCACTTCATTTTACTGAGTTAGCTTTTTTTTTTTAGAATATTAACTTATATAGCTTAGAAAGAGACCCAATTAAATGATCTATATGCATGATGCTTCTCAAGTGGGTGGAGTCATGGAGTATTTCATTTTGACTTGGGTTACTTTTTTATTGGAGCATACTTAGCATAGCCTGCATATATTCTATATCTGGGTGGAGAAGTATGACCCTTTTACGATCTGTGAACTTCAACTCTCAGAATTCCTGAGCCAGCCATGCTGGCTCTGGAATTCTGGGAGTTGAAGTTCACAGATTGTAAAAGGGCCATTGTTCCTCACCTTTGTTCTACATATTGCTAATTCAATCTATTTTGGTTTGCAATCAAATTCTGGGTTTGATTAGATGCCTTTTACTAACACTATGAAGGACTTTCATGCTGCCTTCCATTCATAATGGACTATTAGCAGCCTTTTTTTTAAATCACATACACACATGCATCTACATTCTTATTAGAAATTTTCTTTTAACCAAATGCCACTTTCAAAATTATATTTTCAGGAGGAGCGGACAGCTTTATTAAAAATGCATGGCTACAATGATCTGATAATGCGACGCTCCAATACCAACAGATGTTTTGTCTAACATGTTCCCCCAAGCTGTAGTCTGTGCCTCAGCATCTTTCATTTCCACTTTCTATCTACTGACGGTGGGTTGTCATGTATGTACCCTATAGCTATGAGCACCACTTCACATCCAAGGCTGCCACCACCATGCATAATGAGCTTCACAAGATGCTTGTCGCAATAACTCGGCACTTCCCCAACCATATGGAACGCAACACTCCAAAGCCCACAGACACTCTTTTCTTTATTTTTTTTAAAACTATATATATATATATATATATATATATATATATATATATATATATATATATATATATATATATATATATATATATATATAACAGTTCAAATTCTGAAACCATAATCTAAGTGATATCTAGAGAAGGTACATGAAAAGCTGCCGAAAACAAACTTAACACTTGTTCACATCATCTGTTACAAATGTCCAATTTGGGACAGTAAATTTCTTGGGAACCTGTTCTTCTGCTGACTCGTAGCTTTATCTTTTCTTGTGCGCTTTGCTTTCCTGACACTTTTTTTTTTGAACTATGCATATGTATTAAATGGGATTTGTTGTCCCTAGGTACCAATTTGCATAAAGTGCAAGCCATCATTGGTTGGAGTGAAGCAAATTACTTCTCTAGCAAGATCACACTTCTCTTTCTCCCCCCCCCCACCTCTCTTCTTTTTCTTTTTCTTTTAATTTTAACAAACCACAGGCAGAGGTTGTTAACAGCACTTAGGCAGATATGTAAAGTATTTTTTTTTCCAAAGCAGTTTGATCAAAGAAGGGGGGGAAAGAAATAGAAAAGAGGGGGGGGGGTGTTATTTAATTAAGACTGAAACTAAGAAGGTCCAGGACTGAGTTCTCTCTATTTACCTGTTGGTAGCTATATTCTAGTTTTCTAATAAAATGAGATGTTGTTTACAACTGGAGTGATGGCTATTGCTGTTGCTACTATTTAGTGTAATTGTGCTAAAATCTGTCCTGCAATTTCTAAAAGCTGTTGCCACTTGCAAATAAGTCTTTGCCGTCCTCTGAATCCTCTCTCATTCTGAGAATGGTTTACAGCTCTTTTTGGGAGGAGGAATTGTTCTAATCTTACCCTATTCAGAGGTAAGGAATGCTATGGATAAGGATTTATATTTGCCACACTCTGTAATTGAGGAGTGCATCTCTTCAATTGTTTTGCAGCCTCCCTAGTTGTCCATCGCAAAGTCCGATTGCAAGAGTCATCTGCTTTTAACAGAAGAATGAGTCCTTAAGGATACATGAGAGAATGACAAGATAGTCATTTCTCTCCCTTTTTACAACAATCTCCCCCAAAACACATTCCTAAAGGCATGTTCCACTGTCTCACTGGCTAAAGTTTGTATTCATTGCACAAAAACAAATCAGAGAATCTAGACCAGAGGTGGGGTTCAGCAGGTTCTGATCAGTCCTGGAGAACTGGTAGCGGAAATTTTGAGTAGTTCGGAGAACCAGTAAATACCACCTCTGACTGGCCCCACCCCCATCTATTCTCTGCCTCCCAAGTCCCAGCTGATCTGGAGGAAATGGGGATTTTACAGTAACATTCCCCTGGAGTAGGGAGGGAATGGAGATTTTACAATATCCTTCCCCTGCCACGCCCACCAAGCCACGCCCACAGAATCGGTAGTAAAAATATTGAATCCCACCACTGAATTAGTATAGACATGTCTAGGTCAATCATGTTTCCAAATATAAAGTGAATAAAATTATATTATTATATTATTATTATTTTTATATTAAAAACCAGAAAGTCCAGTTGCCTCTTGAAAAAGCACCTTGGGAAAACAATGACCTGCATGACTGAAAATTTCCATGGACATTTAGCAGATCTAGACTGCAAAACCTGTCTGATTACCAGAAGATAGCAAAGAAGTAAGGAAAATTCAATTTCTTTGCTGCCATTTAGGGGTAATTTAAATTTTTTCATCCAAAATTTTCTAGGTCACAGCAGTAGCTTAAATATTGTGGATGTTACAATGTTCTAGTCTAAGTTAATACGTGGTTGGTTAATCCAATGTGTTGTAGAAACTCCGCCATTGTAGAAACTTACAAATTCTAACCAGGGGTGAAATGCTACCGGTTCGGCCCGGTTCGGGTGTACCGGTAGCAGCCGCCGGCGGTGGTTCAGAGAACCGGTAGCGGCGGCAGTGCGAGGCTCCGCCCATCTGCCCGGATGTCACCATTTTCTTTTTTTAACCCTCTGTGCATGCACAAAGCCTTCTGCAAAGCCTTTCACAAAGCAAAAAAGTGTGCGCAAAGCGCACGTTTCCGAACTGGTAGGGAAGGTAAGTAGATTTCACCACTGATTGTAAGTCCATTATTCATGTGTCCTGTTACAGTAAACAATTCTGTTTCAAAGCTGTCAGGTAACTATTCTATAAATGAGGATGGCTTTTGTTTTAAGGATTCAGTTCAAGTTCACAGAAAGAACCTAAACAACCAAAGAAGAAGAAGAAAAAAATAGGAACATTTGGACAACTGAATGAAGAAACACATATTGTAGGCTGCATGGTCTTTTCCACTATGTTGAGATGATCATGTATGAAATATTCTAAATTAAAATTTATGAATCGACAAATTTGGGGGTGATGTGTTTCTTCCTTGGAGGCAATAGGAAATAGCCTGATTGTGAGATGCAAGAAGATTCTGACCCATGCACAGCTTTTTCATGTCAGATTCTACTCAATTTGTACAGAGAAACAGCAGCACCCACAGTAGACTGTAATGTTCCCAAACAGTGACAAGTGCATCTTATCTTTACATAAATGTCTGACTTACATATTTGAATCCCATCATTTGAAGCAACTGGACTGGCATTTCCATAATTGCATTGCCATACAAGTTTCATCATTTTCCCTTTGCCCTTTTTCCAGACACGAGGGGAAGCCTGGGTGACAAAGGATACCTTGAGAGGAATCTAGACCAGGAAGTGTGGCCCAATGTTCTTTAGTTTGTAGCAAATCTATGATATAGCCTAAAGTTCATCTGTCAAAACCACTCTTTTAAGATTTCAATTCATATAAAGTGTTACTTCGTTCCTGACCTAGGCCAAACTGGAATGCACGGTGAAGGGAAAATAATTATGTTTTTTTTCCTCTCAAAGAAAACAATTGCATAAGAGAAGACTGAAAGACCAGTTTTCATTCTGATTGGCTGGTTTGGTTAGGCCAAGAAGGCACATTCAAGCATTCAATGTATTTGCTTGCTGTCTGAAGGGATGCTATTTAAGACTGCTTTCACCACCTCATCTGCTATTTGGATGAATAAGGTTGAACAAACAAGTCTGCCTGTGAAATTTAAGATGGCATTAGCTCCCATGTCAAGACTGTACCTGCTTAAGCAATCATATTTGCAGAAAATGCAAAATGCACCAGAAAAAAAAATTAAAGGAAAGAGGATGTTGGACAAAAATCAAATATGTGCCACAGCCATAAAAGTAAAGCTTGAGAGACCATTAGATGAAACAATCATTTTCTTCATCTTACCTGAATCCTTCTGGGTTCACATAACAAGTGGTATCAGCCCAATTGTTAGTAAGTGTACCTTTCTGCAGCCTTTTATCAGGTACAGTTCTTGTCATGCCTTTATGGTCTGGCCCAATTTGTATGGCAGTCTAAACTATGGTTGATTGGACCAAAAGAAGAAATACTGCAGCCTTCACTATAAAGACTACGAAGATTCACTTCACAGTGAAGGTTGCATTAACTGGAACATTTTGCTAGAAGTATCTATGGATATTCTCAGTCATCCGGGTTATGGTTGTCCCAAAGTGCTTTTTCAAAAAGCAACAGGACTTTCTGGTCTTCGAAGACATTTTGCTTCTCATCCAAGAAGCCCTAATGACTCACTAAAAGAATACAAATGACCAGCTGTCTGCAAGGAGTATAAATCCTTCCATTCCCCACCATCCAACCAGAGCTGAAGAAACTTCTTGGATGAGAAGTGAAACGTCTTCAAAGAAAAACCAGAAATACAGTTGCCTCTTGAAAAAAGCACCTTTGGGACAACCATGACCTGGATGACTGAGAATATCCATAGACATTTAGCTATATTCTAGGTTTCTAATGAAATGAGATGCTGTTTACAACTGGAGTGATGGTTATTGCTGTTGCTAGTCCTCTTGAAAAAGCACCTTTGGGATTTTGCTAGAAGAGGAATTGACTTTCTTAGTCCTTGCAGAAAAATGTAGAAAAAAGTCTACACTACTATGGCTCAGTTTTGCCTGAAAGACTTGTACTTTACTTTCACAACCTTATTTGTAGATCCTCAGACACTCATTAGTTCATTAATTAAAACACACACACTCTACCTGAAGAGATGGATTCTTTTCTCTATAAGTATTCCATATGTTACAAAACATTTTTGAAATACAGACAAACTGCACATACACACACTTTAGCAGCTAGTATTTAGCTGAAGAAATTCTAGAGGTCTCAACCCTCCTGCCCTTTCACTCTCTTACACCTGCACATAAACACACACACACACACACAAACACAATCTTTTTCAATTCTATATAAAAAGGTTTTGTTTTCATGTACATTAAGAAGCTGATTAGTCACTTATCAGAGGTGGAGTTGTGAACTGGAAATACAGCAGGCAAGAGCAAGATCCCATTATTTAAACTAGGCCTGGTTAATGTGGAGATGTTCCAATTAAAGAAAACCATAAATCATTACCCATGTTCACTTCTGCAGTTACTAAGGTCTGGTTACAGGCAGCTCAATAAACTGGAGCCTAATCTGAGTGCATCCTCTCTCTCTCTCTCTCTCTCTCTCTCTCTCACACACACACACACACACACACACACAGAGAGAGAGAGAGAGAGAGAGAGAGAGAGAGAGAGAGAGAGAGAGAGAGAGAGAGAGAGAGAGAGAAATCTACCAATGCCATTCTGAGTGAAAAGAAAAGTCTACTAAAAACTACCATATAATGATGTGATTCATCATCCAAACCAAATTTGTTTTGTATATCCAGCTCAGTTATAAAGAGCAGGGTGCGGGGGAGGGGGGATCTTTTCTTCTACCATCTGATATACCTTCAGTGACTGGATCACACATTGCCCTAAGCTCTAAAAGGATTTGTTTGCTATTTATTTCAGTAAAGAATGAATAACTGGAGGGGAAAGACTCAACTGGTCTGCCCTCAAATCTTGCTGCCATGGTACTTGTCCTAGTGGCAGTGCTTACATGACTGATAAGCAGAGGACCTCCCTGGGAGCCTGACTTGTCTCCAATTGCTGATCCTTGTCTTTAGAGGGAGCAAAATCTCAAAGCAGAACAATTGAACGTCCCCACATTTTGTACCTCCAGCACAGCCTGCTTTAAGGGAGAGCAAAATGAAGAAAGAAGAAATAATGCACGGGATTGGTGAGGTGAAAGGAAACTAAGAACAAACATAACTCAGAGCTTGCCAGTGAGGATGATTTACTTTGCTCAATCCAAGCGATGAAAACAACCAGGGAAGAGTTATTTTTTTTATCAGGTTAATACATTCCATGCTTCTTTTGTTGTAGCCTTTGCTTTCCCCCAGTGGGCACTGAAGCTGCCTGCTGATGTCCCTCATGCCTGAATGTCCCTGGCACAGATCATACTCTTGCTTCACACGGTGGCAATCGTTCAAGCAATTCCCATGACTGCCTTTATAAGAAGTCTCTCTCTTAAGCCCCTAGTTTAAGAATTTAGAGTAATCATGTAAAAATGATACCCCTGTGCTCTATGATCCACTGAATCTCGCTAATGCCAGATCCCAGAAGAGGGCTTATTAATGAAAAGATGCAATGCTTCACTCCTGGCTTATGTTTCACACGGATTTCTCTCATGGATTCAGCTGTAAACCTCACCATTGATAAAGTGAGTCTACCGAATCCCCTTACTCTATAAGGGGGAACATTGGACTGATGATATAGCTGCCTGCTTGCTTTTGTCAGATACATCAGAGATGCATTTAGCAGTGACTAGGCTTGAGACAGAGCTGTGCAGTGGTGAGAGCAATGGCTTCTGTGCTTCTGCCTCCAAGAACGAATGGTCTTTGTTGCAGAGACTTCTGGGGAGTATTCTAGCACATACGGCTAGTCAGTCTCCACTATTATGTGATGTGCACTCAAGACACCTAGAAAAAGCATCAATTCTGTTGCTGTGGCTGAGCATGGTCTTTCAGAGAGCTTTTCCTTAAAACATTTCAATGGGATGTTATGGTTTCTTGAAACAGAGTTGATTGTCTGATGAACCACCTAGGAAAATATTTTCCATAATTTTGGTGTTGCCACTGAGAAGATTTTGCTCTGAATGCCAAACAATCTAGAAAACAAACCACCTTAAAACATTTTATGCCTAAGAACAAGTTCCTAAAGTAATAATTAGTCTAGAACTAAAAGAATTATTGATCCTCATTGACAAGTACACTTTTTAAAAAATTCTCATTTAATCCTCCCAATCCACAATCCTTACATCAGTTGCATATGAGGTAGATCCTAGGTAATTACACATACCTTGTGTTTTTCATGTGGGCATTGATAACCAACATGTCATCCATTGTTAGGACAGATGCCAGAATAGAGTTGAAGTCCATCAGCATAAACTATTTAGCACCAGTGGTTTTTAGTATATTCAATTTGAAAAACTCATTTCATTTCATTCTGGTTTATAAGATATACAACAAAACAAAATGCCTACAATTATTGTCCCAGCAGTAGAACAATTACTGAGCCACTTGATTTGAAGCAAGATGTGTTCAAACAAAAAATCTGAAGCCATGGTTCTACCTTCAGGATTCCTTAGAATTTTTAAATTATTTATGCACTGGGTTTGAGCGTATCTTTCTATCAATGATTGTGGGAATGACAGGGATATTTTCTGAATGATCCTGAATTATATATCCTGGAAAAATAAATATATTTACTTTTAACTAAGGCAGTGGCGAAATGTAAGCTGCAGAGATCTTGCTGCCTTTTTCCACAGCCCCCCATTCAAATCATAAGCATCATTCATACTAGCAAAACCAATAATCTTCATTTATGGTTCCAATAGGTAGTTCAATGATCCTATGCAAAGTTTACGTTTGTCTATTTAGTGAAGCAGGGCATTCGTTGAAGGGCAAATTCAAATACTCTCAAACTTTGCGGAAGGATCTGGAGTTGAGCTTTGTAACTCAAGATCTTCTCATCTCATTAACCCACACCCCAATATCCCTTGTGGGTTTAGGGAAGAAGTAAGTCCTAACATTTTGCCTAGCCCCTCTGCTTTTCATTCCCTCAATATGCACAAACACGTATTTAACCTGAATCTTATTGAATGAAGGATTAGAGCTATTTTCTTTAGTGAATTTTGGTTCATTTCATTTTGGGTATATAATGTGATTTTGTGTTTTCCTTGTAGGGCACCACCATTTCTGAAATGGCCACGCTTTAATTGCTACATAGCTAGAACTCAGACACATTCTTACTCATGAAGGCTGCTTTCTTTATCCCAGGGCTTCTCAAAACACTTTGAGGCCTTGTGGGAATATTGGAGGGGGGTTGGTTTTTCTCTTTTTCTGCCTGAAGGCAGGCAGCCAAGCTTTGCCAAACTGGTAGTGCTGCTCATAAGGACTGCTGCCACCAAGCATGTCTATGGGGCTGAGCAGAAATGGCTTCCCCTTGCTGGTGAGGAAGGCCAGTCCCCAAGGTGCTGATGGTGAGGAACTGAACTCCTAGGAATTCCTGGTCCACTCTGCTTGGGTGGTAAAGTGGATCTTCTGGATAGAATGGACTGTGTGATGCACGTTCCCAGGTGGAAATGCTATGGTCTCTGAGGAAAGAAAGCTGGCCTTTTTCCATTCCTTCCTGCTATCATGTTAGAAGATTGTCACCAAAAGGAAAGCTGGCACTTTTGTCTGCCTAGCAATCTTATAGCTCTACTGTTTCATCAGGGGAGTCCTCTTTTTGAGTGGAAACTAATCAAGCAGAGAAGCAACCCAAAACTAAGGAGAAATTTCCTGACAGTTAGAACAATTAATCAATGGAACAACTTGCCTCCAGAAGTTGTGAATGCTCCAACACTGGAAGTTTTTAAGAAGAGATTGGATAACCATTTGTCTGAAATGGTATAGGGTTTCCTGCCTAAGCAGGGGGTTAAACTAGAAGATCTCCAAGGTCCCTTCCAACTTTCTATTCTATTCTATTCTATTCTATTCTATTCTATTCTATTCTATTCTATTCTATTCTAGTCTAGTCTAGTCTAGTCTAGTCTAGTCTAGTCTAGTCTAGTCTAGTCTAGTCTATTCTATTCTATTCTATTCTATTCTATTCTACTCTACTCTACTCTACTCTACTCTACTCTACTCTACTCTACTCTATTTACTCTACTCTACAATATTCACTTTTGCCTAGGTCTTTAGTTCCTAGTCTCCCATGAAACAATATTGTAGATCTCTCTCTCTCTCTCTCTCTCTCTCTCTCTCTCTCTCTCTCTCTCTCTCTCTCTCTCTCTCTCTCTCTCTCTCTCTCTCTCTCTCTCTCTCTCTCTCTCTCTCCCCCACCCTCTCTCCCCCTCCCTCTCCATTTGTGTATGTGTTCCTGCCTCCTTCTCAATGCATGCTTTTAGGTTAACATTTTTGTTAAAAAATTGCCTCATTATTTATACCAGAAGCATTCCAGCATAAAAACAGAGATAACAAAACCATAGAAGATGAGACATTAAGCCTACGGGAGATGGGAGTAAGGTTTTGGAGCTGAGGAAGCATGAAAAAAAATCACTGAAGAACATAAATAAAATGCAGATATAGAGATCCTTTGAATGAATACAAAATCCCAGTGAGGAAGGGATAGAGCACACATCCTCTTCCTCAAAGCTGTAGATAATGTTTGTGTCACTTTCTGTGCTTAAAACCCCATTTGGAGAGTAGCAGTCTGCCTTCACACAGTGCTGCAAGTGACCTCCAGTTGCTTTTCAAACATGATGCAGAGATGCTCATAGAGTATGGTTAAAAAATCAAGATGGGGCCATGATTGTGATGGCTGGATGCATTCTTTTGTGCAACATAATAGATGGATGAGAATTGCACATCAAAACCTCTATATTTTTTATCGTAGTTGTGTTCTGATCATTTTTTTTACTGAATATAGGTACATGAAATCTAATTATGTGACCATTAAAAAAGAAGTCATCTCTATTGAAATATTAATTTTGTATCCGAATAATATTTTTGTTTTTTCTTCTTTACTGTATTTGTTAAGGTTGTCCAACTCCAAGCAGACTCTGGGTGAAATACAATAAGAACAATCAACCAGTGGAACAGCTTGCCTTCAGAAGTTGTGGATGCTCCAACACTGGAGGCTTTTAAGAAGAGACTGGATAGCCATTTTTCTATAATGGTACAGGGTCTCCTGCTTGAGCAGGGGGTTTGGGCTAGAGGACCTCCAAGGTCCCTTCCAATTTTCCTATTCTGTTTTGTCTATACATTAAAAAACACATTAAAAGCTACATAATTGATGAAGTCAAAACAACACTGCCTAACATAAAAACTCCATAGCCACCCTAAAACCCAGCCTGCCTCCAGCCAGCCTGGAAATAGAACTAGGTCTTAAGACACTTCCAGAAACTAAGGAGAGTGATAGCCATGTGTATCTCCAAGGAGCTGCTATTCCATAGAGCGGAGGTTGTGACAGAGAAGGCAGTCCTCCTTGGTATCATAAGATGATAGCATTTAATTAATGAGACCTGGAGCAAACCCTCTTTATGATTCAGGTAGAAACAATTGAACACAGGTGGTCCCTCAAATAAGCAAGCCCTATGCCATGAAGAACTTTATAGCTGATAACCAGCAGCTTGAATTATATCCAAAATCCAATCGATAACCAATGTAGCTTGGGTAGCAGTGAGGAGACGTGGGCATAACAATGCCCATTACTGCTGAATTTTGAACCAGTTATCTCTTCTGCTACTTATATTTTGTTTTTTTACATGATCATTAGCTCATGGGAACCATCAGCATGTTTACTAAAAGGAACCAATACAATATGGATTAAATTATCGCACAACTGATCATTGAATAAGAAAAAGACCACTGGTGAAAACCCATCAATTTACCATTAAGTTCAGAGTAAATGCTGAGATGGATAACCAATAGGGCTGCTTCAAGGATCTTAAGTCAGATTCACATGAAATGTACATCACAATACAAATTCCACTCCTTATGTATTGGCATGCAGCACTAAGATACAACTATGAAAGGCTAGACCTTTCTACTGTAATGTTATAATGCTTGCTTCATCATTTTGGCCTCATCGTGGTTGGGGATGGATGCCTAAGCTGATAATTAATCAGAGAACTCACAGTTTGAATTTCCTGAACTCTGTTGAAAAAAAGAAAAAGAGCACCCCTGATTTAACAACAACTCTAAATATGTCTTCTGGGCTAGGGAGCCAGACAAGAATTTCAGCAAGCAAAGGAAGTCACTCCAACTGCAACTGGAAAGCTACCATGGATCAATATGTCCTTCCTCTGCTTTGTGGCAATGACACTAATTTTGGGCAGTTGGAGTGTTTCCCTTTCTTATGGGATTTACAGTGTGAGTTGTGCTACATTGTTTTCATCATCATTCCAACAAGCCCTGCTTGTTGGGGAATCACACTCTGACACTCTTCTAACCTCATGTTCAAAAAGAAGACATTATAAAAGGGTCAGAATGCCCCAGAGGGTCCCCCTTAGTGAGAACTTTCCCTGTCAGTTTACCTTTTCATTTCCTGAGCTCTCCTGTGATTATTAGTGCACCGAAGGAATAAAAATAACTTCATATTCCTACATGAATCATAAATACAGTCCTTTTATTTCATCAAAGAGGTTGGCAGATTTACAGTCTTTTGCAACGTCTATGCAATGTGAATGACATACCTTTAATTTCGCCCACAGGCTTGTCAGGCCCAAATGAAAAAAGAGTCAAAAATAGGAGATTTCTCAAAACATTTCACTGTTGCTATGAATTTGCCAGGTATGACTATAAAATTCCACAGCAATCAACCAGTCCAATTGATCTAGTTAAACTGTGAAAAAGTAACATTCAAAAATGCTCCTCATAGTCTGCATTGGAATACAGTTCTCAAAGTAACTCAGATATGGTGTCCACTTTGAGAATGTTCTTCTGAAGGAGAATAGGCAGAGTCCCAGCATGGAGAGGCACTGCCAATCAGTAAATATATGTTTATTTGTATGTTTGTTTGTTTGTACATTTCTGTGATGACTTTATTGCCTGTTATATCTAACAAGTGTTGAAATAGTTTACCATTTTAATTGTGTGAGTAATGATTTTGATTGTGCTTTATTTTACTACATTATATATCACTTGCCTGTTATTTTATTAAAAACCTCTTTGAGATTTTCTGATGAAATGCCAAGTGTGTGTGTGTGTGTGTGTGTGTGTGTGTGTGTGTGTGTGTGTGTGTGTGTGTAAAATGAGTGACAGGTGTACTTCAAAATAATGTAGGAATGTTCCCACACCATTCTAGATAGAAAGAATAAAAGTCTAAAGTACAAAAGGAGCTTGGGCTAAAAACAAGGTAGTTTTGGGTTGTCTTAGAAAAAGTAAGAAAAGAACCCATTCTATACAGAGGATGATAGGATAGTAGCAAATGACAGGGAATAGTAGAATTCCTATTTTGTTTTTGTCTTCTCCCCATAGCAGAAGCATCTTAAAATGGAATTAATAAAAAAATTGACAAAGATGGTAATGGAAATCCAAGGTAAGTAAAAAGATGATAAAGAAGCACCTATCAATCACACATAGGTTAAACCTGTGAGTCTTTCAGTCTGGAAATTTATCTCGGAGCCCTTTTCGATGATCTGTGGGAAATCATGGAGAATGAAATAATAGAAATAGAAATGGCAAAATTCATACAGGATAATGCTCATGTTACATAGATATAGAGCTTGCCTTCATATCAAGTTGGAAGGAAGTAGCAAGTGTTCTAGATCCTGTGTTGTTGAACATATTTATAAATTATTTGGATGAATGTTTAGAAAATACAATTATCAGTTTTGAAGATGACAAAGGAATAGCAAATACCATACTTTTTGGAGTATAAGATGCACTCCCCCCCCAAAGTGGGTGAAAATTGTGGTGCGTCTTATACACCGAATGTTGCTGAAGCCTGCCCACCCGCCGGCCCCCACCTGCCGGTCTCCACCCGCCAGCCATTTTTGGCCTCCACACGTCTCATTTTCGGCTGGTTCCAGGCGGCGGGGATTGGCAGCGGTGAACAGGCCACAGCAAATGGACAATAGCGAACAGGCCACAGCAAACGGGCCGTGGTGGCAGCGAATGAGTGGCGGAGAACGGACCACAGCGAATGGGCGGCAGCGGCGAAGGGACTGTGGCAACACTGAACGGGCCCAGCGAACGGGCCAGATGAATACTGGATGGATGCTGGGAGGCAAAGGCAGATTTCTTTTCTTGTTTTCCTCCCCAAAAAGGTAGGTGTGGCTTATAGTCTGGAGCATCTTATACTCCAAAAAATACAGTAGTTTATTTTAGAAGATTGTGACAAGCTGAAACAACAAGCATAAACCAAGAAGATGAATTTCATCAGAGGCAGATGCAAAATCCTAATCTGAATAGGAAAAATTAAAGGAGTGACTATAGGATAGCAATAGAAAACATACTAGACAGCAGTACATATAAATAGCGTTTTGTTATCTTGGTATATCTAAACTGGACATAAGTCATCAATGTGATGATAATGAGAAAAATAAAAATAACAGAAGCATTTTGTCTGCAATAACAGAAGCATTTTGTCAAGAGCAAGTAGGTCATCATCTCACTCTATTCAGATTAGATTTAGATTTTTAGATTTATTATTAGAGTTGGAAGGGACCTTGTAGGTCATCTAGTCCAACCCCCTGCTCAAGCATTAGTTGGACTACATCTAGAACAATGAATACAATTCTGGGCACTAAGTTTTAAAAGGACATTAACAAACTGTGGGTTGTCCAGAGGATAGTAATCAAGATGTTCAGGATAGAAACCAAGAAGGAAAAGCTTATGAGGTATGGTTGGAGGCACTTTTTTTTTAAGATGGCGAGAAATGATAATTATCTTCAAGTATTTGAAAGACTGTCTTATAGAAAACAAGGCATAATTATTCAAATTTAAATTACATTTAAATTACAAAGAAACATTTCAGTTGGACATGACAAATGGTTTTATAATAATATGAGCTGTCCAACAGTGGACTAAAATACCTCAAAAAGTGGACTGCTGTTCATGTCAAAATAGAGGCTGAAAAGCCATTTATGGTGTTGCTGTAGTAATAAATTGCTCCACTGGGACAGGTTTGGTATAGTATGCATGGGGAACTATGGCCCTTTTATGACCTGTGAACTTCAACTCCTATGCTGGCTCTGGAATTCTGAGCTGAAGTCCACAAATTATAAAAGGCCATAGTTCCCCACCTCTGGTCTAGATAATCTTCAAGATACTTCCACCTTTACATTTTTGTATGTCTAATTTTAGCCTTCCTAATCAATTTTCACGGATGTAAGATTTCTTAAATGTGATGATTTAGAAATCCCCATCATCTGAAACCAAAATGTGGAATATAAGCCTAAGAGATCCAATATTTTGTTTAAAATGTCTCGTGAACAATAAGAAACTTATATCTTATACCATTATTCCCACACAACAAGTTTAGCTACTTAGATTACAGCATATTTACTTCCAGAGTAAAGCAGAAAGGAAATCTCTTCAGGAAAGTAAATCAGACATGTCAACCCCAGCTAATCTGACCAAGTTTAAGGACTCAAAATAGATGAAATATAGTTTAAACAGCATTATTTGTACTGTATAAATCCGTGATGGCGAACCTATGACACGCGTGCCACAAGTGGCCCGCGGAGCCATATCGGTGGGCATGCGAACTCAGGTCCGCCAGCTGATTTTCGGGCCTTCTGGGCCCACTGGGAGTCGGGAAACAGGCTGTTTCCAGCCTCTGGAGGGGGTGGGGAAGTTCTGTTTTTTGCTGTCCCCAAACTCCAGAGCCTTTCTAGGAGCCTGGGGAGGGCGAAAACGGCCTTCCCCACCCCCCCAGATGCCCTCCGGAGGCCCACCAGCCAGAAATGGCCCATTTCAAGTTGGGAAACAGGCCATTTCTGGCCTCCGGGGTGTGTTTGGGGAAGGATGTTTTTGCCCTCCCCAGGCTCATAGAAAGGCTCTGAAGCCTGGGGAGAGCAAAAAAACAGAACTTCCGGTTCTACTGGAAGTCGGCAAACAGAACGTTTCCGGCCTCCGGAGGACCTCCAGGGGGTGGGGAAGGCTGTTATCACCCTCCCCAGGCTCCTAGTAAGGTTCTAAAGCCTGGGGAGAGCGAAAAATGGGCGTGCCATCACGTGCCGGGAGCGGTGGAGGGTTATGTGCACATGCGCAGGGGGGGCGTATGAAATTATGGGTGTGGGCATGCAGGCGTGCTCCCCCCATGCTCCCCCCCTTTTGGCACGTGAACCAAAAAAGGTTCACCATCACTGATATATACAATGCAACTGGTAACATTGTATGTTTAAGATGCTGTAGGCAAGAAGGTGGCTTATCGACAGTAATTCTAAGCACTATTTCAGCCATATGCTTATCTTTTATTAGGCAACATGGACCATCTGACTATTCAGCCTGGTTTCTAACTTTCTTATGGATGGCATGTTCCATCCTAGAAAAGAGAACTTTATTAATGCAAATACTCCACCCCATTTGGATCACGCTACAGCCATATTACTATGTATTTTTTTTTTCCTAAGGTAGAAAACACAATGAGTCTCCAAAGAGCAGTTAACTGCTAGAATTTGGATCTATTATTGAGCAGAGCTGTCTCGACGCTGCTGGATCACCAGGACAGATGTGGAAGACAACAGGACATCTTGGTTGAGTGCCAGTGATGAGAGGCAGTCAGGGGGGAACCTTGGAATTACAAGGAAGACATGATTGCACAAGCAGCAGGTGGAGAGCAAAAGACATTTCTGTAGCCAGAAGCAGCTAAGCCCGAAGGACCAAATGCTTCCAAAGATTTTTAACTCATCTCCCCTGCATCTAACAGGCAGTATCACCTCAGGCCAATCATCTCTGGATACTCAGAGCACACTGTGTCATGGCCTATTTGAAAACATACTGAGTTTTTAACATACCAAAGGACAATACCAAATAAATGTCTTTTTGAGAACGCAAGAGAAATGGAGAGAGTATTCACAAAGTACCTTCCTGAATGTCAGCAGTTTCTGCACAACCAAGAGTTCAGGATGGGTAATCAACCACACTTTAATTTTTTTCAAATAAAACTAGAAGAGCTTCCCTGGAAGGGAAAAGAAACTATTGAGCTACAGGTGATTTCTTACCTTGTAACAAATGTTATTAATATATTTATTCCTTTAAAATATTTCTACCTGTCTTTTGAGTAGAACTAAAAAAAGAAAACAAAACTGCTTATATCTTTTTAAACAAAATAGCAGTAATCTAATAAATATAATGTATAAAAAAAGAGCAACAGCAACTTTTCAGGCACAGAACACAAAGTGGTTTAATAAAAATAAACAACATACCAGACACCACTTAAATGACATCACAGACTTAAAGACAAAAAATTGTCTTTACCTAGTACTGAGAAATATCAAATATGGTGTCAACTGTAAAAGAAGGCAAACTCAGAGGTGGGATTCAGCCGGTTCAGACCTGTTCGGGTGAACCGGATATTAATTTTACATCCGATTCGTCGAACCGGTAGTTGCAAGGACTGGCTGACCCCGCCCACACTGCCCCTCCCCTCCCAGGAGTCTCCACGTGCCAGGTAAGTGCAGGGCCCTCATGGAAGCTCTGGGAGGGTGAAAAACGGGCCTACTGGAAGTACCGGAAGTCTGGAAAAGGGCCTGTTTCTGCCCTCCGGAGGGCCTCTGGAGCCCAGGGGAGGCCATTTTCGCCCTCCTGGAGGCTCAAGGAAAGCCTCCGGAGCCTGGAGAGGGTGAAAACTCCCCCTCCCCCACTGCTGCGGTGCAGGAGGCCAAGTAGGCCATGCCCCCATGGCCACGCCCACCCAGCAACCGGGCAGAGAACCGGCTGCTAAATTTTTTCAATCCCACCCCTGGGCAAACTGGATACAAAATCGAAATGCAGATAGTCCTTGACTTACAACCACAATTGAATCCATAATTTCTGTTGTTAAGAGAGACATTTCTTAAGTCCTCAACTTGCAACCACAAAAGAGTCCAAAATTTCTGTCGCTAAGTGAGATATTTGTTAAGTTAACAAATGTCTCACTTAGCAACATACATTTTATGGCCTTGCTTGTCTGAGTTGTTAAGTGAATCACGACCGATGTTACGTTAGTAACACGGTTATTAAGTGTATCGGGCTCCTCCATTGACTTTGCTTATGAGAAGGTGACATGATTCCCAGGACACTGCAGCCATCATAAATATGAATCAGTTGCCAAGCATCTGAATTTTGATCACGTGACCATAAGATGCTGCCACAGTCACGTGAAAAATGGTCATGTCACTTTTTTCAGTGTTGTTGTAACTTTGAACTGTTGTAAGTTGAGGACTACCTGTATCCCCACAGGTGGCAAACTATGAAAGCCATCCATCATACTTTAAAAGGTAGAGCATCACTTCACATCCATTGATAATCTGAACAATTAGGCAGCCTTGCAAGGGGAAAAGACAATATCTCATAGCCCCAAATTTGAGATAACTCACAGCTACAATGTTTTGTGATCCTCGGGGTTGCCTCTTTGTCTTCCTCCAATGCCATTGGATCTTGGTGGTTTAATTGTGAAAAAAGTGGGAGTTTAATTACTTTCTGTACCAAAGCAAGAAGCATACTCACACTGGAATAAAAGTACTGAAAAGCTTAACACCCAAAAATAAATAAATAGAATTATCTCTCCAAGTGGAAAATTCCAGCTTCACCTGCCCTGCCTTTGAAAAAAGATTAGTGCAGTTCCTGCTGCTCCTGAAGAAGATTATATATCATTGTCCTAAAAGATGGACTTCTTAAATATTTGAAGAAATGTCATCAGATAAGACCTTACTTTGCAGGTCATTGCCAGAAGTGGTTCAGAAGGTGCCATGAGTTTCTACTTATCCTAAACATGTTCACCATCTTAAAGGAAAAGCTAAAGAAAGATAGTGTAAAATGCCTGAGCAATTCACTCCTACCTTTTAGAAGATTAGTTACAATTTTCTCCTTTATTTCTCCCTTCATTTTTTTTAATACATGAGATTTCTTCTGCATCCTTGTCTGGGAATAAAATGTAGTTGCCCATTTCCCAAAATGGCTCATCTCAGTTGAGTCAGAGATCAGACTCTTTCAACACATTCGTACCTAAGAATGACAAGGTTCCTAGGTGGTATGAATTTTTTTTTAAAAAAATAATCGGCATCCTTTCAACAGCCTAAATCTATCAATTACCAGCATTTGGGGCCATGGATTGGTGGGTGTTAACCTTCTCAGGTAGAAATATAACCAGATGAACTAAATCAACTTTATTGTAAAGCTATATTAACAGAAAGTTACCAATCTGAAAGTACTAATCACCCGCCATCTCCTTTACAGCTTGAGAAGTTATGGAAGCTCCCTTCTGAGCCTTTTTCTTCATCCATTATGCAGCTGTAGGTTACACCTTCTCTTTTCTAGCCATTCCTTATGTAGTATCACTTCACCTCATTTCTCTAGGTCAGGGGTGTCAAACTCAAGGCCCGTGGGCTGGATCCGGCCCACAGGGTGCTTAGATCTGGCCCGTGGGACCGCCCTGGAAACCACGAAGGACTGGCCTACAGTGCGAGCTCCATTTTCACTGGAAGAGGTTGCAGGAGGCCGTCTCAGCCGAAAACGGAGATTGGGAGCCTGTTTTCACTGGCAGAGCGCTCGGGCCACCACAGGCGCCCCCTGACATGAGTGACGTCAAGCTGGCCATGCCCACCCCAACCCCCCTCGAGGTAAAACACAACCCTGATGCAGCCCTCAATGAAATCAAGTTTGACATCTCCTGCTCTAGGTTTTTCTCACATATGAGAACCTGAGAGCAGCACAATTTATACTCATATATTTTCTCCTCAAGGACAGGAGGAAAGAACAATAATGTTACTGTTAGTATGACTCTTCAATCTTCTTAGGAAAATTCTTGTCTGGTATCCAGTAAATCTGGAGGTAGAAAATATTTTTTTTTAAATTAACTAAAC